>NW_023591726.1:49476-622041 GCF_014843425.1 Jatropha curcas | reverse complement strand
AAAAAAAAAAAAAGAAAAATAAAACCATGTTGCTAGGTCCATAAATTAGTATCAGAAAATAACAAGAGTTAAAAATCCTGACTGGGCAAGTTATGATGTTTCTTTGAAATGATCAGAAAAAATAGGAAAACAAGATCAAAATAGCAAAAATATCAAGTTCATAAATTTAATGGAGCCATGGCTGAATTGGCTTATAAAATTACATAACTAGTAAGGCAATATTTGTTTAAAACCATGAGACATTGGCCTGCAATCTATTTCACCTTTTTCTATACTCATAACTACTTCACAAGCTTAAACAAAAAAAAGAAAACAGAGACAATGATAGAACATACCAAAACTTAATATGCAATGCAACATTGTAGTTAAAATTATATATTCCCAATATAGCACCAAAAATAACAATAATAATATAATAATAAATAATAAATAATAAATAGTTATATAATATATCAACAACTAGCGACGTCTAATTTTGATTTCACATAGAGATTATAGAGGTTGTATATCGTTTCGACCTTGATTCCATAAACCGCTCAGCTCATATTGCCCAAGCCATTTACAAAATCATCAGATAATATTACATCTCTACTAACTACCATACCAAATTAATGACCTGCAACGAACTTGGCCCGAATGGGACCATGTGCTATGTAGTCATCACTTCAATATGATAATAGTAACAAACATATTTAGAGAGCATTTACTATTCTCTTATGAAGTATTACTAAAAGCTAACCAAAGAATAATTAACAGAAATTACCAAAAAATCTATTCATGAATAGAATCCTAAGCGAACTTTCTTATCCAATTCCCATTAAGCAGAAAATAATAACAAAAGAAAATATATTCACCTTTATTGCAAAATAAATCTCCTAGTTATACAAGGTTTAGCGGGCAAGAAAGACAATTTTCCAAAAAGGCACACTCTACTCAATTGGTTTTTGAATAGATATTCAAAAATTACATCACACATGCATGTCCTGTCTTTATGTGATGAAATGATACAGGATGTAGACAATTTGCAACTGACTATTGAGAAATGCATTAAATCAAAACAAAAAAGGTCATATATTTTCTTTAAGTTTGAACTGTCAATTTAGTAAGGAATATTTAGGCATATATTGAATGTAACAAAAGAGCAAAAAGAAAATAAACTTCTTAATCTGCAAGAAAACAGCAGGAATAAAAAATTATAAAAAACAGAATTGAAGGTGAGATGTTAATTGCTGAGTAAAGAAAAAAATAACTATGATAATTCAAAAAAATTACCGCAGAAGTCTTCTACATATCCGGACCCCGAAAAGAGTGAGATTCTATTACCAAGAGCTATTTAAGCTTGGCATATGCTGTAGAACATTCCTGCAGATCTTGATAAACAAGCAAGACAAAGGAAAATCCATATGAACCTTCCATTAAAGAGATCTGTAGATTGCCACACAGCAAGGGCTAAATGTCAGTGCACCAAAAAAAAGAGAATCAGAATACACTCTATATTAAGAGAAAAAATATAAAATAAAATTAAGAGAAAGGAAAGGCATAACTTTCAAGCAAATAAAAGCATAACAGTAAGAGAGGAACAGCACAAGTACTTGAAAGCAAAATGGACGCAAATTGAGTTAAAAAAAAATAGATTGCTCTCAAGGCCAAAAAACACAAAAGCACTAGAAATTAAAATCCAAAACATTAAAAAACAAAATGCATACAATTAGTCAGTCACTACATTAAAAATGAGAAAACTCAGTAACAATCTATGACATTTACAACTAACTGATGTATCACCATAGAAAAACAAAACCTATTCACATATGCTACAAAAGAAATCTACACATAGTGCAGAAATTTCATTAACCTGCTTGAACATCCTCATAGAGCTATGAGAGAGAGAGAGAAGGATTAATTATTGCTCCAAACAGAAAGGAAAAATCAAAATGGACAAGCTTAAGAAAAGGTATTTTGTAGAGGAAACTTTGAGAAATGTTCAAACTCCACATTTGAGAGAAACAGGAAGCCACACATAAATTGAGCATTTAATAATTAATATTACCAAAAAAATGGCACCTTTAGTTATAAGGGAAAGGATAGTAGGATATAAAAGGTCAGATATCAATCTCTGTATGCCTCAAACTCTCCTATAAAACACACTATATTTTCCGCCATTCAACTTATCTTAGGGGCAGAGTTAAAAAACACTCGGCTGTTGAATATAAAAAGAATTATAGTTAGTTTGAAAAAGAAGAATAGATTCTTGAATTTTCAGGCTGCTTTGTGGTGAAGAAGTGAAAACAATTATCAATATTAACGTGACTAACAACAAATGATTATATCCAATAATCTACTAGCAAAGTTTAACAAAAAGCGTCAATTCTATCTAGAACAATTTAAAGTACAAACAAATTTTATCTGCAATTTATGACACAATATATAAGAATGGATTACTAAAATGAGAAATAGAAGAACAATTTTCAATTCACTATTCTACAGATGACTGAAATCCAGATTCATCTAAAACTTAAAGTTCCTGTTCAACATGAAAGAGAATCAATCTCTTAAAAAAACTCTCCCTCGACCAAATGAACTTTATGGGGGAATATACAGCTAGTGAAATTGTTACTCTTGATACCTGAGATTTCTAATTGAAAACTTTATTATCCATTATAGACACACCCAAACTTGATTGCATTAATAGAGATAGCAAAAACTTTATACAATTACAAAACAGAGAGAACAAGAGAAATCCTTTCTATGAAGTATACAATCTGGACTCTATTGAGAGCCAAACCAAAACAATAATATAAAACTCAGGAAAATGAAGATAAAAAATATTCTGTTGCATTAAGCGAACTTATTAGTTTATATATTGCCTTATAACTGATTTAAATGCACAAAACACTAGGTCAGGAAAATACAACACAATCCCCACACTGATTGGAAACCACAGACTACATGTCAACAGAAGGAAAACACTTTCTAGGCATCTTATTAGAACTTACTAGAAGAGATAGAAATTTATCATCAAATCAATAAGGAATTCAAAGATTTCCTTTACATGAACAACACTGCAAAAGTCATTAGTGCAACAGTAGTCAAAATATACAAAAGAGAGCAATGAGAGATAAAATAAACCAAACATTCAAAAGATACTTGTATTGACATTAGTTAGTCTTTTCTCAAGTCAAGTCTTGAAACAATTAATCAACTCAACACGAAAAATCATAGAGAAACAGAGGATTCTCTCCTATGCACAGTTGGCAGATCAGAAGATTCCTCAGCCATTTTCAACTCTTCTTGCAGTGAAAGAGTAATACATATTTCTACAAAGAGGAATATCCCATAGACATCGACCAAAGCAAATCTAGCCAGTTCTTCAAATTAGAAACAGTTCTTTAGCGAATCAAAAATACATTGAATAGCAAATAACAAATAGCTCCTAAATTTTCAAACTCAATAACAAAAAAAAAACAGAAAAATGATAAAGTAAGTCTTTCTTTAAGTACAAAAAATTTAACATAACCTAAATTATTTTTGTTTTTCTACTATAAAAGATAATACTATAATTATAAAAAACAAAAAGGAAAAAAGAGAATATATAATTGTAAAAAATATAAATTAGAAAAATATAATGCTATAACAAAACATAAAAAAAAAAAAAAAAAAAAAATCAAAGTAAAATGAAGTGAGATTGAACAGTACACCTTCAAAAATCCGTGTAGCTATGGGGACCACGATGGTGGCAAGTGGAAATGCAACAACACCTTTAGTCCTAATTCAGATAGGATGAAAAATTTTTAAAAAGCCTGCTTATGCGACCAAGCTATTACCTCTGCCACAAATTTTTATAAGAATTGATTTATTTCAAACCAATTGGATTTTAAGGTTTCCTGAGCTACATACTTATCGCACAAGCATCATTAGCTTAACCAAAGATCTTCTATCTCACTCGGAAAAATAAGTAAGCACACTTATTTAATACTTTCTGGATGAAAAGTAAGATAAAATTATTCATAACAATGGGATAAATCCAAAAATAAAAAAAACTACCATGCATTATTGAACAAATTTCACCTCATATTTATGCACAAGAAAAACAACTGCAATAAACTATGAAGCTAAGTATATCCTTGGCAAAAAAATATGAAGTCAAGCACATCGAGAGGAGTTATCATAATCTTTCCATTTATATGTTCATGAAAACATTAAACAATTGATGATCTAGTCATCTAAATAACAAAATATGGAGAAAAAAGACAATTAACTTAATCAAAGAGAAACAAAGAAAACTGAAGTTGTTTTATTTTTGACGAGAAATTTTCTATAAATAATATAATACCAGTATTATATCTACAATATTACTTGCACACCCAACAGAAAAAATAAACCAAAGAGAAGAGTAAGCAAATAAATTATAGGAGAGAAGCTGAACGTTGATAAAGGATTGCTCTAAGCTAAAGAATATTGCAATTTTGTTAGAACCAACCGAAAAAAAAAACAGAAAAATATGACAAATACTATTTTCATTTATCTCACAATAAAAAAACACCTTCACTTGAAATAGGACTTGGGAAACAGCGGACATATCAGAAACATATGGACCAAGATTATTTAAAATAAAAGAACCTGATATTTCAAATTTCTATTGTCAAATATAAATTAAGACAAATAGAAGATTAAAACCACAAAAAAAATACAATGGATTAAATCAGCAAAATATGCCAAAAAACAGAAACAGAGAAAACCAAAAATAAAATAGACAGAGAAACTGGAGAAACCAAACCTACCTCTGGAGGAAAAGCGGGTTTTTTCCCTGGATCGGCTTGAGAACATGATTTTCAGATAGTACAGGACTTCCACATTCAGAAAGGACAGGGAGGCCTTGGAAAGCTAAAATAAATCTTATAGAATTTAGAAGACACAAATGAAACCAAAAGTCAATATAGGATGGAGGATAATAAAAATAACATTAACATAATTTGATCATAGAGTATTTGGTCAAGCACAATTCAAGAAAGAGGTAGTAAAAAGTAGAATCCATAAAAAGGCAAAGGCTGAGAGATTTAAGAAAAATATTTGCATAATCCCAGGAGTTTTCCCCACACAAGCAAACAAAAAAATAAGCCGATGTGAGATGTAGAATAAATTCACGCACGAAGATGCCTCAAAATACCCGTCCAATGGGTCAATGTGACATCACTCTGATATTGTTGACTTGATGTGGTTTGTAGAATCATCGATAATACATGGAAATGATGCATATGTGTAAATTGATTAACTACTGTACAAGACTAAAGCTGGAGAACATAAGGAAAAACTCATTTTTACCAGCCTATAGACTGCACCAAATGGAATTATTTACAGATCAAAATAGACAAAATGAAACATTAAAAATGGAAGCTTATAGCATTTCTGTAAACTACTGGCAGGACCGTACAAGCAGCGAAAAGGAGCACACAGTGCTTTATGCTAAATACTTACAAGATAGATATAAGCTCGATACAAAATTGAAACGAGAATAGAGCGTCCTATGGTATTGGAGCTGTAATGTATTTGTAGGAAGCAAAAAAGGTCAATCTCATCAATTGAGGAGAAAAGACAACAAAAAAAGCTTCCAATTGCACTAAAAATAAGATAAAATACCTATGAATGAAAAACACACAATGTACAGCACACTTGATACGATAAATGTGACAAGGAACTCACGGAACTCAGCTAGAAATATAAAAAAAAACTTTACATTCAAGCACAAATTACTGATCTACACAGTGCACGCCAAACAGTGGCTTAACATAAGTTTTCAATATATCTCACAGGCTATATAAAACAAATATATAGAATCGAAAAGTTTAGGAAGTAACCACAATTTAAAAAATTAGAAAAATAAAAAAGCTGGGATTTTTACAAATTTTATATCTAATATAACAAAGAAAGTATGGAATTAAACACCAGAAAAGTATGGGAAAAATAAATTAAACAGAGAATGACAAAACGAAGAAAAACAAAGAAAATAAACAGTTAAATAAAAATCAAGAGACAGAGCACAATAAGCTAGGAATCAGGACCGCTCCGCCTGGAGGAAAGCATATTTCCAGCGTGCTATATAGGCAGATTCTGATCATGTGTCTCAGGACTACTCAGATATCACGGGAGGCCTTGAAGGTAAGCATACAATAACTACATAGACTCAAGAGTGCAACTCTTCCTGATTTGAACTAGAAAGTCGTCGAGTGTCCGAGAGAGGCCTCTAACGAATAGCTAATCCCGATTCACACAGAACGGAAATGGAATTAAACACGACCAGAGGGAATAAAACTCCCAACCGCGGTTTAGGACTTCGTTCTCGCGGTTCAAGTCATTAAAAAAAGAAATATAATATCGTCAAATATCGAATAGCTCGACCAAGACAGAAAATGAAATTGAGAGGTGAGAAGAAGTAGGAGAAAAATAAGTTTCGCAGCAGTTGAAGCGTAATTTTTGATCAGTTTTTGTTAGGAGAAAAAGAAGCAAGAGAGGAAGTGAAAGAGGTAGGCGAAGAATGGTCACCTATTATGTGTAGCGGTTTAGATTGAAGAGACCGAGCAAAGAGCAAATGGCAGACTTGTTAAGAAGTCTGTGCATAAAGCAAGCAACGACGAAGATAATAACTGTTTATTTTTACTACACAAAATATACAATCAGTTTCAATATTAAGTAATGTGTAGAAGTTTAAGATGAATTTAATTTAGTTTTATTTAAAAAATATTGCAAACATCGTCACACTAAGAAGACTTGATACTTCATATCCACGAAAAGAGGTTGTCTAACACGGCCTGCACGTTTTTTTTCGAATTTGGGATCGGATAAACAACGACTCGTTGTAAGATTAAGTGATATAAATTACATTAAAACAATAAGATATTCTTTTAATAATACTATTTTTAGGTATAGTATATTATATATTTAAGTAGAATAAGAATGAAAAATCACTCTCGTTTAAAATTAAAAAAAATATTTTTCGAGAATATTTAAAAATGGACATGATTTTAGAATTAAGGTAATAAAGCAGATTATATCACTCGGATCAGTTAAAGGTTTTAATGTGATTTATCGATAAAGCAGTTAGAAAAATTGTCTAATTGTTTGAATAAACAACTTAATGACTTATCCAAAAAAGGCAAAATTATTTGCCCAATAAATAAAATAAAAACATGGTAAAAAGTAATTATATATATGCCAATAAATTTCGAAGATCAGGCAGAGACAGTGCTGGCCATATAGACTGAATTGGATATCAAGATTTCACCTCGGAGTGATTATCGATAGATCTTAATAAAGGATGACAGGATGATATAAATTGACGTTCTGAATCATAGACACACCACCCTGACTCAACTGAAGAGGAGGCGTGGGAAATTTTTAAACTTTGAAATAGAAGAGCCTTTATTTAGACTGTTTGAGCCTTAAGTATTATAATTTTTATTAGATTCTAAGCGAGGTGACAGCAGCCGGACCACCATCCCACTAACAAGGTAGGGACTTTTTAGATGGATTTTAGAAGGATGCACGCTGGTGCTTCTGTAGTGCCCATTGTTAGTTCAAACAATAGAACAAGATTTGAATATGCTGATTATGGAAATTATTGATTCAATTTTGCATTTTGTATGGGAAAATGGAAACTTTTTTCTGTGGAGAGCGTGGACGATGGGTAGAAAAAAATACTGTCTCTATCTAGACCACAAGAGAAACTGCAAGAATAAAACTTAGAATTGTTACAACAGTATTATAAAAAAGTATCCAATACACGATTAGAGCACTAGGATAAAATCTAGTGGATAGGCAGAATTGAACAAATAGCAACGTGTAAAACGGAAGAATGTATGTATATATTATAAATATATTTCTTAGTTTAATAATAGCGCTTGAAACTCAATGCTACAGCATTATTTCACAAAGATCAACTCCGAGTTTGATCTGAAACACACCAAAAATTGACCTGTGCCAATATAAAAACTGAAGAAGATTCCAACAGGCAACAACTAAGTTAAAAGTTAAGGCGAGAAAGAAAGATAACATTTTACAACTCAAGTGCTATCATCAATAACATTGAATATGATTCGAACACAAACAGATGTCTATCCTTCTTATTTAAGGGAAGAACCTGTAACGAGCTATCCGAAATGTTGACCACTATATTTTAGAGCTCTGCGAAAAGTTCTGAATAAATTAGGATACACAGAAAGTAGCGTACTGGAAGATTAGAGGTAATCACAAGCAGAACTTAGGGCAAAATGAGAATGAGTCGTTTTGCTCCATCCCCAGGAATACTGTGGAGAGGAGAAAGCATACCTGTATTGGGTCGATGGAACCTCTCAACAGCCACTGTCCTGCAACATCCAGGATCAATATCATATCTCTTCTTAGAAGAGAAATTGACAAGAGAATTGGAGGTCGGTCACCCAAGAGAAGCGATGTAGGATCCTATAATAAGAAGCTGCTAAGTTGGTTAGGCCAGAAGATGTGGGCTGAAAGGATGCATCTATGGCTACATCCCATGAGTAAGAGTAGACTATCGCGTTCTTCTTGAGCACAAGAATGTAGCCAGTTGCTCCAATACTAGAATAAACAGAGAAATGAAGAAGAAGTCAACAGAACAGGACTTGTCGCCGATAGCATATTATATAACTTTCTACCTTGTAAATAACTGGAGTTAGAAGCACGAGGAAATACATCAACCACAGTAATCACGTAACCAAGGCCAAAGAAAAAAACAACGTTTTTCATTTGTACACTGAGACTATTAATGGTTATCACACCTTCTCACTCCTAACACAAAATGCACCCGAAAGTTGATAAAATTCAGAAAAAAAAAGATGTATCATGATCTACATCACCAAAAAAACCAGACAAGAGAAACAAAAGCCAAAGAGAAGGCTCCAACCACACTAGCCAAACAATAACATGTTTGAAGTCGAAACAATTATATGCAAAAAACCTTTCTGTTCACATTGACAAACCAAGCAAAATATCCTTAAATGGCTTTAGCAATGCAATGGGTTATCACCATGATCGAACTTTCTACTTGATCTTTACCTAATTGAAGTTCATATGAATATGCATCCTAATAATAAATAATACATGAATCAAAATACCACCAGTTCCCAGAAAAAGTAATCCATTAAGCATAGACCGTCATGTAGAGCAATCAAAAACTAACTCCGAACAAAGAAGAGGTGATTCATATTCCTATCACATATCATGATTCCTTTAATTTTACAATGCTCCTTAAAATACTGAATGAATCCTTGCACACTATCACAAGATCAGAAAACAAAAGCCTTTGTGCTATTCAAAAATGCAAGTGGGTACTGCTCTGCACGGACATGGCAGGCCATTCGAACTGTTCCCTTTTATCATCTAAAAACCTGATTCTCCCACCAACATCTGTAGATAAGAATATAAATACTATGAAATTCTCCCAACAATGATAGCAAACTTCCAAAAATGCATATATAGATCTAAACATTCGATTCCATATATGAATCAGATGAGAAAATATAATTAACCTACAATTTTCCAAAGATATAAAAACCCACTCCTCTCCACATTCAGCCCTTCATCGACTCTTACATGCACCACAAACCAACACCCATTACTGATTGACCCCGATAGAACCACATAACTTCTCATTACTATAATACTGAACAATAATAAAAAAACCATAAATGCGTAACCGGTGAAATCGCATTGGGTGATAAAACTCAATCAAAAACATCCTCCATTCCTCAGAAACACATAAACATCTCCCTTTAAATCATCCCAACAACAGCAAAAAAATCGTACCTCTGAAGACCACTTCAATATCAGTAACGAATGGAAAAACGATTAAATACAAGTTGCATTCTGAATCTAATTTCAACAGGACAGACAACAAAGATTGAAACCACATCACTCTAGACAAAATGGGTGTATTTGTAAACATGAACACGTCACTTCATCTACTCAATCACACTTATTCTTGAAGTATTACATACTGGTTGCCATACATGCTATAGAGACATTATAAAACAGATCTATTCACCATCAAAACATGGAATATTTTACTCAATTAGTTCACAAACCCTAAATTCTATGATTTCTGACATAACAATCTAAAAGGACGCCACATAACTTTACGTACTGACACTACTGAATATTATTTGATTCAATAAATCTAGCAAACTACTATCAACTGAGATTTTTATACAACTACTATTCGAGCTTATGTAACTATTAAAACTTACACTGACACCGAGCGATTGAGGAATTCAGTTTAGATATTATCAACTTTCAGGTAACCTGAGTAAAAGGAGAGATCGGTGGTCTTACAAGTTGCATCGTGTTGGGTTGAGAACTAAGACTCGAAATAGAGTTTATCAAAGATTGGCAGCCAGACAAAATAAAAAGAAACAAAAATAGAAAAGAGAAACAACTTTGCCTTTGTGAGGGTATTCCCATTGAGAAAAGCTATGAAAACAGAAAAAAAAAAAAAAAATGTCAAGAAAATTAGAGAACGAAAGAATGGTGAAACGTCTATATTTGTAATTGACAACGTAGTAAAATTGACAGATCTTAAGTTTTTGAGATCTAAAAGATTGAGAAGGTGTATAAGCAGGAATCTAAGTTGAAGATTTAAACGATCGTGATAACAAGGGAGTAAAGAGGTTTGGCATCAGAAGGAGAAAGAAGAACTAATCTTTCACTTTATGTTGGCAGGTTCTTCTAAGTGTGACTATGGGTGCTCAACGGTAACGAAAGATGGAGGAGTTAATAAATAGAGTGTTAGAGAGCAAGAAATCACGAGAGTATTTTTGTTTTATTTATTGTTTTTTTTTTCAGAGAGCAATACTGCGAAAAATACATTGCAAATCGAGGACAAGGCACATCCAACTGTAAGAATGAAGGAAAAGATTAATCCTCTCACAGAAAGTTAAGGTTACAACATTAAACTTAAATCTGACTGAACATAATAATATGGACACACGCCCTGCTGCGCAAGAATCTATTTACACCGAAATTGGAAGACCTAATTCAGGTTTTGATCATATATTATTTTTTACTCTAGAGAGAAGAAGAATACTTAGGGTGATTTAAAGTGAGTATAGCATCGAGGTAATAGAGCAGGAGAGCAGTTTTTTTTTTTTTTTTTTTTTTTTTCAGGCAATACTTGCGAAAAATACTTGCTCGGACAAGCACATCCACTGTAAGATGAAGGAAATAATCCTCTCGAGTTGGTTCCATAAAACTTATCTGCTGACATATAATATTTTGACACGCTGCCAATCTATTTACCGAAATTGACCTTTCAGTATAGATATATATTTTTTTTACCTCTGAGAGATAAATACGTTAGTGATTAGTGATTAGCATCGAGTATAAGAGAGGAGG
Source organism: Jatropha curcas (assembly GCF_014843425.1). Next base: position 610,644 of record NW_023591726.1, on the reverse strand, counting down.
CAGAAAAGAGGAAAAATGGGAAAATGGGGGAAAAAAACACAGGCCAGTGTCTAAATCAGCAAATGAAAGATGGCCAGGAAAGTCGAACACGAATCCCTGTGCCCCGGTCTCCCCGCCACACCTCATGGCGCAAGTGGTTTTATTATTGGGCATTCGGCCCAATGGCTGACCTTCAGTGGCTTACTGTGGTCCAAGTCCAGCACTTGAAACAAAGTAGGTTTCAGAACAAACGTTTTCACGAGTTCATTAGAACATTCTGGGTATGGCACACATCTCATAAATAGAAGCTTCATTGTGATATTCAGTTCAGCATCTGAACATTGAATAGAGAAACTTTACAATGCATTATTTTTCTAAATCTCAATTGAAAAACCATCGCCAACATCATTTAACAGACTTTTATGTACCATCCTGGGCTGTTCTTTAACTTCTTATTGATACATTAGGTTCTCTCTTTACAAGATTCTGATCCAATTTAAAAGCAGCATATATGTCTTCGACTTGGCCAGCCATGCTACCGCGAATGCAATTACTGGATTGTAGTGATGGGCACCTTAATATCTCATGTAGTGAAGGGCCGGATTCCTTTTCTGTCATAGTTTGTGTATTTTGAGCACTGGACCTAACTTGCGAGTTACTGAACTTGGCTGGTGCAGCTTTCTTTGGTCTGCTTTCTCTTTGGACCTGCAAATTTAGAGTATACCCAATTAACATCAACAATTTCATAGTGCTAAACAAAGTTGAGGCAAGACAAACTCTTAGCCAGCAAGCATATTAAGATGAAGGCTAAGTTTAATTGAGTTTAGTTTAAAATAAAGCAAGAACAAGTTCCCACTATTAATAAATGAAAACTTCAATTTTGTAGCTTCAAATGAATGTGGTTGAGTTGAATTCACAATATCATATTGTAATAACCTTGGTAAAGTTGATCAATTTGTCAGTTAGAAAAATATTACAGAGAAACCTGCTTGTGCCAATTGTTCACAAGTAAAAGCAAAACCTTAATTGCCATAGAAAATAAAGTTATTGTAAACAAGTTGAGCATGTTTCAACTCAAATTATTGCAGAGAGATCCTTAAAACTTCCAACTCAATTAAGATTTGTTGAATCTACTGGTAGAGCTTACCAAATTTGAGGAATCCTCTGACATTGCACTCCTACTATTGCTGTCATCTCTTTCAAAGACAAAAGAACGAACTATGCTTGGACCATGTTTCTGGAATGATGGGAGAGAATTTCTTGACCCCAGACTTAGGAAAGATGACTGAAACATTTTCCAGAAGAGGTTACAGTGAGTTAAGCAAGATAGAATGGCAGCAAGTCAAGTTTGTAATGTTCATTTCTTTTGGATATGAACAGAGGTAGATGCAAGAATGTTCACAGCATGTTAGACTTCAACTTAAATAGTAATAATTTTGAAGCACAGAAAAATTGCAAGTACTTGGGAAGTGACAATCACTAAATTTTAACTTTATTCTATTGGAGCTACTAATTGGAACAGAGATAGGATGAAAGGATTAGAGAACGCTACAGTATAGCGAATGTAACATATGCACGCAATTCTAACACAAATTAAGTCCTAAACACAGAGCAGATGGTTGTACTTCGATGAGTTCCACAATGCCCATATGTTGACCATGGAAATCAACAATAGATTCAAAGCAGTAAAACCGATCACTACATCCAATCAAAGCAAATTGATTTACCTTCGATGACAAAGTCCTATTTCCTCCAATGGACAGCATATGAAAATGGGCTGCAAAATAAAGCAACAAAGCTAAGAGTTAGAAGTCACAAAGTACTCAGTTCATGCTGCACTGCACATCCTTTTGATTTGGCAATGTAAGTGACATATACTACAGATCGTACATGTCGTTTTCGCTTTCCTCCTAGTGTCTGGTACACTGTTCAACTTCTTTATAAGACCAAAAATCTCTCTGGAGCCTTCATCCTCTGCTGGTGACAAGAATGTTGCTTCCTCTTCCTGTTACAAATCATAATTTTCAGTCCCCATCTAGAAATTTAAATCATATAAAGTTCAGAATGAAACCATAAAAACCTATGAACCAAAATTATGATGGTATCCCCAAGAAAATTGTAAACAAAAAAAAAAAAAAAAAAAAAAAAAAAAAAACCTATGAACCAAAATGTATGACTGGGTATCTCCCAAGAAATTGTAAACAAAAAAAAAAAAAAAAAAAAAAAAAAAAAAAAAAAAAAAAGAAGAGAGAGAAGAGAGAAGTAAAATCATATTCTGAGCTCATATCAAATGCATTAATGATCCGATGAAACTCACAGCTTTATCAGAGAGGCGCTGCTTAGCAAGACATCTTTCTGTTTCCTCATCATCAGAGGAAACATATACATCATCTTTATCTGTAAACATTAGAGGAATCATTTCCTTTGCTTTCTTCAAGTTCATTCGTACAGCATTTTTTGGAACAAGGTATTCCTCAGGGTCATCAACAAACTCTCTACCCTCTTCACTCCCTTCATCTTTCTCTTCAATGAAGGTCTTTTCTCTCTGTTTAGAACCACATTTAAGTTTCTGCAAAAGGTTTTCTGTTCCTGCAGCATCCTGCTGCTCAAGCCACTTCTGATGAAGTTCATTACGCATTTCATCATCAATTGGCCTTTCTTCATACTCAGTTGCTATCATATCATGAAGCTCCTCAGACTCCATGTTATCCTCATCTTCCTCATTATCTTGGAAACAAGCTAGGTCATTATCACTATCATCTTCTTCCTCAGCTTCGTCATCAACAAACGCTTTTACAGGATCACCTGCTGGAGATGAAGACAAATCAGCTGATCCATGCAGGCAGGGATCAATGTTCTCCTTGTCATTTTCCTCTTCATCAGAAGAACTACAAAAGAGGCAATAAATTTTCACTTTACAATAATGATTTACAAAACAATCAATTTCAGCATAGTTAATGCAAAAATTGAAACTGCTTCCACATAATGATTTCCAGCAAGTATGATTCAATAACAGTGAAGCACATGCTCAGATGACATATGAATATACAACTAACAGTGTTACAGCTAGAAAAAAGAAACTGATAGATAAAATACATTAATGGAAAAAAAACCTTTTCTCTACAGAAATATTTAGCAATTAGATTGCTGCAGGCAGAATACTTATGATGGAAAATATTTGAATCACTTACAAATCATCAGGAGCAGAGTCAAGCTTTAAGTTCATTGCAAGTAAAGAAGGTCTCATAACTTCTTCTAGTGGACTACTGGGCGTTTCATCTTTGGAGTCACTTGTTTGGGAATCAAAAATAATATCCTACAAAAGAACATATCAACTAGTGTTTATTAACTGGTTTACAATGAGTGAAGTTCAGGTGCAAAATTAAACCTGAGTATCATCAACGGGAGCTCGAAATTTTTGTTTTGAAGCCCCATCCAAATCCTGCAATTTCAAAGACATAGTTATTATATTCATTCAGTTGTGAACATTTACTTGCTTGCATACCAGTAACTTAAGGCAGAAACCAGTTTGCATATCGAATTTGAATAATTAAATGCAATGTAAAAAGTACAAAAAGTGCCAAGTGATTATTTATGACTCTTAAGAGTTTCCCATTCGCCACAAAAAATTGTCATTAACGGTTAAAGTTAAAGCATGTAGTGAAATTGTTACAAAATACATTGATTGTGGGCTTAAAACAAATATTATTTTTTATAAGAATTGGTCAAGGGATAAAAGTAAATTAGAAACATAATTTATAAGGGTTAAAGCTTGTAAACTTACAAATGCATAGTGTTCTGCATGTCAGAAAGAAGAAAAATGCATCTATACATGTAATTAGGTTAATCATATAGTTACAAGTCTATAACACAACATATACCCATTTAAAGTTAAGTTGGGAGGTACACAAAGTCATTATGGAAAAGCGACATTATCTGACTCACCATCTTAGAAGTTACGTTTTTGTGACTGTCGTTAGAAGTCTCCTTAGATCTTTCTGCACTCTGAGCATGTAAACTGCCCTCCACATCTCCAAAACATGTATTTTCACTATCTGCTTCTTCAGCCTTGTGATATTCTACATCCACGAAAGGGGAATTTTCTGTATCGAAGTCCAGTATCAGCTCTCTTGAGATGGAGTCATTGCCCCCAAGAGAAGAATTTCTGATTGTAATGACGGAACTGGGACTACAAAAATCGCGGAGATAGAATTAAATATTTTAAATGGTACCACCAATAGATCATCCCAAATCAAATCCTATTGAACTTCACTTACTTTTCTGAAAATCCATGCTTCCTTTGCCGGATCTTCTCCAAAACAGAAGAAACAGACTTTTGAACAGCAGGAACAGGTTTAAATGATGCATCTCTAGTTTCTAGTCAAAAGGAAAAGAGATACAGTTTCAAAATTTGATATCAGGATCCAAACAACTATTAAAGTAATAAGTAATCAAGTTCCAGCAAAGAAAATTCAATTCATACCTCTCAACAACCTCTGAGATTCAGAGCGGAGCTCCTTAAGTCGATCTCTTCTTTCCTGTATAATCAAAAGCAATTATAAATTAACAAAACAAACTCAAAAAGCCCTTGATTTCCAAAGAAGCGAAAATCACATGCCTTATCCCCTCTTCTTTTGGTGGGCATAGCTGAATATGACATCTCGTCAGGTTCATCACTGCCACTCTTGACTCTCTTTTTCTTCTTTTTCTTCTCTTGCTTATCCTCGAGTTCATCCACATTCCGGCGTTTCTTCTCCGACTCCTGCTCTGTCCTCAATTCCCCAATATCCCCTTCCACTTCCGTACCCATTTGATTCCCAACTCTGCCATGATATTCCTCAGCCACAGAACCAAATTCCAAAGATCTCTTAGCTCCATAATAAACTTTCTCGATATCCAAACTATCAAAACCGGAATCCAATTCATTTCCATTTTGTAAACATTCGAATTGGGACTCAGATCTGTCATTTAATTCTTTAAAATCTTCCCCGTTGTTTTCTCCTCTGTCTAAAGCTTCAAATATTGTTGAGTTTGCCTCAAGAACCAAAGGCGCATCATCACTCGGGATATGATCTTTAGGAGATTTCTCGTTTGCTTTTCTTAGACGTTTGAGCCTTCTTTCAGGAACCGGCGAAGGCTGCTTTTCGGAGTCCGAAAACTGCGAAAACTCTTCTTCATTATCCATCTCCGTCGAAATCTGTCACAGATATCAACTACAAGGGGTTTATCATTCTCTTTCTTGAAGGCGCTTTAGGTCGATATTAGTATCTTAGGGTCGAATTTTGGCGCCGAATGTTTTAAAATTTTTGGAGAATTGGCGCAATTTGAGCCGCCAATTTTTGCGACTGAATGATCGTGAATTGGATGAGCGCTCACTGCTTAAACCAGAAAGACAAAAAAAAAGGAACCGGTTTAACTTAGATCGGTTCAATTTGATTCGTGATTTTAAATATTTTTAATTTTCAATTAAATTAATTTATTTAAAAAAATCAAATGGAATTAATTCAATTCACAGTATCGAGCAAACTCAATTGATTCAATTTTATGTATAATATAATTTGATTTTGATTTGATTTATAAAAGAAACATATTTCAATTTTTAGTTTAGAATTAAATTGATTCATGATTCGATATAGGATGTAAATAAACGGGTCGGTAAATTTTATAGTACTTTTTATCTACGTTATAATTTTCTAAAAAAAAAAATTATTCTGAACAAGATATATGACTACGAATGATATTGTCTATTGCATCTTTAATAACAAATAAGAACTCATTTGATGTGTCTGAACAAGATATATGACTACGAATGATATTGTCTATTGCATCTTTAATAACAAATAAGAACTCATTTGATGTGTCTGAACAAGATATATGACTACGAATGATATTGTCTATTGCATCTTTAATAACAAATAAGAACTCATTTGATGTGTCTGAACAAGATATATGACTACGAATGATATTGTCTATTGCATCTTTAATAACAAATAAGAACTCATTTGATGTGTCTGAACAAGATATATGACTACGAATGATATTGTCTATTGCATCTTTAATAACGTAGAGTAAATGGATAAACGATGGTGTTGTAGAATAAAAGTTTGTTATTTGATAATAAAATTATATTCTTAAATTTTAATATTTTTATTCAGGTCTTTAGATATTTGAAAAAATATATATATTTCTTAAATGTTAATGCTTTAGTGTATAGCTGTAAAAATGCAAGATAAATATATTTTTAATAAATTGTAGTAATCACAGTAGCCAGTAATATTAACAACATGCGTACTCTATCGAATCGATTATCAATGTCATAATATAAATGTATTTTTATAAGATTATAGTAATAAATTTATCAACGCTGAAAAAATATTTTTCTCCCTCATGGAGGAAAAGTTATTTTCTATTAAAATTACTCGAGAGAGGAAAAAATATTCTTTTAAAATTACTTAGTTTTTGCTTTGATTTCTGTTTACTCATTTCCCTGAATATACCAAATATTAGAAAACCCAGAAAGATTTTTTAGGAAAATTGTTTTATGGATTCAAATAGAGCCTTAGATAGGAATATTTTTGGTTTATGTTTCAAAAACCTTACAAACAAAAGAGGAACCAGTGTAACAAAAGCCAAAAAAAAAAAAAAACGCTGACCCTTGAATAAGGACAAGGGGTAATAATTAAAGATACAAAATTTTAAAATTACCGAAACGGTAATATATTTCAGAAAAAAAAATAGCAGTTTTAACAATTGCTGCGATGGAGTTGCTGCCTGGCCAATCATCAGCTCGCTCGCCGCAATTATGAACAATATTCAAGGAATATTACAAATAGAAGCATACAGCTACTAGGGGCACAGCCAATGGTGGGTGCAATGTTTTTCCAAATTTAAGGGACCTGAACACTATAATGTCGCATCTATCAAATAAATCATCACCAAAGAACATGTCACACCTCAAAGTTCCATGTACTCTCAGCACTTAATTTTGGCACTTTCGATTCCTCTCCCAAATTGACGGATGCAGCGATCTGAACCAAACATCGATCCAAGACCAGGAAAGATTTCAGTTAGAACCTCGTAAGATAAAGCATAAATATTTGGAACATTAGAAATGCTTAACCAGACATTCACAGGCAAAAGCAAGACAACCACTAAAAAGAATTTCATAGCTTACAGCCATCATCAATCGCACATTCAAATACAAGCAATACCTGAACAAGTCATCATATTGTTTCAAGATAAGGAAAAATCTAGGATTACAGTGTCTGCTTTCCTTGAATTCAAAATAATAAAGTGATTGCTAATCTTGGAAGTGCTTCACTGCATGAAGCTTTCAGATCCCTCTCAATTTCCTAAAAGAATTAAATTTCCAGAAATGAAGAGAAACACTACTTTCCCTCACTCCTTCATGCTGTACGATTTTACTTCTCTAAACAGGAAAGGATATCAAGTTCAGCATTAAAACAGCCTATGTACACTACTTATTAGCCCACTTTTCTGCTTTGTGAATGTAACAAACCAACTACAAATTTTCAATGTATTTTCTTTGCATGTGATGTGACAGAAAAAATCAATGTAACTTAGGCTTTCCCCTTTCAATAAAATAAATTCAGATTTACCATCATGGAAGCTCAAGAACCAAAATATCATGGAAGTAACAAGTTCCCACATTATCAGCATAGCCGTATACATGCAATGAGCCTAATAATCATGAATCAGTTGCCTTGGCACTGCCTTATCATTTAATCCAATGCTAGCATAATCAGACAGCTTTCTACTACATGATCATTTAAATGACACATCTAAGAACTATGACAAGGTCCTGGACCAACCAAAACATGGTGCATTTAACATAATAATAGATATCAAGCACTTGACTGCTCAAATTCCAAACTTAAATTATGTGTAATGAAATATGAGATTCTTAGTTGAGAAAGAAAAATATGTAATTTAAGGTCAACTGACTCTTTACGGGGCTAAGACTAGTTACTATCAATTAACACAGAATTCGCAACTTGTACTTGCCATAAAAAAGTATAAATAATGATAATATATAAAAATAAAAATAAAAAAAAGAAAGTGAAGTAAGAAGCAGAAACCAAGCAAGTAATGACGAGCAGAAACATGGACATAAGAATCTTGCATTTACCTTGAAATTTCCACTAAATTTTGAATTCCTTGACCATTCTAAAGCTAATGCCTTGCTTGATGTTTGATATGTAGCCCTAAACACATCATCAGCATAAACCTTCCGCGAGACAGCAAAATCCCAGGAGTTCTTTGCCAAATCATAACATGGCTCAAATGTAGTCACTCCTTGATGCACATAAGTATACTTCAACTTGCAATTCCCTGTACCAAGCATGTAATTGGCAGACACCTTGTTCGCCGAATCAAGCACAAGCGCCCCATCCAATATCGTGCGGTTATCCCCTCTGCTGTGAATGTATGTGAGGTTCAAGGGCTTATCAGCAACCCTAACAGTATTCATAAACTGAAACCGAAAATCCTGCACAACAAGACGAGGTATTAACTTGGTCAAAAACTGTCAAAGTAAGTGTGTTAATATCACAGAGAAATCTAAACAACATAAGAGAATTCAAATTCTTCAATTATCATTTCAGACGCTGTCATTTTTTGGATTTCAGGTTTCCTTTTAGTTTCAGTAACTGAATCGAGAGCTTCCTTTAAATTGAAACCCTAGATGTCAAAATCTACATTTGGCTAATCGGTATACATACAAAAGAAAGTCAAACAAGCAGTACCGCAACAATTGTTTCAACTTTCAATTAACTTTTACTATAATTTTTCAACACCAATAACTGGGCCATTTTTGAGGCAAGTGAACGGATTTTATGCATTACCTTTTTAGGGACGTTGTAATCGACGATGAAGAAGCCAGGTTTCTCGATGCCTAAAGCCAAGCCGTTCAAGCTCGGGCCATTGACAACGGTGGCGTCCGTCAACGAAGCCCGGAGCTTAACATCGCCGGCGTTGAAGGCGATCGTAGCAGCTCCGCTGCTTTTGTCATTCTCGTACTTGCCCTTCAAAGATGCCTTCATCATTTCACGACAAACAAAGGAGTTTCGTGACAAACGAAGGAGATAGGCGGAGCAAGGAAAACGAGGATATGTCGAGGGTTTTATTTGGTTTTATATTTGTTATCGGTGCTTGCGATTTTTTGGCGGCCCTTGTCGTTTAAGATTAGATGGGCCATTGGGTCTACAGTCAACGGTCTGGCGCCGGCTCTGCATTATAGACTTGCTACTGCCTACTGGTGTTTTTTTTCCTGGGCTATTTACCGGGCTGTGTTGGTCCCGTTGAGAGAGAAAAAAAAATCTCATTAATCATGAATTCTTTATTTTCTTTTTTTTTTTTTTTTTCTATGTTGACCTCTTAAACTTTCCTGGATATAAAATCAGATTGTAATGCTGCATGTTTGCAGTCGTAGTTATATAGTACAAATGCCAATAATTTTAAAAAATTAGCTAAGATCCTATCTATTATTAAAAAGATTTAGTTTGAATTTGTTCAAATTTTTTTAGTTTAGTTGAGGAAAGATTAGATATGATCCACGAATTTGATTTTAAATTATGTCATTGATATTAATTTCAAAATTTCAAAAAAAGAGATCCAATTTTAGAGAAAATTTAAAACCAATTTAATCTTATCTTAAAAATATTTTTTAAATATAGTGAAATTATCGATACTAATTAGTTTTTTTTTTTTTTTTTTTTTTTTTTTTCTATGTTGACCTTTCCTGTAAACTTCCTGGATATAAATCAGATTGTAAGCTGCATGTGCAGTCGTAGTTATATAGTACCAAATGCCAATATTTAAAAATTAGCTAAGATCCTATCTATTATTAAAAAGATAGTTTGAATTGTCAAATTTTTTAGTTTAGTTGAGAAAGATTAGATCATGATCCACAGAATTTGATAAATTATGTCATGATATTAATTTCAAAATTTCAAAAAAGAGATCCAATTTTAGAGAATTTAAACAATTTAATCTTATCTTAAAAATATTTTTTAAATATGTGAATTCTATCGATACTAATAGTTTCTGGAAACGAGACTGTTTTTATTTAAATAAAGATAGAATGATTAAGTAGTTTAAATTTTTTCAGATGATCCTCAATTTAATTTATCTCTGTCTGCTGCTACTTGTAATGAGGGGAGAAGCAGCTGAGCTTGAGGAGATCAAGGTAACGGAGAAAAATCCCCCACTATCTCTTCTGTTGGAGATATTTAAGGAATATCTTAAATATCAAATATATTTTTATTTTATATATATATTATCAAAATACCCTTGCTTTTAAAAACATTTTATAAATATTCAATCCATAGATTTCATATAAATAAGACATTAGTTTAATAAAAAATTATGTATTTACATTCTATCAATCTAAACAACCACTTAATGTTCCTCTTTCACGGTTGACACATGAGCAAGCCAAAAAAAATCACAATATACTCTAACTTATTTAATTTATCCATATATCAAACAAATTTAGGATTTTAAAACTTATATTAACTTATATATTGTCTCGATGAATGGTGATTCAAGATTCACCATAGTAGTCAATGTAGTTTGATCGAATTTTTTCATATCTTATAATGAATATAAATAGTGAAAAATATTAAATTTGAGTCCCGTTGATCATAAAAATTATTACCAATTTGGTGAATTTTATAATTTAATTTATTGCTTTAGCAAAATGACAGAGAAAATTGGGGATATAAGACATGGGCTAGCATAATAATTATTCGGCCCAATTTTTGCGGGGCCATGGCCCTATGATGACACCGTTAAGAGCACAGTGGATTGATTATCGAATTGCAAAATCAAACGGTAAACTGCCAATAGGAGGGTAGGTTTTTATCAACGCCAAGCTTTCCCTCGAAATAGACAGTAACTAAGTTCGCGCCAAAAACTTTTTTTGGCGCGTCACTGATTCCTTTTTTATTTCAAGAGCAATCCCTAACTCTCTTTAGCTCAACCAATCAATTCTTTTTTATCACTTTACCAGTGTAAATCACTCTGTTCCGATCTCTCTCGCTCACTAACCTCCAATCCTTTTGAAGAAACCGAGTCGCCATTTTTCAATCATATACCCAGGTGAGTTGCTTTCTCGATCTACTGTTACTCAGTGTCGTTGGATCTTAGTTGATAAATCTTTTAATGGTTTAGCTGTGCTATTATTTTGATTCATTTTATCAATCTCTTAGAAGCAATTTGTTTCCTTCTGTTAAATGATTTTTTTTTTTGGTTGGCTTAAGAACTCCGTCAGGTGAATTGAAATGGAATATTGGCCTGCATTTGTATCTAGCAGTACTTTTGCGAGTTGTGGTTAGTGGGCTTAGGAGCTCTTCTATTGACAGTGACATATCCAGTTGCTTGATCTATAATTTCCATTAGCGAAGATCCGGGTTCTTGATCTATGAGTAAGGATATTTGTTAATCTAATGTCAGATCTGATGAGATTCAAAAGAAGTAATTGTTGAGTTTCCGGCTTTAGATATTTCAACCCAACTGATGTATTTGGTTGCATAACAAACTAGATTTTGAAATTAGAATAGGACACGGAATTGCAAATTTACTATCTAGCTGATGCATATGCCTAAAGTTTATAATGATGTCAGTGTCATAATAATACTATATTCTAATCTCTGAAGACTTGTGAAAAAATGATTTTTTTAGTCCAATCTCCAATTCAGTTTCTGCGAATGTGAATTGTTAAAGCTCACCTTTTCTATCATTAATATCCATAATACTTGATTAATCAAAACTTGGATTCAAATGAATTGTCTTACTTTCTTATGATTACTCTCATTATTGTAGGTCCCTTTTGCTGCAGTCATGTAAAGGGTAAAAGCAAGAAATTAAATAGATCCCTAGTTCCCGTCTTTCGTGCTTTACTTTTATTATATTGACTGAAAGAAAAGTGCGTAAACTGATTCCAGTATAATTGCATGCTAAGTCCAAATAGCTGCTTAAAACTAGGCAGTTGCAAAATTTTCTGATATCAACAAAATCAAAATTAAAGGCCAGGCTATGAACTTTAACCACTATGCATATTCATTCTTGCATGTTTGACCCAATTGTTTGGTTTGTGCATATAGCTTCAACAAGCAGAAGCATTCATCCGTACAAAAGACGGAAGTTTGAACTTTACTGCATTTTTTACAACTTGCTGTGCTGTTGTATTTATGTGCGACATTGGCACCTTATTTAATATGAGAAATTGAGATTTCTTTTCCTGCAGGGTAAGTATTTTAGGCACTGCAGTTGATGTCCGCACAACTGTGAGAAAAAATAACAGTTCCACTTTCTTTCAATGGAGTTGAGGAGTTGCAATCATTTACATTTCATTCAGGCTGTCAAAGGTGGTTTGGTCACAAAAGTCCTGAATGTGTATCATGGAAGGCCAGCACTCAAGTTCAAGAAGGTCAAAGATTTATATGAAACTGAAGATACAAACGATCCAATTCCAATACTTAGACGAAAACTTGGGTTTGTAGGGTTTCCTATTGGATGTGATGGAGTCAAGGCTGAAAGTTTACATACACACACTGGAGAAAGATCAACAATAAAAAATAAATGTGAAACTATGGAGTTGAATGAAAAAGGTTATGATGTTGGAGAAAGTGAATTAGATGATATTAACTTTGGCAATATGACACTGCAACAAATTAAGGAGAGATGTAAGGGAAAGAAGGGGAAATGTTCAACATATGTTGATTTGAGTAAAGAAGCTATTGAAACTTGTTCCCTTGGAAAACAAAACCAGTTTGACCCACAATCTGAGGAGGATGAATATGACATCATGGAGCCCCTCAGCTGTTGGAAATCTAGGATTTTGACCAAGAAGAAGACCAAGAGAAAGTGCAGGAAAAAAAGTGTCTCTGCTTCATCACAGAATGTCCTATCCATTGTGAAGTTTGAGGAAACTCCAAGTGATCAACTCATCTATCAATCTAATGGAGATTTTCCGGCACCTATTGACATTAAGGTTGAGGTTCCAGAGCCTTCTAATTCAGATTGCAGAGATATGATCATTGGTTTTGTTGACTCTGGTGGAGTGGTACCTTTTGAAGATCATGAGACATCAAGTGATTATAATTTGGAGACTGGAACGTTGATGATAGCCTGGGAAGAGCCTGATACATCTAATGATTATGATTTGGAGACTGGAACATCAATAATAACTGGTGAAGATCCTGATAGAGCTAAAGATTATCTTTTGGAAGCTGGGAGGTCTGTCATATCTGATGAACAGTTGACAACTAATGCTTGTGGTTTCGAGAGTCAGATGCCAAATTTCTTCCGTAATGAGCCTCAATATTGTGCTGTTAATGAAGAATCCTTTGATGTGGAGCATCCAGATCCTAAATCAATCCTTGATATACAAGCCTCAGGTGGGAAGATAATGATGCAGGATATTGCAGAATTGATTGGTCATCAGTTTTCAGATTTGTGTTTATCAGAAGCAAAGAAAGAAGATTTTCATCCCAAAACTGACTTCCTTGAAACAGTTTCTCTGAGTGAGAATCATACCCCTGTGATGTGCTATAAACCCCAGAGTTTTCCTTCGATGCATGAGAAGTCACGGACTAGCAATGACTGCCAGGTTCAAGTGCCTGATGTCACCATTAGTAATAGCCTTCAACATATGGAGCTTAGCAAAAAAAATGATTCACGTCTGCCTGAGGATGAAATGAAAGGCGAAGGTGAAAGTGATACGCTTCATGTTGAAGTCAGTGTCATAAGCAGCCCTATCAGAGACTATAGCTCACTTTCTAATTCAAAGGTATTTTCAAGTCCTAAACGCTGTTCAGTATCAGTTGCTGGTCATTCTCCTACAGGTGAGGAAAAACAATCACCCTCATCTGGTTGCAATGAAGCAGCAAGCAGATGTTCCACACTGATCCATTCACGTGTTGATGAACCTGTAACATCAGCAAAGGATGGGGAACATCATCGCTCAAAGCTGCAACATGCTCCTGAAAGGCTTTTGTCAACTAGAATGGTGTGTAAAATCTATTGCATTTTTGTTTGACCTGCATGTTTTCTTGAAATTTAATAACTCTTACATGTGTTTTTCTAGGCCATTTCTCCAACAACTCAGAAAAGGCTACGTGAAGCTATGGAGTCCACGGAGTTAGATGACGAACAGTATTACAGTAAGTGCATTACATATTGTATCTTGCATATGGACCATGTTTTGCCTGTATATGATTTATCCAGAAACTGGTATGGACTGTTGATCATAATAGCTTATTTTAAGTTAAGGTAAAAGAAAAGAAAAGAAAACATGTTGTATTTGCCAGAGTACCAGATAGTTTAACTTGTTTAATTTTTGCTGTTAAGAAACTGAGCAAATCCAAGCTTCAAGATACAAATCAATTGAAAACTTGGGAAATAATGTAGGATATTTTCTTGCTTCTTGCAATTGTATAATAGATGTGGACTGATTTGAAGCTGTGCTGAATAAACATGTTTCTTTCATATCGCATCCATTAGAAAAAGTTCTTCTGTTACCTTATAGGCTTATTTTCTTAAGTAATCTAGTTTCTGAAGCCAGAAATTAAATTTCGTTCAAGTTCTAATTTTTTTTAAGTGATCTATTTATACCACTACCATTTTAGGTCCCTTGTCATCCCAAATTCATCCGAAGGAAGTAATTTTTGTTCACTTGTTATGATTTCAGAATACGCGAGGAAATTGTGCTATAGTAAAAAGACTGAGAACAGGCTTGGTCGACTTGAAGAGGCCAATCAGATCAAGAGAGCTGAAGTGATCATTAGTTCAAAGAAGGTTGTTAAGCAAGCTAAGATTGGTAGCAACGGTTTCCATCAGAATGATACTCTCAAGCTTCTTCATCCCTCTCGTGCCGTTCAACATTTTAGTACTGGGTGCTCCTCAATCCGAAGTTGTTCAGAGAGTGCCATTTTATTCTCACAGCAGCAGATGCATGACTTTCAATCTGTTACAACTAAACTTGCAAAAGAGTTGCAGTCCATGAAAGACATAGTTGAAGAAACATTGCAGTCAAAGCAGTATCCAGCCATGTCCTTGAAATATAGTGCAGATGAGGTAACAAAACCTTCACCGTTACTAATAATGATACATCCTCATCATTTGCACTTCGGTGTTTTCTTTCTTTTTTTTTTTTTCAAAAAAAAACTGTTTTTCATTAAATTTAATATAGTATTATCTGCTGTGATCAAGTGAACAGATATGTTAGAATGACCCTACCTTTAAAATTGAAGTAACTATGCCACAAATTTTTATAAATGCATACAAGCATACATGCAAATTGTGCTCTTTTTCCAAGTGCTCTTATTTTTGGCAGGTGAGAATTGCCATACAGAACGCAACAAGAGTGGAAGAAAACGCAAGAAGATCTCTTTCTATCATGGCAAGGGACTGCAACCGGTTCTGTAAAATCATGGTTGGTTTCTTACTGGTCTTTGGATCCCAGGCATAGTAAACAGTGTTAATAATTTACTTCATTTATATCTTTGCCATTTTAACTTATATTTTCCTTTGATATATTCCAGAAACTGGCCGAGAAAGGTTCTTCTTCTTCCCATAATGCAGTTTGCAAGAAGAGGAAGATTGTTTTTGCTGACGAGGCTGGTGGAAAGCTATGTGATGTCAAGACTTTTGAGAATGATACGACTTCTTTTATGGATCCGAAGCGTGAGAAACCCTGAACTGTTGATTAAATGACAAATGCAGATTCTTCTTCCTGTATTTTAATTTAAGAGTTCTGAAGCCAAACAAAAGAAAAACCAAATGTATGGGGCTGTTAAGGCATACCAAGTCATAGTTTCAGGTATGCCTGCTGTGTGAGCTAGAATGAGGATATGTAGGTGCTACCAAATGCAACTTAGACCAGCCCACACTCCTCTCTCATTGCAATTGGTTCATTCTTGTTCCCCCTTTAACATGGATACTAACTAGAGCTATGTTGTACACATCTTGTCCGAAGCATATAAAAGAATGTTTTATTCTACTGTTTCAGTTTGTGTCTACTGTCTGCATTCGATGTTTGTACTTTTCCAGTGATAGGTTCTTGAAAGGGTAATCATTCTGCCTATTCAGTTGGCAAGAACGTTTCAGAACGGCTCCATTCATCATTTCAGGTACGATCATTTTTACTTTTAAATTTTATACGCAACACATGTTACAAGCAATGATGCTTTTGCTGCCTTTGGACTAGTCCAATTGGTTAGACGGCAATTTAATGTCTAGCAGTAACACAGCCAATAATCTGAACAAAAATGTGATGCTACATCAGACTTCTGCTTTTCCTTCTCAAAATTCAACTTAAATAGTGGTCAGTTATCGTTTCTGGATGAATCATGAATTTGGATGGATTGCTCATGTTTTCTCTTATATGTTAACCTTGTTTCTTTTTTTTTTCCCCATTTTCCCGTCTCAAAGAATTTTTTTTTTGTTAGTTACTGCTGGTGTTTTTACTTTTCTTTTTTGGAACAGAAATACAAGTACAATATTCGATTATTGCAATACAGTGCAAGAAAATTGTTGAAAATGTCCTATAATCAATTAAACAGTCTGAAGATAATAATTATTAGAGTCTATGATGGATATTAGATGATTTAGGCGTTATTTTTTTTACATAAGCAAGCACTTTTATTTTGATATTAACTTTAAATTCTAGTTTTCTCCTGAAATCATCTTATCTAGCAGTTTTATTTTGTGCCCCTCCTCTCGGAGAAAGATATTAAAAGCACCATCCAATCCCGTTGTATTCATCAGTTAATGAGAATAATAATTTATTTTTAATTATATTGAAGAAATTTTTAAAGAATTAATTCCTATAATTTTTTTTTCCTTTATCAAATATTTAACTTAATTTGATATCTTTAATCTCACTTTTCAGTTATAGTGAAACAATAATTATTAGGACATTGAACTACTTATCATTTACTTTGTCTAGCAAAGTACGCTTTTCAAATATCGAATTTGTATTTTTAGGAAATTGAAGTTACTTACCACCCAAGTAAATTATTGATCGGTATATATTAGTAAACTTTGAAATTAAGAGTAGCATGAAAGTGATGTTGAAAAAAAAAAAAAAAATAAAAAGTTTTCCACTTTGACCCTTCTCAAACTCGAAGTCTGCGAACTCGCATGGAACTAGGCTTCTTAACAGGAGAATCACAGAACAATATCTTCCAAATCTCTGAGAAGGCTTCAATAATAACTCCATGGTATTGCCTTGAATTCAACGACAAGAAACAATGCAAAAGCTCTTCTAAATCCCTCGCCTCAAACATCTGTTTCTCTAATATCATCTCTAACATTGACCTTTTGAAGTCCTCATAAGGATTCTCTGATTTCTTCACAACCGCCATGCTCTCTTTAACCTTTCCATCAGTCGTCGTACACGACATCATCCTCCGCAAAACAGATGCCCTTACCGGAGAACTAATCTCCGCAGACGACGACTTCCCGCTACTCTTCTTCGAAAGCTGGCGTCTCAGTTTTCGAATATTTTTTTTACTTGTTGTCTCGGAATTTCCATTGTCTACTGAGTTCTTGGTTATGGTCTCCGCAGCCGCTGGGAGATTACAGAAGTCAAACGAAGAGTCGTAAGAGAAGCTTCTGGAAGAAAATAATAATGATTCAGTTTCTAATTCATTTTCATCTTCATCATCTGCTTGGTTGCTAAAGCAACAGCCAACATCATCAGTTTCTATTTCATTTTTCTTGTTTTCTGTTACTATAACCGGCGAGATGTTCTCAATACTCTCGTCGGAAAATGATACACTCTGCATGAATCGTTGGCGATTTCTGGGTTGCAGCCTCATACGATGTTCGTCTTTCTTCCATGCAAAATCTGGCGATTCAATACTGAAATCAGCGAGGTAATATGCGAGTGATCTCGGTGAGCGCCTGTTGCCATGGGGTTTGGTTGACGGACAATCTGGTGTTGATGGCGGTGGGTCTGGAAATCTGGGGTAATTGATGTCATGTGATTTACGGCTGAAGGGTGATATTCTGTAAATTGCTGGAATTGGATTAGTATCTGAACTGGTTTTGGATCGACAGATTTGAAATGAAGGCATGGCACGAGAGAGCTTAAGCTTGAAACGCTTAGCCATGGCGTTGGAATTGTTGACAGGGTACTGATATTCAAAGTTCAATCTACTTAATTGACAAAGATGAAGAAGTTGTAATATAAGAAGTGAATATATGTAACGAAGAGAAAAGCCGGCTTACGATATATATAAATGATAAAATAATTGAAATGACCAAATCCAAGTGATGATATCTGAAAGCTTACTTGGAATTCCATAGTTGGCGAATTGTACAGTTCGAAAAAACCTGTGACAAAGTATATAAAATAGGAAAATAACTATTGATAATCTGATTGGAATTTTTTTTTTTTTGTCGCTCATAAGTTTCTTTCATCCTAGTGTATATACATTATTTGCAACATAAATGAATCAAATTAACGATAATTTTTGAAGTTTGAAAGGGTCTCAGCCATGTATAATAGCAAAGACTAAAAACATAGGAAAAAATAATCATCAAATAAAAAAAACAAGTAAGAGTCCCTTTTGAAAATTAACTACAAATTAATTAACCATAACCATACCCATCATGGTTTTGTTGATTTCCATGTCTTATTGCCTACTGCATCCGCATGTGCATCTAAACGAGAGAATAAAAATAATAAACGACATATCTAAAATTAAAATTTTGTGAAACGTACGTGAAAGAATAAACCAATACGCTAATATGCTGCAGAAAGACTTAGCCATATCTCTCTTGCTACAGACTAACTGTGTAATTTATAATTTAATGATCAATATTGTTTTAGCCTGAGCTGAGACTGAGAATGATAAAGTTGTATCCAGCCATTTACACAAATACACAGAAGAAGTCCGCATAACAAAAGCTAACCAAATATGATTAAACAAAGCAAAATAACAAATAAAAAAAAAAGGTAGCCTTCAGCTTCAGGTGACCGTGCAGACCTGAGCTCAAAAGACGACAATTCCATATAGCGCATACACTCAACACGTGCACAATAACCCAAACACTGAAAACAATTTTGAAAATTCTGCACACACGCGTTTCGACTTCTTAGCTAACACTGTGCTGCGCACTCAAGCTCGACCTTTATCTTCTTAAACGACTTGAGATTGATACAACGACAACTTGGAGGAGAGGATATTCTTACAAGCTATTTTTGCACAACGACAAGGCATTCGGCTAATATTAGAGTGTTTTTGGGCCTTCTCCTGAAATCTAAAAACTCATGTATCTATGGGTAAAATTGGTCCAATGAGCCATCATAATATCAAGCTATAAATAATAACATGGGGTAAAATACACTTGGGTTTCCAAATTATAACATAATTATATTTTCGTCTCTCTACTTTAGAGAAATTATTATAATATTTTTAACTTTAACTTAAATTTACCATCAAGTCCATCCATCAAAAAAGCCGTTATTTCTTGATAAAACCAGACAAAACCATATTTTCTTAATAAAAACTGATTTTTTTTTTTTAAAAAAAATTGATTTTTTTTTTTGAAAACTGGATTAAAAATTATTTTGTTGCTATATACACACACGTATGTAAAAATATTAAAAAAAAATTAAGAATCTGATTGAACCTGTCCAACTCATTCCAACTTTGATCCGGTCATGATACCGATTCAGTTGCCAGGCTAATTTAAATTATTTGAGTATTGTTCAATCCTTATAGAATTCATTTTAGACTTCAAATTTTTATTATGTACATAAATTATTTTGATTAGATTGAATCAAATTAACCATGACCAATAAACGCGATGATGTCAAAAATAATTTCTTTTAAGTTAAAAATTAATGATCGTTATCATTTTCAAAAACATATATAATTAATTATGTGATAAAGTGAAAATAAAATAATTAATTATAAGAATATGTATTTAATGCATATATTTTTCTCCAAAATTAAGTTTCTTTCCCTCCCATTTGTTCCTCCAATTTTAAGCCGATATAATCTGTTTTTTTTTTACATTAGGGATCTGCGTGTATCTGACTCTAATAACATGTAACTGAAATTCGACACGAAATATGCATGAGCCAATTGTTCCTTCTTGACAAGAAAAAAAAAAAAAAAAAATTAAAAAAATTAATGATCGTTATCATTTTTCAAAAACATATATAATAATTATGTGATAAAAGTTGAAAATAAAATAGATTAATTATAAGAATATTATTTAATGCATATATTTTTCCCAAAATTAAGTTTCTTTCCCTCCCATTTGTTCCTCCAATTTTAAGCCGATTTATAATCTGTTTTTTTTCTACCATTAGGGATCTTGCGTGTATTTCTGACGGTCTATAACATGTAACTGAAATTCGACACGAAATATGCATGAAGCCAATTGTTCCTTCTTGACAAGAAAAAAAAAAAAAAAAAAACTGTTACTCCGTTAGTGCATCGTTTGTGTTTCGTTAGGAAAAAAAAAAAAAAAAAAAAACTGTTACTCCGTTAGTGCATCGTTTGTGTTTGTTAGGCGCTGTGTGGCATTACATTCACTTGTTTTATACGAAATGCCAATTATAACCTCATTCTGCAATTGCTTATCGAACAGGAAAAACGAATTTTGTTTCTTGGATGGCTCTACAGGTTCCGTAATTAAACAGAAAATAACCGCTCAAATCGTGCAAACACGACCGCTACGCGCAAGGATTTACCTTAAATAACAAAATGTAATTAATAAAGCCTCTGATTAATTTTCTTACAAACCTCATTTGCTCCACCTTCGATCCATTGGATTCAGATTAGAGAGAAAGAGGAAGATCTCATCAATTTTCCTTTCTTTCTCTCTATCTGTTTCCTTCTCTCTTTTTTTCTTTTTTTCATTTTCTTCTTCTATGAGGAAGCTGTGCCCTAATTTGGATAAGGAAGATGGGCTTGAGACAGTTTTAGAGGTTCCCGTTCCTGAAGAAATGTTCGCCAGCATGGGCAGCAATGGAGCTTCGCGATGGGCAAATATGCGTGCATTAATGAAAGCTCAATCTGCCGATAAATCGTCACATCTCCAAGCTAAATCCGATAATGAGTTTATTGCATTGCTCAAGCTTGTTGGCTCTCCTCTTATCCCTATTCAAATCCACACTGATCAGTCCGTCACTCGCCCTATCACCGATGGTTCCATTGTATGTTCATATCTTTTCATTTTTCAATAATTTCCCTTTTCATTACAGTGATTTAATTAATTTATTAGATACCGATATAATTTCAGAATTAATGAAATAGATTAATTTTTTGAATGTGGGAATTTAAATGTGTTATTTGATGAATGAACAGGAAGCATTGACTGCAAAATATATAGTGCAACAATATGTAGCAGCAGCAGGAGGAACAGTGGTGTTGAATTCATTGACTAGTATGTGTGCAGTAGGCCAAGTTAGGATGGCTGGGTCAGAAATGCAAGAGGGCGATGATAGTTTGCAGACGGGAGGAAATTCTGAAGTTGGTGGGTTTGTTATTTGGCAGAAAAATCCTGACCTATGGTACCTTGAACTTGTTGTTGCTGGTTATAAGGTTAGTGCAGGTAGTGATGGCAAGGTTGCTTGGAACCAGTCCTCTTCTCAACCTTGTCATGCCAATAGAGGCCCACCTCGTCCCTTGAGACGATTCTTCCAGGTAACCTTTCTTCCATCATCTGTTCTATACATAATTCATTTACGAAAGGTAAAAATTTTGTTTAATGATATGGAACTCTTATCAGGGATTGAATCCCAGGTGCATAGCCAACTTGTTCTTGGAAGCTGTATGCATTGGGGAGAAGAAAATCATTAATGAAGATTGTTTTGTACTAAAGCTCGAGACAGATGCCAAAATCCTCAAATCTCAAAGTTCATCCAATACAGAAATCCTTCACCATACAATATGGGGTTACTTCAGCCAAAGAACAGGATTCCTTGTCAAATTTGAAGATACAAAATTGGTGAAGATGAAGCCATTAAAAGGAAACGATAGCGTGTTTTGGGAAACGAGTATGGAGTCAGTGATTGACGATTATAGATGTATTGAAGGCATCAATATAGCACATGGTGGAAAAACCGTTACGACGTTATACAGGTACGGAGAATCACAAAATCACAAGAGAAAGATTGAAGAAACATGGAGAATTGAAGAAGTTGATTTTAATATTTCTGGGTTGTATAGAGATTACTTTCTACCTCCTGCTGATCTCGTGCGAGAGCTAGAAGGCGGAGAGCAATGAGTGAATTACAATTTTCTTTTCTTTTTAATTTTTGACTTTTTTTGTGTTAGAGGGAGAATTGAAAATTGAGGAAATTTCCTCGTAGATATATATAGATAGACTTGAAATTAAGTCAATTGCTATGGATTAAGTAGGAAAACGGCTGAGCAGTGAAATTTTGATGATGGAATGCTAGTATCCGAACTTTAGACGACCCGTCGTTTTTGAGGTGGACAGGTCAGTTTAAGAACGATCGTTTGTTAACGGTAACTGACTCGTGGTTTGAAAACTACAGGGTAAACGTCAATAATTA
The DNA here is from genome assembly GCF_014843425.1 of Jatropha curcas. The sequence goes on along the minus strand of NW_023591726.1, from coordinate 588,098 downwards.
AACCGCAGTCTGCGGAAGCGGAAATACAGATAAACGACAGGACCTTTATAAATGGTTGGGCTTAAAGCTTCGATCAAATTAAGGTGTACATTAAGCCTTTTGTGCCCTTTTTGATGGGTCCAGGCCCAGGCCCTCTTCCAAAATTTCGCCCTATTTCCTATAAAACCCTAATTCATGTTATTTAAAGCCATTCCCCGATTCTCTCTTCTTCTTGCCGTTGTAAGATCAGTGGCTGTAGGTAATCAGTAATCGATCTCTTTCTTTCAGTAGATTTCCTCTTCGTATTAGAATAGCAGAAAGTCTTTTTCTTTTCTTAGAATTTGGGAATCTATCACATCATATTTAGATTTATTCATATTTTTTGAAAGAGAGAGTTGCATCTGTTTTACCCACTCCTGATATGGCAGATTTCAATGCTAGAGGAGTTATAACGGATGCACAGAACGAAAAGGTTAGCTTACCAGCCCATTGCATCTTTGATCTTGCCTTGGTGTCAAATGGACTCACCGAAATTCTTATATATTCTCTTCTTTTATTTTTTATTTTTAAAATTTTTTTCGAAATAGAAATACGAAGAGCTTGTGGCAAAGTGATGAATAAGTTCTTATCCTACACACTGAATTGTTGTGTTGACTTACAAACTCCGCTTATTATCTGATGCCATTAAATCTCACATATGTTTATTCTGGGTTTTTATTTAGCTAAATATGGCTTTTCTTAGCGTTAATAATGCTCTGATCAATGATTATAATAGAGTATATGAAGGTAGATGATGGAGAAAAATCTTATCCTACATACTGAATTAAATTTTAGATGTGGATTAAAACTCCGCTTATTATCTGATGCCTTTTTTCTCTGTTAGGATTGAGAGCTTTTCTGAAAATTGAAAAAGATAATTGTGTGTGTTCTTACAATGATGAGAAAAAAAGCAGACGGGCGGTCAGAATCTGATGCCGTGTTGATTGTCTGCAATTTCCACTCTTGTGGATTATCTCTGAGGTTTTACTACTACAATTTGGTCATTATTTTGCTGTGTTTGCTCATGTGGCGTTATGGCTGAATTTAATCACCAACAAAAGCAATGATGAAGTTGCTCTAATATGTCTGGACATATGAGATTTGTCTGTGATATGATAAATGCATCTTCTGAGCCGAGAATCAGAAGTTGGATAACAATTTGAATTTCCCTTTTTTATTTTTGATTATTGGACCTAATCACTTCCCAATTTGAATGTCTGTGGTTAAATGTTTATGCTGATTGAATCTGAATAACCATCGGATAAAGATTGGATTTTGAGTTAATTTATCAGTTCAAGCTTCGGATATTGATGATTCAGTTGTGGATGAAGTCCATTTCTTAATGTTTTAGGGGAATTTTTTTTTTTTTCAAAATCTAACATATAATTTCCATTTTCGAGTTTTATTTTCTCATATTGTGCAAAAAGTGAGGGTTAAATAAAGTTCTCCTAAACTTAATCTGTTACTATATGATATGATTTTATAAATTGAAAGCCATTAATAATTTCACAGAATTTTAACTCTTGTATCCAGAAATTATATTTCAATTGATTTTTATTAGACATTGTGTTTATGCTAGATCATTTAACAAATTTTCAAATGATTTGTACTAAAAAAAGATTCATTCTTACTGTCCAATTTAACAAGTTTACAGTTTTATATTGCTGGACTGCCAGAGCTTCGATGTTCTATATACCTCTGCGTCGACTGTTACTTTAGGCAGACTAGAAAGTGATAGGGCAACAAAGCAGTTAACTATATATATGTATATATATATATTTTTAAATTTGTATCATTGGATAGTGGCCTTTGATCTCTTGATTGTAAGTTCTTGTGTTCCTCTTTAATTTTTCATACAGTGTGGTTGCAAAATTAAAATGTATTGAGTATTTGTATCAAATCAGACAAATGGTATTCTAACGTTAGACATTTGGGAGCATGTCCATCACAAATTCTGGTACGAATAATTAATTGAGCAGTGACGTTGAATAAACCAATTGAACCCAAGTTCGTTACTCCATAATGTTGTGGGCCACACTCCATATTTCCTGCAGTTCACACCAATAATCGTTTTGAAAATATCAATAACTAATTAATAGTTTTTTTTTTTTTTTTTCAATTTTACTGTTATTTGTATTAAATGTTAATAACTAGTATTAGTTAAATTAATAATTGGTTGTGTCCCGATTACACTTGCAAATGGAATAAGAAAATTAAATTTAAATTAATTTTTTTTTCATTTTTTTAATATAATCATATATAAGTATCCACAAAAATTAAATATTCATACTAAATTATTTTTGAAATTAATCAAACATTTAATTATATATATATGTATATTTTAAAAAATTGAATATCGATATCTAAGTTTTTTTTTATATTAAGATTTAATTAATAAGTATATAATAATATGACTATTATATTTATTGATAAAGAAATATATTAAATAAAGGTAAATAATAAACTTCTAAAAAAAACAAGTAAAGGACAACAATTTGATAAAAAAAATAGACATATGATAAAAATTGTAAAGTTAATATTTTATTATAATTTAAAGAAATCAATTGCTCTAGTATAATTCTTATATTTGTGGCGAAGGAGTAATATATATTTACTGATACAATTAGATGCTCGTGCTTTGGATGGTTGTTAATGAAGAATTTATAGGTTGAGGTTTAGTAAGAGTCATTTTTTATCGACCCTGCCACAAACACAAAAGTCAAACTTATTCCAAGTGTCGGGTATGGACTCACTAGCGCGTATAATCGGGTCCCACTTCGTCGGTAGCGTCCAACCCGAAGCACAAAAAAGGAAAAGAAAAGTGGAAGTTTAAAGTTTAAACTATATTAATTTTTTTAAAATAATAAATGTATCTTTATGAGAGTTCACCAAGACACGTTTTCCAAAGTGATACTCCTCTAGTACTCTCTCATCCTTCTCTACAGTACATTGCTCTTTCTTGTCCACAAAAAATGAAGCTAGATGATTCACCGACAGTTATATCAGTACCGGCGGTCACCGCTGCTACTTCCGCCACAGCAGGGAAGAAGGATGGCTCGGATGGTGGCCTTTTTGGTAAAGTTCGATACAAGTTTTGGGTTTTAGCTGCTATTCTTCTTCTTGCATTTTGGTCTATGTTTACTGGCTCTGTTACTCTCAAATGGTCTACCGGAAACTTTTCCCGTCTCGCGGATGATCTCGATTTGCCAATCCACGATGATGATCTTGATATCCTCGTACTTTCTTTTTCCTTTTTTTTTTTTAGTAATTTTGATTGATTTGTTTTATGGATTTTAATTTATGATTTCATATGTTGATGATTGAATTTGATTAGGAAGTAGAGGAGAAAGAGAAGGTGGTGAGGCAGATGTGGAATATATACACTCATGGCTCTACCACTAAACTGCCTCGCTTTTGGCAAGAAGCTTTTGAAGCTGCTTATGAAGCTTTGGCCAGTGATGTTCCAGCTGTTCGAAGCGCCGCCGTTTCAGAGATCGCCAAGCTGTCCATTCGCTCTGTCAATCCTGATCCGCTTTCCGTTCAATCTACGCCGGTTAGTCACTAAAATCCCCTCTCTCTCTGTCTCTCTCTCTCTCTCTTTTATTTATTTATTGTTCAACTAATGCCGATGAATTGCTATTTTAAGGTAAGTTGTTTTTAGTTTTGGATATTTTACAAACTTAAATTGCTTAAATCAGTATTTTGTTAACTGAGGTGTGTATATATATATATATATATATATATACACCACACAGAATGACTGAGGTATTGTTGTTTGCTTTGATTTTTGGTTTTTCTTAAATTTTTTTTTTTTAAAAAAAGATATAATATCATTTAAAATTTTCTTGTTCCATTGTTAACTGATAAATAAACGAAAAAGAAAATCATGAAAAGTGATTTCTATTTACTTTTTAAATTTAGTTTCAAAAGAAGAAAAAAAAAATGGAAAACATATTCTTTGGCCATGCCCTTTTCAAGGGTTTCATTCAGACTGGACAAAAAACAAAAACATATATATATATAGATAGCTATGATTTGTATATAATAAACTAACCGTTCTTTGTCGTGTATGTGTGATTTGAAGCAAGTTCAGAGTAGTAACAAGAGGAGGAAGAGAGTCCCATCCTTGAAGAGGTCAAGCCAATGAAATGAAATGACAGCAATTCTTGTCTTTATGTTGTTAACAAAGTTGAAACCTCAAGTTAAGTTTAACCAACGATCATCTCTACTATATATAATTGATACAGAAATATCAGCCTTTATGCCATTTACTTTCTATAGCCGATGCCAGCTAATGTGTAAGAATCTTTTTTGTCAAAGTAAAACATACGGCTACAATCATCGCAAGAGAAATTTCATGAAATTAGAGATTGTTCGTCTTGTTCAATGTCCCTGTTTTACATTGTATTGATCAGCAATGTATGGAAAATTAATCGGTTCAATTCAAATTGAAAAACTATAGTTTCAAAATAAAAAAATTTCATTTACAAATGATTACTTCTTTTTTTCAATATTCCACCACCTTCTGTGTTCTAAGACTGACTAGCAGGGAACTTAAATAGGCAATGAAACTTTTTTTTAATAAAAGAAAAATTGAAAAGAGCACTGAAACTTAAATATAAAGAACAAAAGGTATGAATCAACGTTAACTTGGATCTCATAAATAGGCCTCGCTCAAGTGTTCCAAGACTGACTAGCAGGGAACTCTACCACAAAATCGCCCGAGCAGATAAATTAGTACTGCTATGGTTGCTATGATGGAAACAAAAATCCTAACAGAACATTTACAGACAAATTGAACGAAAATGTATTTACAAGTGCCTTTCGATTTCTCTCCTAATCTTCCACTGACTGAATCTCACCCATCATGATCCGGTTACTGACAACATTAAAACCCAAGACAGCAGGGCTGACCTTCTTGCCTTTTTTCCCTTTCTTCTTTCCTCCACCCTTGGAGGACCCATCGTTTCCCAGAGTCATATCATGGTCGAAATCCCTATTGCTTGCATGGTCAGAATTCATGTCTCTGGCACTGAACCCAGTGGCCATCCGATCATTCCGACTCTGAAAGGCAATTTCGAGAACATCAGCTGGTAACAACTCTTTATAGTTCAGGAATTTGTCAATGAACTCGTGATCAGGATCAAATGATCCAAGATTCTCTATCAGAAGCATCTCAGCTTCCGATCTGGATTGCTTCAAGCAAAACTCCAAGAAACTTGTATCTATCAAATCAGAAAAGAAAGAAAATGAAACAAGGAAAACTCCAAATCACAAAAAGGTTGTAACACAGAAGAAAGCATTTACCCAGCCACCATAATTTCATTAACCCTCTAACCTATTGCTTTGAACAAAAATTGATGAATTTAAAAAACAAAAACACGTGGAAAACAAGAATGTAGTAGACTGAAACCTTTTGTGCCAACAAGTCTGACACACTCACTTTCACACCAATCTCTGAAATCCATGGCTTCTGCAACAGTGTAAAAACGTAAGTGTCAACTAAATACTTTTTTTGGACGAGAATATATGACTACTCTAGTAGCAACTTACCTGAATGTTTACTAATTGCATCTCTTTTCCCTTTAAGAGATGACTGAACTGAGGCAGGTGAGGATGAAAGAGAATGCTCAGCATGCCTGCCACCCATGGATTTTTGTCGGCTTAGTGAAGTTCCTTTTACAGGAGTGTTTTTGGCTCCCCAACTGCCTTGGCTCCCTAGATTAGGGAACTCTGACCTGTTCAGGGAAAAAAAAAAAAAAAAAAAACTTCATTTACACTCTAGCACTGTAACTAAGACAAACATACAAGTGATGGAAGTCAATCATATACAAGCAAATCCTCAACACATGCACAGACAGAAACAGGTGCAAGCACAGAGACACAGGAAAAGTTAAAGTGAACCACATAAATTTTTGCAAAACATACCAGCGTAAAAGACAACAAAAGACAACCAAAGAAGCCGTTATCTATGAGTCCAGACAAAATATACTTGGAACACAGCAGACAAGCATGCCACATTCAGATTTTCTAGCAAAGATAAGGACGCAATCATAAAACTGAATGTCAATTTATGTCTATAGGAAAAACTGCAATGGAAAAGACAAGTATAATAGAACTTCAACACTGGCAGCCATAAGAACCATCAAGGAGAGAATTTCACCAACCAGTAGCAACTGAAAACATGCTAAGATTAAACATTCAGGAAATTTAAGGCTGCCTAATTTCCCAAGGAACCCTGAGCAAACTTCAAAATAAAACTGAGAGACAGTATATTATAATATATATTGATAATTATGAATATTATCCCAGTACTTGATCTTACAATTCCTGCTAATCCCATGACTACTGCACTCAGTTTTCACGTTAGCAATGTTCAAAAGATAGATGAACAGAAAAAGTAGATTATATTGACTTGTGTTTCAACTATCAGATGACTGGTATGGAACAAATTAATGAACTGCAATGGAAAAGACAAGTATAATAGAACTTCAACACTGGCAGCCATAAGAACCATCAAGGAGAGAATTTCACCAACCAGTAGCAACTGAAAACATGCTAAGATTAAACATTCAGGAAATTTAAGGCTGCCTAATTTCCCAAGGAACCCTGAGCAAACTTCAAAATAAAACTGAGAGACAGTATATTATAATATATATTGATAATTATGAATATTATCCCAGTACTTGATCTTACAATTCCTGCTAATCCCATGACTACTGCACTCAGTTTTCACGTTAGCAATGTTCAAAAGATAGATGAACAGAAAAAGTAGATTATATTGACTTGTGTTTCAACTATCAGATGACTGGTATGGAACAAATTAATGAAAATCGACCAATGTTACCAATTTTTGTTAGGCTGCAAGAATGCCTACACATAGGCACATGTAGAACTGTCAATCAAAAAGGTTACTAGGAGAATAAGTTAAAACCCCAAAGGTAAGATATGAAAGTCCTAAATTATACAAATAGGATTGTATAAGACCAGTATACTTTAGAATAAAATACAGGATAAATTCAAATGAAATAGCATGCAAAAGACATCGCAAATATCAATAAGATAGGAATTATACTGCTTAGTTTCTTGCTTAGACTGATCAATTGGGCCCCAGAATAGGTCATCGTCTCCTTTATATTTTGACTGAGCAGAATTGATCTGGATAGGAGATGCAGCCTTAGAGGGAGAAGCAGCAGAAAGCAACCATGAAGGACCACTTCCATGTGTCACCTGAGTTGGTTGGGACTTCTGAGGAGTAGATATATGATTCTGAGGCTGGACAGAAGAAACCTTCTTCTCCTGCTCCTTTAGGATATCCCTTAAAGATGTGGGCTTAGGAACCTTCTTGGTGTCAGTAGACCATGCTGGAGAAGGGGAAGAAGTTGTTGACTGCCCCCCTTTCCAGAAAACAAAATCTCCTAAAGAAGGGCCTGTTGGAATTGCAGGCAACACTTCCTTCTCTTGTTGCACCAGGCGAGAACTTTTTCCTTTTTCAATGGGAATTGAACAAACAGGCACGTCAGCAGTTGTAGGTGCCATGGCCTTAGCTCCGCTACCCTTAGCTTTAGCAGACTTTTTACGACTCTTTTTAGTATCTTTAGCCTCAATAAAGTTGTCAGCATCTATAGGTTCCACAATGGTTGTCATTAATTGTGGGGAAGGATCAAAAAAATTGTCAGGAACCTCCAACTCTCTGTCATTAGAATTTGCCAAAACTTCTTCTGCCAGTAGATCATGTAACTGGCTTTTCCTGCTCGTTGCCTTCGGTGAAATTTCTTGTTTTACCATGTTTAACTCAGTAGTATTCACATCTCTCTGAGTTTCTCTAGGAATCTTTGATTCAGAACTGGCCACAACACCCGCCCAAGGAACTGACAAATTCATGGAACTAACACTAGTGGTAATTTCAGAAACTGTCATTTCTGTCTGCATTTTTCTCTGTTCTTCCAGTTGAATTTCCAACAATGATTTTGGTTTAAAACCAGGAGCAGGTTTCCATGCTCGCTGAGCAGGATGTGCCTGCATCGGAACAGAACCAGCTGGCTTAGATTCATCCTTGTCTCCTGTGACTTCAGCATCTCCAGAAATTCTTGAAGACAATAAACTATTAACTTGTTGGGAATCTTTAATTTCCACAGAAGAAATTCCAGATTTCTGGTGTCTTATCTTTTCTAGGGATGTGTCAGCAAGAGTTTCCCCCGTTCCATTCTGAGGCTCAAATTTGCTGTCCTCGGCATTTGGGCCTTCACTTTCTGATTGCTTTATCTGCTGCAACGAGGAATTCTTTGATGTTCCCTTTACCTGGTCAATAGAGCTGGATTTAGCAGATTTTTGCTTTCTGGATTTTTTCTCAGAAGCTTTTCTTACCTCTCGAACTTCAATATTTTTCACTTCAGCCACTATAGCAGGATCATCAGTGCTCCTTTCTTTTTCAACTTGCTGCTCGCTGAGAGTACCATCCAGCTGAACTTTCATAACGCAGGGTAGTTGAGGCTTTGTAATTTCGTCCTCACAAGTTCCTGATAGAGGATTAGTAAAGGAGATTCCAGGAGACTCCAGCTGTGCAGTACCTGTTGTAGCCTCTGGTATTGCAACATTCAAAGCTTTTTCAGTTGTTCGTGTGTCTTCTAATATCTGCTCCACAGAAAGAGGAGTAAGGCAAGCAGAAGCAAGGAGAGGCTCATGTGCATGGGAAGGTTCCTGTGAAGATTTGTCCATTGACCCTAGAGATGAAGACATCTCTACAAGCGATGGTTCCAGCAAAGACTCCTCATGGATTTCATTAATTTGTTCAGGAAGAGTAGTATCCCAACTCTTTTGACTATTAATATTCCCAAATATTTGATGAGGAAGTTGGAAAGAAGACGCTCCAGCATCAACATTATACCTGACATCCTGGGTAACTTGAGGCAAATTCATCAAACTTGGAGAATGTTCATCTTGCACAGTTGAAACTGGTATCTGAGAACCAATTTGCAGCATTTCTTTTGATGGTTTGAGCCGAGAAGGATCAACAGGTATATTTCCTGTAGCTATTGCAGAGGTAAGGAATTGTCCATAAGGTGGCTCACCGAAACGTTGGTGAGAATGATGCTCTGACAGCGCCTGAGAAAGTAATTGCTGCTGCCGTATCAAGTGTTGCTGCTCTTCTTGTTTCTGTTGCTGCCTAACTAGCAAAAGCTTTTCCAACATTGATAGCTGATGTGTTGGAAGAGGAGTTTGGGAATGTAATTGCAGCAAGTACTGCTGTTGCAACATATTTAGGAACTGTGGATCTTGAGATAAGCCAGAGGAGAGCAATGACTCAGGTGCCAAAATACCAGATGGATTATCTATAGCTTGTCCGAGTAAATTTGTTAAAGATGGTGGTTTCTGCGACTGTAGCCTCTGTTGTTGCCCAAAGGAAGCTTGTGTGGGAAAATTCTGAGCTTGATGCAAGTCAATTTTATCCTGAAGGGGATCCAAGTTACCTTGGATCGAGAAATTGGACCAGCCAGTAACAGCATTATTAATTCCAGGGGCAGAGCCTTGGAGGACAGACATCAGCTCAGCATTTTGAGCATGAGGGGGCTGACGAGGGTTGTCAGTCAACGAAGATAAGAGCTTTGCATGTGGCATTGGAGAATCTGAGAGAACCTCTGGCTTTGAAGCCACAGATGCAGCATCTCTTCCTGGCCAATATGGGTAAGTACTCGGTAATGACCTCTGACGTTCAATTGCCATTCTCTTTGCCAAAAGATACATGTCATTTCCACCATCAACACCCAATGGTGAAATATTAGCAGTGTTGTTCCCGATAAATCCTTGCAAACCTATAAATTAAAAATATCCATCAAAGTCAATTAAGCTGCAAATACATGATAACTGTTTGAAGAACAGAAAGGAAAATATGAATTGGAAAAGGCATAAAAAAAAAAAAAAAAAAAAAAAAAAAAAAAAAATGAATTGGAAAAGGCATAAAAAAAAAAAAAAAAAAAAAAAAAAAAAAAAAAAAAAAAAAAAAAAAAAAAAAAAAAAAAAAAAAAAAAAAAAAAAACCAAGTTCATCCTAAATTAGAAGAGGAGAGAAACAAAAAAGAGAGGGAGGATACTCAACCTTGAGATGAATTGCTCATATTTCCAGACATCAGTGATTCCAAGAATTTATTTTCTGCTTCCGTTGTCGAACCAGATTTCGGCCTTGGCTCATTTCGTATCAGATCTATCTCACTTAAACCAGAATGAAGGTTACTAAAGCTACTTAAGTTAGGTCTACTCGATGCATCAGCGAATTCAGTTTGTTTTGGAATGCTAAATCCAGGTGGTGGTCTCGCCTTGGCTCGCAAATGAGGCATGACATCACCAAGTAATGAAAAGGGCGCATCCTTTGATGCACTTGCAAGCCGAACTTGCAAATCTATCCCAAAATATCCAGCCTCGAACCATCCGATAATATCACTGCCAGAAAAAGGACCTTGAATTTCACCCTGGGGATCTTTATAGTAAAGAACTAGATTCTCTGGTGGGGGCTGGGAAAGCTTAGCTTCTTGTTCCCTATCCATAACTATAGATGGCTGCCTCTTAATGATAGGATCCTCATTGGCTTGCCATTTTGCTTCATCCTTGGAGTATGGTGTGTTAACCAAATTACTTTGCCATTGATTATCCAGATCCTTCTGAGGTTGATTCCAACCAGTCTCAGGGGTTCTTGACCTGTTATCACTTGAAAGGTCTCTCCAGTCATGTGAGACCATATGCAACTGTTCTCCCAGTGCATGGGTTTGCCAAGGAGTGCTAGGATGCACGGAATTATTTTCCTGCAAACTTGATTCCCTATTTGTAGGTGCCTCATCAGCCCTTCTGTAAAAACCAGTATCTTCTTTGACAGCTGCATACAGAAAGAAATAATTATACACAAGAAAACTCCTCATTTCAAAGTAAAAAAGGATGCACCACATAGTAATACAAAAAAGTTTAGAACATAAAGAGCCAGGCACCAAAGCTCAACAGAAATTTCTAAATTAACAATTAAACTAAAAGCAAGCCACAATTTAGCAAGCTTTTGTGCGCACACACGTTGATACATAAGCAGATACATAAATGTATCATACATGCGCTGTAAGTACTATGTGTGTTTGTGTGAGTTTTCTCCAAGAGAACATACAGTTATAAAATTCATCCTATAATTATAAACACCAACTCCAAAGCCATATAGAATCATATGCAAAAACAGCACCATTTGTAATATTATCTGTGTGATGTGTCAATTACCTTCAGCTTTCAACTTCATATCATGAATTGTCTTATGCTCCAGTGCAGGATCCAGTTCTGCACTGGATCCATGATGCAGTGTCTTCCTTTCAAGGGACGATCCCTCCATATAATTTCCATAACCACCTTTTGAATTGTCACTACTTTCATCCTTCGAATTGTCAACAGAAAATGACACATCTTCTCTGCTGCCTGCTTAGACATGCCAATTCAAACTGGTTACTCACCTTACAATATGCACCAATATCTATTAAAAAAATAACTTTGACATGTGTGATACCAAGTTTGGCTCGTCTTAGTTGTACATCCACTGAGTTCCGTCCCAAGGATCCATCTTTGGATAACTGAGGTGCACCGCTACTTACAACTTCACCTTTGTCAATACCTTTCAAAACAGCCTACTCAAGCAATAAAGAAATCCAATCAACAAATATTGATAGAATTCACCAAGACAATTCACAGAGACAAATTACCATTTCCTCAGTATTTGGAGCACAGAGTGCCAATGGCTCCAGGGTGTCTTCCTGTGTGAGAGAAGGCACTTGTACAAACCCATCTAAGAGCTTGTTAACTAATTTCATGTCAGTCATTCTGTACACATCAAGCAACTTTGTCCTACTATATCTTAATGGGCCATTTTCACCCTTGTCTAAGATGGTTCCCCAAGATTGTGAATGAGTAGAAATTGTGTTCAGAGTGCTTCCGCCAGTATTCAACCTTCCTCGGCCAACGGAGAAGGTAGGAGCATTTTCCCCACGTCCACGGCCATGGGAAAATATAGGAGCCTGCTTATTTGCCATTAAAGTTTGATGATGAGGAGGCTCTCCCCTTCCACGACTTTGGGAGGAGTTGGATCTCCATGGCCGGTAATGATCACCCTCCCTCTCATCCTTTCCATGACCAGGAAGATGAGCCAACCCTTTTTCGAGAGGCATGTCGCCATCTCTGGAAGGGTCAATCCACTTGTCGCGTACACTTTCTGTCTCCTTGTCATCAGGGCCCCAGCGTGTGTTCCATTTGCTCTCTCGCCGCTGATCGTAATTAATTTCTCTGTTACTTGAATCAGTCCAGCGCTCAGAAGGGGCACGGCGTGATTCATAATGTCTGTTTGATGAATTCTCCACCCAGCCCATCCGGCGGGTGTCACCAAGTTCTTTATCTCCATCCCTCCTACGATCTTTGCGTAGCAAGGAGGAATTGGTGTCTCTTTCTTCATCACGCCAGCGATCACGGCGACCAGTTTCCATATCAAGCAAGGAGGGCCGGAAAACATCCTTTTTCTTCTGGACATCATGCATTTCCTCACCACTCCCTGATAACTTCATGTTCTCCAAGCGATTGCCATGAGCTGGATATGAACTGAAATGGCTTTCCTGTGAAGAAACAATTCCCCAACATGGAATAAAACAATTCCCCGACATGGAATAAAACAATAAAGATAACAAATTGCTATTAAAGTTATTGCATCAAATAATTTGAAAATTACATATAATGCAACAGGGTGGAAATGCCGATAGTGTATAATGTAATTGCAAGAAAATAAAGATGACAATATGGTAAAAAGCTCATAGCTCACCCCAGTTCCTACTCCAGACTTATTCTCACTTGACTTTGACAGAAGCCATTGTGGTGAAAGAGGAATAGGATTGTCAGATCCTAGAGCATCTGCAGTGAAAGGAAGGCATTAAACCACCCAACAAATTTGAATTTTGCTAGCATGTAGACTAGAGAATTTCAAAGATGGAACAAAAGCAATATTGTTTTGAAACTTTTCCACAGTTATTGCTGTTGAATGAAAACTTTGAAAATGTCATCCAACACTATTCATACACTGCGCTTGAAAAGATTCAAACTCGTTTAAAACAAAAAGTGCAAAGGAAGAAATGAATTATATTCCTAAATTAATGACTTATGCATTATCTTGTAGTCTCAAGATTTAGGAAGTGGAATTCTAACACTATAAGGCTACAGAATCTCCCACATAGCTGATGACTATAGTTGCACATATTCAGCTTGCTGCCTCAGACAAGGGAGACTTCTGAACCAGGAGTCAGCTAATTCTATTGAAAGAATTTGAAAGGAACCAAGTTAGATAGAAAAACAAAAAAATAAATAAAATAAATCCTTCGAAACAGCCAATCAGAAGCCAGAAAACTACAGATATGCATCAAACAACAACCTGAGTAATTGAATTCAACAGTTAATTCAAGCTTAATAGCACAACTGCAGGTTTCACTTGAGAGATAGGGGTGCAATATAATAAAAGTCACATATGCATGCCTTAAATGTTGTTGAATAAATCAGGCACGGAAGAAGCAAAATTAATTCCGTAATGATCACATTCACAAAATAGCGATTGTTAAATGCTCCTAAACGTACAAATTACTGACTGAAATGGGAGATACAAACTCATGCTCCACTATGTTATATTTTCTAGCAACGCAGTCTTTAAATTTCTCACTAGTGATAATCACCTGAACACTAAATATCTCTTCATTCGTACATGTACAACAGAGGAAAAAAGTTCAAAGCTTTAGCTAAAGCCGTTAATCCTAAACAAGTCACAGCATTGCTCTTCGCTGCTAAATCCAAAACCCAGACCAAGGCCTACCTAGAAATACCAAAGCTTGAACAAAGAAAAAAAAACCTATACCCTCGCATTTAGAGAGATAAACCTAAAACCCTACCTGTAACAAGGAAATTATTAAATCAAAATCAACAGTCAGTCACAAGAAAACACAGAACATCCAGTGCCGTAATCAAAAATCCTAAGACGGACAAGTCCAGCTAGAATCCTAAAGAAGTTAAGGGGATTTGGACTAAACTCAAACAAAAACCTCCAGCGAAAATAATCGAAGAAGAGATTCTGTGAGCTGAGAGAATGAGAAGTAAAATTACCTTTGGAGATCTGGTGAGGAGGCGCGACGGAGAGATTGTGGCCAGAATCAGAACCAGAGTTGTTTGCCATGGATGATCGGTGTGAGTTAACGGGGAGAGAGAGAGCCAATAAAACCCTTTCTGTTGCTTTTGATTGCTTGTAGCGAGGTGAGAGACAGGCTAATGAGGAGAGAGGGAATATAGGTTAATGGGGGAAGATAAATGAAAAAAGAGGGGTGAGTAGGTTAAAACCATGTCACATAGCGGCTTACGTTAGCCACGGCTAGTGATTTGTTGTCTGGCCCTTAATTACTATTAGACCGGGTTCATATGATTATTACTTTATGGCTTCAAATTCACGCGCTTGAAAAATCGTGAAGTCCACTTCCTTCATTGGTAAAGACTAAATTTCTCCGAGTGTTGTACACGTGAAGTTTGATGAGATGTTGGCATTTGCATACCTAGGATTATCTGTTTTCCCTCTCATTTTATTTTCTGGTTATAAGCGAAGAGGAGAAGTGCGTAATGCGCCACGTGACGCTCAGTTTAAGGTGGACTTAACTATACGACTCTCAATGTTCGCGTTTTGGACACGGCGCAATGTACTCTTGTTGCGGTGATGCGTGATGGTTAAAGTGGGACGCCTCGAACTGACTGCGAGACGCACAGTAACCCTAGATACGCTCTCACCTTTCTCAGGTAACTGAGTAAACAGACACATAAAATATTCGTAAAAAGGACTTTTGGACTTCGGTAAACTCACTTCGGTCACTGTATCATTTTTTAGTGTATTTGTTTTGTTCTTAGTTTTTATTCGACAGCTTCACAGCAAAATCAAAGTTTATAAGTAAGGCAAGACGAATTGCACTTTCAAAAGATATGTTATCTATAATGTTGAGATTTAAAATTTGAAAATCAAGGAAAAAAAATTAAAATTTACGTTAATCCTTTAATTATAACGGATATTTCTTCATTATTTGTTTTTACATATTATAATACATGAGAAGTGGAAGACACCAAATTATAACTTTGGTGGTGATGATAAATAAAGACAACGGATGAACCTTCTCATCGCCATACCATAAATATAGACTTCTTATTAAGTTATATTTAAAATTTCATTTCAAACAAAATCAAATTAAAAATGCATATGTATAAATAGAGAATCATTTATGTATGCATATCATAATTAAATGCTCGAGTGGAGTGTTTTATTTCATTGATGAGCTATTTATTTATTGACATATATGAGTAAAATATAATAATATACGTAATCAGTAATAGACAACAATAAAAGATAGAGGATACAAAATATATTTTTTAAAATCTAGAAGGGTAAAATTGAAATAAATCCACTGTTTTGTGGTTGAAATTGAAAATTTTTAACATTTTAACGGATAAATCTAAAAAAAAAAAAGGGACGGAAGTGCTAAAGTGTCATTTTACGTGACAAAATGAAAATGAGTGTTTTTCTTTTTCTAAAAGAAATCTCTAAATAATAATTTTCTAAATTACAATTAATTTAATTGAGTGTATATCCTAATTGCTTGCAAAGTGTAAGTATATTCTATTACAATAGTTATGTTCATGTTTTGTGTTTAGCAATAGGGTGAATTGCTTTATATTATTTTTTTCCATTTTGATAACAAAATCTGCTCAGAAAATGCTAATAAGGTGTGATTAGATTTCTCTCGATAGCAAGAATTAAAGTGAGAGTTATTTCTATTTTGTAACTCACAGGATTATTTCTGTTAATTCAAAATTACTATTTATTGAAGCTAGGAACAGAGGCAATGTCATGGGCCTCTAGGGCCTGAGTTTGTGCTTTCACAGGGCCCATCCTATTAAAGTGAAATATGACGTCATAAAACAGCAGACCGAGTCATGAAACTCTAGCACCGCTCAGCTCGAGTCAGCGCTTCCAGTGAACTGATTTCCCCCAAAAAGCGATGGCGGGAATCCATCGCGCCCTTAATTGGAAAAATTCACCATTGGCGGTTCTTTCCCTATTTAATCCCCCAATTTCATCACTTTCGTTACGCTCAAAATCCATTTTCCTCGCTTCACCATTTTGCTGCCATCGATTTTCCAGTATGGTTCAAGCAGAAATTCAATGCAATAGCCCTGAAATCAAAGAGCCATCCCCGAAGATCCCAAAACTCCAACAAAACGGCGTGCATGAGGTGTCTGAAACTCCCATTTCTCTATTTAAGGTTAAAAAGCTCTCTGAAAAAGCTATCTTGCCGTCCAGAGGCTCTGCTCTCGCAGCCGGCTATGATCTCTCCAGGTATTTTGTTGACGACGGTCAATATTTTTCCTTGTTCACAATTTCTTAAAGAGTATAGAATCAGAGTCATTGATTTTGGTATTTTCAATATTTGGATTGCAGTGCCACAGAGACTAAGGTGCCTGCTAGAGGAAAAGCTCTTATCCCAACAGATCTAAGCATTGCCGTTCCCGAGGGAACATATGCCCGCATCGGTAATTCCTAATTCAAGTCTCCTCCTATTTAATCTCTAGATGGGTGAATTAGGTTTTCTCTAATTAGGTTGTTTTCGCAATCTCATTGCAGCTCCGAGATCGGGACTGGCATGGAAGCACTCGATTGATGTGGGTGCAGGAGTGATAGATGCTGATTATCGGGGCCCAGTTGGGGTTATATTGTTGAATCATTCTGATGTGGATTTTGAGGTCAAGGTGGGAGATAGGATCGCCCAGTTGATTATCGAGAAAATCATTACTCCTGAAGTTGTTGAAGTCGAGAATTTGGATGCTACAGTAAGGGGTGAAGGAGGGTTTGGATCTACTGGTGTTTGAATTTGTATCTATTAGATGTCTAATGCCTTGTTAGCTGTTATTTAGTAGTAGAGTGTTGGAACACTACAGTTTTGTAACCTTAGCCAAATATGGTCGGCTTAAGGGGAGAAAATTTATATTTTCTGTAGGTTCTTTTTTAAGTGATTCATAATCATCAATGTCATGAAAACATTTTGTCTTTATGCTGCCTGTAAACTCTTCGTAAAGCGATTAAATCTGCAAGTGATACTGTTAGCTGACTATTAGCTCACCATTGGTACGTGTCCTTTACAATTACAATTTATTATCATGTTGGCCGGGTTAT
Source organism: Jatropha curcas (assembly GCF_014843425.1). The sequence goes on along the minus strand of NW_023591726.1, from coordinate 570,833 downwards.
ACATTTGGACAAGAATTACTCATCTGATAAATGGGTGATGATCATGGAAATAGTACATGTAAAGTTATGAACAAATAATCTGAGTTTTAATTTCTCATACAACCTCTAATCCCCATTTGATTATAAATGGAGACCGGCAAGTCGGACAAGTGAGTCTCCTTACCAGCCAAAGGTCAATGCACTGGGCATGAAATGTATGCTTGCAAATTGGGAGTCTCCTACATCTCTCTCCTTTCTGAAAAGAATCCAAGCATATGGCACAATTGGCAATGGTGTTGTTGGCTTCGCAGTCAAACCAAGGGAGTGCATTTATTTCTTCAGGAGAGAAGCTTGATGATCTATGGCCTTTATGAAGTGTAAGATTGCTTTCTTCATTTTGATCAATAAAATGAATGACTACGTAGGAGATTAATACGTATACCAAAATAAGGGCAGAAATACCTATGAAAGGAAAAGGAGGAATGGCTGGTGGTAGAGGTGGATAAGGAGGATAAAAATCAGAATGCATCTCTTGGAGAAGGATTAGCTCTTACTTTCGTCTGGGAAGCAATCAACTTTGATGTCTTATAAGCAAGCATTGAGTTTTGACTTTAATGGATGCCTCTTTTGCACTTTAACCACTCACGTTCGTTTCCTTGCAACCTACCCAGACGAGATCCTTCTTTGACCTCATGGTTCATGCAGCCAACTATTTCAAAATACCAGCTGAACATATGCCACTTTATTAGTTAGTGCCAGATGCTGTTCCTTGCGTATAAATTGCCTCCAATAGAAGTGATTCCTATAGTTCCAATTGAATTGGCCGTTTGACATCAATCTGACTTCTAGAAGGCTTAAATGCAGTATATTCACGTTTCATAATTTATCTTATTTCCCATGCCAGTTATTGGGATCATTGTATTATTATCTTTAGGAGCTTCTAATTTGTGGCTAGAATATGACACTAGATCAAGTTATTTGTGCCATTGGAAACGATACCAAAATAGTACAAAAATTTGGAATACACGCAAAGCAAGGAGTCCTCGTCAAGCATTGTAAAATTACAAAAAGTTATCAGTCATCCTTATGATAAGCTTTTATTGCTTTCTGTCAACATGCTCACAAAAAAGATGAGATACACACAATTATTTGGCGTACATAATCAAAAATCTCACAGGGAAAATTCTGCTTTATGATAGTTATACGCATGCCAACACGTCACCAAAGTCTTGTTCTTGTGCGAAAAGGATCTCAAACATTAGGAGAGTCTCAGTGTAACTCAAGGGAACTGAATATATGCCAGAGTCTGAGATAATCAAATAAGCAGACATTATGAAGTCAATAACTTCATGGTTCATTGGATAAAATAGTGAGCTTTCAGTATACAGTATACAGTGGTCCACAATTATATCCGAGGGAGAAGAGTCTGAGGATTTTTTGGGACATCCGAACTTTCCTGCCAAGCGAAAATTCAATTTCAAAGACACTGCTATGGTATTTCTCAGTTATTGGAACATTTTTTTTAACAATCTATCATTAAACATCCTATGCATCAATTACATTTTTATTATAACTTAGTAAACATGCAAGTTATTTATCCTTTTCTTCTTCCAATAAGAAGATACTTTGGCTTACCTCTAGGTATCTTTTTAGCAATGAAGTAGTGCTGAAGTTAAAGCCCTCCACTGGTTCTCCCTTTGTACGAGATGCATGAAGTTGCTTTCTTACTTGAGTAGCCAGCGACTAGTACCAAATCGAGATAGATATTATTATTATGTATGTGTGTAAATATTAATCTTGGAATAGATCACTTGAATTTTAGGGAATTAACCAGATTCATACCTTCCCTAACTCAACTCCCCACTGGTCAAAAGAATTGATTCCCCATATGAAGCCTTGCACAACTACTCTGTGTTCATAGATTGCCAACAACTGAAAAAGATTGGCAGCTCTTATCGTATTAGGCCATATAGACAGTTCATATAGACCATAGAGCAATAATAGGACATTCAAGCAGGATCCCACAGAAAGCACATTTCAACTGAAAGTGATGTCAAGCTGGCATTTTGTAAGCTAAACAAATATCTAAATATGAATGCTAGTTCATCATAATTCCACAGGACCATTTTAAGGAAAGTCAAGCACGTAAACACACTAATACCATATATATCAACTCCAGGATTACTTTCAATTTTCAAACACTAGCATGATTGACCACTCAATTAGTGAAGAGAACACAAACCTGTCCAATTTTGTAAGCATCTAATGCCGAAAGCAGAATACTGAGAGAAGGCCTATTGCCTGAGAAAGTCTGTAAAAGATAATGCAACAGCTAAGCATAATGATCTGGACGTAAAAGCACAAATATCGATAGAGAATGCTGCAAGATTTTAACCTTGTGAGGAATTAGATTCTGTGGAACATTCTCTTTTTGCAACTGCTCTGCTGTCTGCAAAAGACCAAAAGAAAAGAAACTTGTATGCAAAGTAAACTATGAACAAAAATGTAAATATATGTTGTACAAAAAGGAGACACAGTAGTAATATCTTGGCTCTTTTTATCTTTCTATTCCTTTTTATCAGATATGTCAACATCTAAATCATAAGGCTGGCTATAAAAGAAAATGTAATACCTCATAAATAGAAGCTAATATGATTGTAAAACACAAGTTAACAATGATAAAACAAGATTTTCAGTAACAACGACATTGAGAAGAGAAAGCATAAATGTACCTTCCCATAAGCAAGGGCATCTGGCTGTGCAAAAAAGTTAGACATGAGTTCATCATGGTTATTCACAACCTCTCCTGTTGAACAGACAAATTTCATGTTAAATCAAAGCTTAGAACTCTGATCCTCTTAATTTTTAAAATTAATCATACCTTCAAGGTATACAGGTTGCTGACTCTTCACAACACCAATAAAATCACAGGGAATTATACGTCCCTGAAGATTCAAGAAGAAGAGATATTATAATAGAGCTTTTCGTGCATTGCAATGAATAAAAAGTCAGCATAATAGACTAAAAGCATAGAAAAATTTTCATTTTTACCAAAACAAAATTTGATGGGAAGATGAGGCCAAAATCTTGAAGCCAGAGATCCAGAATAAAAAAATAATAATCCTAAAGATTTTATTCATAAAAGTAAAGTTATGCTGAACAATCCAACATTAGCTTATAATCAGGCATTTCTAATTTGTCTACTGTATCACATTATAAGCCACTTACTCTTTGCCTTGCAGATAAATTAACAGCATATATGAACAGAGTAAAAATTTTCAATTGATATTGCTCAAAGTAAAAATGAAAACATTTTCCAACTCATCAATATGGTTATTCCAAAAGTAGAATTCAAAAGACAAATTAAATTGAAGATTCAGGGAATTAATCTATAATGCAATCAATTGAAACTGGACGGCCCCAAGCAATTGTACATTGTTCAAAGGTTAGTTCTACTGAATGCACAACACACGTGCAACTCACCTGATGAATTAGTTGATAAAAACTGTGCTGACCATTTGTCCCTGGTTCCCCAAAATCAATTTCACCAGTCTCAAAGGGAAGTGGCACACCATCAATAGATACCCCCTTACCATTACTTTCCATGCTAACCTAAGTAAATTACAAAGGACATAAGGACTTCAATAGGAAGAATTCATCTATTTCTCTTTTAACTTGAAAGAATTAGGCCTCTAGTAGACTTGCCTGTTGAATGTGCGGGGCAAATTTCTCCAGGGCTTGGGAATAAGGTAAGATGGCCTGGATGATTGCTTGAATTAGTTATGAGGGTGACAATAAACATGCAACTTTTGAGAACCAGCAGTTCAGATAGAGTCCAATAAAGTACTCACTCTTGCAGGATATCCAAGAAATGAAACATTCCATACACTCAATAAACCTAGAAGTACCTGCACAAAAAATTTTAAAGACATGACATTAAAATATTATGGAGATGCCTATTCCAAGTAGCACCAGGATCAGTGGCAGATCTCAAGAAAATTTTTCCCGGGTCAACATATAAAAAAAAATTATGAAGAGGATTTAATCTTAATTTTAAGGGGATCAATTTAGAAAAATCTACATATATATAAAGGGAATTAATAAAGAAGTAGTTAATTGACCCCCCCCCCCCCCCCCCACGATATCAATTTCACCATTCTTCACACAGGGAAGTGGCACACCATCAATAGTATACCCCTTTACCATTTACTTTCCATCTGCCTAACCCTAGTACATTACATAAGACATAGGGACTTCACATAGAGGAAGATCTCACTCTATTTCTCTGTTTACCACTTGAGAACGCGCGAATTAGGCCCTAGCTAGACTTGCCTGTTGAATTGCTGCGGACCGGCAAAAATTCTCTCCAGGCTGGAATAAGGTAAGCATAGGCCCCTGGGATGATTGGCTTGATCCAGTCTAGTTATGACTGCGGTTAGACCACATAAACCAATCGCAACTCCCTTCTGTAGCACTACCCAGCGGTGCAGATAGGGAGTCCAATACTAACATAGACTCACCTCTGCAGAATTCCAAGAAATGAAACATTCCATAGCACCTTCAGATTAAACCGTAGAAGACCTGCACAAAAAACCCTTTCTAGAAGACCATGACCATTAATAATATTTATGGAGGAGATGCCTATTCCAAGTTAGCAAACCAGGATCCGGAGTGGCAAATCTCAAGAAAATTTTCCGGTGAGCTGGTTCAAACATATAGAAAAAACAAAATTATTGAAGAGGCATTTATTCTTAATTTTTTAAGGGATTCAGATTGTAGAAAAATCTACCATCTATATTATAAAGGGAATCTAATAAAGAAAGTAGTTAGATTAGACCCCCCGCCCCCCCCCCCTCTCCTTTCAAACATGCCATCCGACCACTTATCAGGATAAAATCCACAAAAGAATAACCTTATAATGATTTAGCAACTCAATGAAGCCAAAGTGTGGAAGACAAATAATGCAACGCTCCATTGATTGATTTACCCCAAATCTGTCCTTAAAACCCCACTCAACTGCGTTGATTGCCCCTAGAGAACACATTGTAGAAAAGTTAGTTGAAATACGCATGTTTTGCCGACAAGCAAAATTGTGTATTGAATAAGCCCCCCCCCCCCCTCTCCTTTCAACATGCATCCACCACTTATCAGGATAATCCACAAAAGAATACTATAATGATTTAGCAACTAATGAAGCCAAAGTGGAAGACCAAATAATGCAACGCTCATATGATACCAAATCTGTCCTTAAAACCACTAACTGCTTGATGCCCCTAGAGAACACATTGTGTAGAAAAGTAGTTGAATACCAGTGTTTTGCCAAAGCAAAATTGTGTATTGATAAGGTTAGCAGTAATGGATTCTTACAGGAACATTTTTCTCAAATGGCGCTGAAGAGAAGTGTTGATCAATGCTTGATGCTCCTTTTAAGAACCTTACAACAGCAAAATAGAAAGATCTTAGAATCCTGGGAAATATGTAATGAAACGGTAAGAAAAATAACAACATAAATGAATTGGATTAGCAATAGGCACTGGTTAGAAACTATATATAAAATTCCACCAAATCTTGCAATATGTGCTGCATTCAGTAATCAGAAATCTCAGTAGTTATAATCAAAACAATTGAAAGTTACCATACTTCTCAACAATTGAGAAACCGTATTGGAGAGACAAAGGCAACACACCAACAGCACTGCAAACTGCAACCAACAATCTATTTAGGATCAAACATCAAGCTTTGCACAGTGTCGTCCAAGAAAAAGAGAAGAAACTTACCACTATACCTCCCACCAACCCAGTCCCAGAATGCAAAAGCATTATTAGGGTCAATACCAAACTTTTCTACAAGCTGCATTTTGGAAGTAAAAATTGAAAATAAAGACCGGGAAATAACACATTCTACTCGAAAGTGATAATTTTGAAGAATTCAGCTATTTATGTAAACAATCACTGACTTCTTCACACTGGCAGTTCACTGCACCCACAAATTGATATTTAAAATGAATAATAGAAAAGCTTGCTCGGCCCATGCATTCAAATTTATAATACAAAAAAACAAACAGTAATGACGTCCTTAAACATTGAATGTTATAGATATCATAAGCAAACCACCAAATACATAAAAAACATAAAATTTTAAGGATCAAAATATAGAAACAAAATCATTGCAAAAGATGATTAGTCGAGACGAACTCAATCTGTAATGATCTATGACTCTGGCATGTCAAAAGTTGCAATTTGTTAAAATCAAAATTGTTTTCTGCATCATGACAATTATTAATTATGCAGCCAAAGAATGGAGGGCAGCCTCATTTGTGGTTGCAATATTTTCTTATTCTAAAATGAAACCTCAGTTCTTGAAGAAAGAAGCAGTATGTAAAATAGAAGCTGTACTTTAATGCTCTGAAATGCCCCTTCGACGAAACCATTATATTTATCATAATATGCTAGTGGCAAAGCATTAATCTGACACATAAAATGATGAATATGCACCAAATGATGAATTTGTTTCCATTACATCACGCAAAAATTTCCAAAGTCACCAGTGGAGAATATGTCTAACAAATTTAATTTTTTTTAAGAAAACCATATATAGAAACCAATTGTACAGTAGGAATAATAACTCCACGCACAATAACCAGTACATAAAATCCATAAGAGTTAAGTTACCAGCAAATATATCATAGCCATAAGCATTAACAGCATAAGCAAACCAAAATGCAAAATTCCGGAATCCATTGCCGAAGAAAATCATAAACAAGAAAGTAGAAATAAATATGAAAATCAGATAGGACTAACAGCAGCAACAAATTTAAATAATTTAAAAAGTTGAACATACTGTAAGATTTGTGCTAACTGCAACCATATGCTTTGCAACTGCTGAAGGTCTGCACGCAATATACAAGCAACTTGCATGTCAAAATCACAATACGAGAATATAGAGCATGATTTCAAAATGCGTACAACATAAATACTTTAGAGTCTACAGTGCAGACCATGTGCAAATGACTTGCCAGCTCTAAGAAGACAACCCATCCTTCACATAACCTGAACATACATGCATTATTTTTCCCCACCCCCAAAAATCCACTATCATTTTTTCTTTTTATTCATACAAATTATTCCACACTGACCACCACATTCTAAGTAACCCAGCACCAAAGAATCCCACAACTCCAAAATAATGTGTGGTAGGTTTTTGCTCACCCAAGTTCTTTTGAAATCCATGCCCTTAGTGTTCGTGCATTCAGCATAGTTTCAGCAGTAGTAAAAGTTTTAGAAACCACAACAACTGCAGGTAAAGGTCCAAAAAACCAGCATTACAAATTGAAGCAAAAAAACAAAAAAAAGGTTCTAGTAAAAAATAAGCAATAACACAAGACACACGACACAACCAAACAAAAAATTTACAATTTACCAAGGGTGGTTTCAGGATGTAGGCCTGCAATATTTCTTGCGACATCGATTGGATCAACATTTGCAAGACTGTACCGAGAAAGAAAAAGATTAAGTTGCTTCACAGAACCATCTAGATTACAACATATATCAAAATATTAACCACACCAAGCACCACATCTCTTAGAGATTATGCCATGTTTTTCTATGAAATCCATTGATTAGATACCGGCACCTTGTTGAACAACAATGTCTCTTATAGAATAAATCATAGCACCATTCCACATCCATCATCTTAGCACAAAATAAAAGAAAAAGAATAATATACATATTGGTCTTATTAATCCCATCCCTTGTGATGCATAGAAACATTTTATTTCTGGAAATGCTGCAAGATTTCTAAACATGCTTCACAGTTTAGATAACATTTGCATTGCTTTTATGCCTTTTTTCAGAAATTAATGCAATAATAATGAATCAAATTTTAGTGCAGAATCACGATAAATCCATAGTTGAAGGTCAAGTAGACTTTGCTAAAAAACCTGGAACTCCAGGGCCTTACACCATGTGTTTTGGAAGAGGTGTTTAAAAAACAAAATACTAGGAATAAAAACAGTGTCTTGAAAACAGATACTCATAATCAACGTCAAGCCATTGATACTGAGATCCGCAGATAATAGAGATAAAAACAAATATACTAGTACTTACAACCGCAGCTGGCGGCCTTTTGCAAATTTGCTAGCCTCTGGATCTGTAAGTTGTCATTAGTAAACAATTAATGCTTCCTACAAGCTTTTTCCATAAAACAACATAAAACTTGTACTAGGAAACAGAATTGCGCAATTAGAATTAACCCAAAAAAAAAAACAAAAAAAAAAGATGGGTAGCAACAGCTTTAATAAAGGAAGCATCAAGGACCTGTTTGAAGAGCAGTGTGCACAAAAAGAGGGCCTAAGAAGCTGCCACCAATACCAATGGCAATAACATCAGTCAGCTGTTTCCCTGTGGCTCCAACCTACCAACATTACTGGTTAACAGTGAGGCAAGCAATTTGTGTTGAAACTTACGTTCAGAAGAATGACTGTAGATTACCCAGGAACCATTGCGGAGTCTTTCAGAAAAATCTTTGATCTTGTCAAGAACATTCCAAACATCTGGTACAACATTTTTGCCATCACTCTTTATAACTGCATCCCTTGGTGCACGGAGAGCTACATGAAGCACTGACCTATTCTCTGTGGTGTTAATCTGAAAGTTCCAACAAAATGTAAAGCAACAAAGTCATACAAATATAATTTCAAATTTCAGGAGTTTGAAGTAATGCCAAAATAAAAAATCTGGCTCGAAAATTAACAAAAATGCATCTTGTGATTATCTCCCAGTTATATCAAGAAATTTTGGCAAAATGTCGTTTGATGAGACGGGCAACTCAACAAAATTTTGGGAAACAATAAGAAATTTTCTTGAAAGGTGACTTACACGCTCCCCGTTAAACATGTGATGAATCTTTTCCTTGAGATGGGCTGCCTACATTAAGAAACGAGTATAATAAGACAATTATATTACTAATATCCTTCTCTCCAACATAATAAGAACCCAACTTTACCTCTGCTAAGTTATAGAGCTTATCCACTGTGTCAACGGTGGCTTGTTGCCGTGAGAAGTCTACTATAATTCCATCAAACTCGCTAATGGACAAGACAATTTGCGTTAGAAAAAAAAAAAAAAGATCGTACCTTTATACAGCGATTCCAGAAAAATGTCAAATCTATTTCCTCAGAAGAGATAAAAAGGAAAAATTGGGGGAAACATACACAACCATGGACTTGCATCGCTCACTGTCGCTCATCAAATCGCGTAAATGAGTCTTCTTAATGTCTTCCACATGGGCCTATATAAATGATATGAGAATATTGTCCATCAGATAACCAATATCTATTAACAAAGTGATGCGTGGTTTTATACCTTCAAGGTCTTCCATGGGTGGGTATCGCAGATTAGAGCCGCAGAAGCCATCTGCAATATTTACACAGACAAAAATTAAGAAATGCAACGTATTAAATTTAGCTGATTATCTCAACAATTAACAGCGTAATAAATAATGATCGACCGAATGATCTAATTAAATCAAACATAAGAAAACCGATCAGTCAATCATCGATTAATGAAACTAAAATAGACTGGATACCTGGGGGAGAGAGAAACTGGATGAGCTAGAAGAAGCTGATTACAAGTGAGATTGATCAACGACGAATAACGAGAAGAGACGCAGAGAAGGCTTGAACTTTGAAGAAGAGGAAAAGTGAGATGGTGAGTAAAACTAGTAAGAAATGGACTGTAGGCCAAGTGTAAGCTTAGTTAAAGATGGGGGAGCATCATCGCATTCGATGCGGACCAGATGTCGGTTCTGCTTTATCGCCCACGGATTTTTAGCTTGATTCTGACTTGCCCAAACAACGTTATCAACGAAGGTATGCTGTACGCGTGTTATCTCTCTAGCTAGGTGTACCAACTAGTGACAACCCGGGCCGCTCGTTACTTGAAATATATACTTGTATTTTATTTCGAACCTTCTATTCTAAACATATGTAAAATCAAAATTTTAGCTAACTTAATGATTTGATGGACATCTCTCTGGCTTCATGTCCGTTCCTGCAAATACGATGATCAAGGAGGAAGTTGGAGTTAATGTGTGCGGACAAACTCTTATCCTACTCGTAAAATTATCTAAAATATCTTTATTTTTTAAAATTTTTCAATAAGTATTTTCAAACCTTCAGAATTCATGACTATCTCTTTCGTACAAGTGATTTTCTAACGGATTGAAAAATAGTAATAAAAATTTAGAATTTTTTAGTTTTCTCGCGTCTTAAGACATTATATTTACGTAACCCTAAATAGTTAGTGATTTGTGAGCACTTGCACAAATGGTAAGTTGGATTTTCCCGTTCAAGCCAAAAGGCCTCATATAGTGGTATCTCTACGGCGAACTGTTCGAATCCGTTCCCGTTGCAACAACCTATTTGAACATTCCCACTTTATAGAATCGTAAACGACCAATCGTTTTATCTTAATTCCTTACATGCGTTCGATTTCCAATTATTCATAGATAGCCAACCTATAGGGTCTTTTACAAACGACCTGTTGTTGTAAAACAAAAATCCAGGCCGAGAACGGTAGACATAATCCAAGCCCAATTATGCCATCTGCCTTCACAAATCACAATGCGTCTGGGTCACTTGCAAAGCCCAAGCCTAGCAAGACGCCCTTGAAAAATTCAATTATGCTTCCAAACTTACATATAGCAAGTATTTATAGCGGGGAAAAACTTATTTAGAACTCGTCCATATTCTTATCTATGAATCAAATTGATTAAATTCAGTATTTTAGTGAAATGATGTGTTTCTAACTATACACTTTTTTAAAAAAGGACAAAGTTAAAACACTTTTTAGAAATTTTTGAATTTCACTGGTTTGGTCAATAGGTGAGAACATAGACCGGATATAAGCAAGTTTTTTCTATTTATAGTAAGAAAAAAATTTTGCACACCAAAGCATAGCCCGATGGCAAGTTTTGGTTCAAGTCCCCTTTCCCAATACTAATAAAAGGTAAGAAATTTTGTACTATATGCAAATTTTATCAATGAAGCTTGATTAACATTAAATTCACTTGCAAATAATAACCTTTTTTTTAATAATCACATAAAATAAAGATGTAAAATTCTAAATGGAAATTTTATATACCATCCACAAAATTTTATGAATTCATTACATTTGATAACCATTATTCAAGCTTCAAAATATAATTGTTCTTCAATACATGGGAAAGCATAATGATATATTCACATTTCACAATCAAATACGAAAATGATAAAGAAGCAGCAGCTAACATAAGAACTTGACGCACAATCTATTGTTTTCCATATCTACAAGTCTCTCTAGATGTTCTCAATTTTATAGTTTCACACCTATATTCAATCTCTTAATTGCTGGTGATGAGTGATAATAGCCTGGCAGTTTTCAATCCTCCAAAAGTTTCTTGTGAAAACTCAGCTTAATTGGTGCTCCACTGAGCAAAACGACATGATGGTCGTAAGTTATTTCTCATAAAACACATGAAGGTGACTAGTTCATGACTATACTTCTGATGAGGGAAATTTGGAAAGTCTTGTTGCAGGAATGGCTTGTGCGTCCAGTGTGGTCATTATTTGAGGTACAGACATACCACCAGAGATTATGATTTCTGCAACACATGAGAACCAACACTTATCTGCCTAATGTTTAAAAAGGATAAGACTGCCCTAGTTTTGAGTTAGAAAATCATACCAATTCCTTCTCGAACAGACAAATTTGGTCTCATAATATCATTCGTATTTAGGAGAAATATATCTCCAACGTATAGGTGATTGGTGGGCACGTAGACACAACAGAGTTCTTCTTCACCCATGCTCCTCTGAAGAATCACTGAGGAGGTTATAAATCCAAAAGCATATTCTCCAACACGAGGGTGCCTTATGATAGCCACTTCCTTGAAGGCGTGAGTGGTCTGATCTGCGAGTGATGCCGTGTGGCCTTGACATTTATATATCGGAAGCTATGAAAGCAAGCATGTTTAAATACTTACCTGGAGATATTGCCGCACTAATTTGCTTTGAGGCAGAATATATGTAGCTTACAAGCGGCATTTTCTTGATAAACCATTCTCCAATGGTAAGAACAGAAGCTCCCAACCATGATGACATGAAAATACCAACTAGGAATATAAAAGTTATGGACGTGGCAAACCCAAGACCTGCAAGATTGCTGCATATCAGTCTTGAAATGAAAGTTAACATATTGCTTAAGATCCAACGGCCCTTGAAAACTAAACAACAGAATTTGGATTAGAAAAAAATATTGACAATTACAAGAGATTAACACGATTCATCTTAGACCTCAGATGGACTACACAATTAATCACTATAATTTAAGTTTCAGTTCAACAATGATGTTCTGAATAGTGATTTGCTCTAGTGTTCAAACCGAATTTCATAATTTGTTCTTGTATAGAAATCAAAACTTGTCTGCATGAAAACCCAAAATTAATTGAATTTTACTTCATTTAGTTTTGTTTCTAGCACAACATTTCCTTCAAGGAACTCAAAATTGTAACTCAACCTTCACTTTACCATCTAGTCCAAAAATTTTAACCAAATGTTGCACTTCTAAGTTAATCATTTTCTGTAAGGAATTAAAATTTTATTTGACTTATGTCAAGTAGAAGGAAAACGGGAATACCAGCTTCAAAACTATGTCTAACAATTGCTTATAGCTCAGATTGCACGCAACAAATGACCCAAATAATGTTAGATATCAATTCAAGATTCAAGATGTCTAATTCACAAGAAGACATAATTGTGTACTTACCAAAAATATTGATCCCAAGATGATTATAGACTGGAGAGAAGAAACCATCCACAAAATGAACAAAACCCCAAGTGACGTAGAATGTGACGGCTATTGGAAGAAGAATGACACTGTCAATCATGTGAAATCTTATCATGAAACATATCCAGAAACTACCCATTATTTGTCCAGTGCCTAATAGTAGGATCAGTGTGTGATTAATTTAGTTGCATTTGTGAACACAAGACGATGATTCCTCAACTGTAAAAAATCCATGTTAAAATTATTGCGAGGGAAGATAATCTTAGATATAAATTCTGATATAAGAATTTAAATAATGCTAACAAAAAATAATAATGATGTTCCACAAAGTAAAAGGGCTCACCATCCTGTCATAAACTTTTTTGAAGCCCAGCTGCGTATTACTTTGGATAATGCCTATGCAAGAGAGCACAGGAAACTATATCAGTGCTACTGACAAGTAGAGAATCTAAGATTATCATATGCTGGAAAAGCTATAAAAAGTTGCAATCTGGTAAACAATTTAAATTTTCTCTAGCAACAATTGGTTTATGTGAGTTATTCGGGGAAAATATATTATCATATGCTGGAAGACAATGTGTCTCATATAAGTTATAATTCAGACAAGCATAAAAATTATTCTCCAAAACAAATGTTATTCGAGTCATTCAAATGCAAAACATAATGAAAAAAAGTTGTGTGCTTTTTGTACAAAATTAAGAAATGGAATGCAATATTGCATTGCAAGAGAGAATCAAACATGGGTTCAAACAAACTTCTCTACTCATCATTCCTATCTGATTTTCTAGTTTACTAAATTATGACGAAACGACATTAGCGTCGAAGCAAAGGGTAAAAAAGTTTGCTACTTTGCTTATTCCCGTTCAAAATTTCATCATTTATGATCACTCGAACTACAAAATTTTCTATTTGGATATAAACCGGTACCAAATCATAATAATGTAAAGAATAAATGGTTGGCATTTAACAATGCAACATAAAGCATATATGGAAATGAGCATCTATTTAACCAAAAAATCTTGAAATTTTCCCTTAATGTTGTGCAGATTATGGATAGTAAAAGCCAATAATCCCATTAATAATAAAAATGAAAAGAAAACTCGCATAGATAAAATAAATTGATGGTTGACCTCGACACCAGAAAGACGGTGGGGAGGGGCGCCGGCAACGGGAGACGAAGGCGACGACGTTTTGGACTTTGCGTTTTCAGGAATTTCTGCGACTGGTATAAGCAGTTCTCTATCTCCCTCCATCTCCATATCTCTCGTTGCCATTTCCTTTCTCTTTCTGGCCTTTTCTTTTTAGGTAAGATTATCTCGTCTCTCTGGTAACTTTCAGATCGTTTTCTAGCTTTTGGTTCACGCCTTCACCACGTCTCCTGCGTTAACGTAAAACGGGAAATTTGAGTGAGTTGCGGGTAGTGGGAACTAGAAATATGGGGTAGGATGTATATTTGATTTGAGCAAACGGTGTCATTTTATTGATTGTTGTTACGCACCTAAAAATCAAGAAGATACTATTTGGTTATCTATATTTAAATTCTAACTTATCAGATTTCAGATGGAATAGAATACAATTCATGTTTATCCTTATTAGGATTGGCAACTTCTAAGGGATTCATTTTCTTTAAATTAAAAAAGAATAATTTTAAAAATATCATATTTGGGTGGGAATATTTTTTTTTTTTTTAAATAGTAAGATAAATAAAATAAAATAATAAAGTTATGTAATGTTGATACTAAATTAGCTTGTTAGCTTTCCACCCTTACTTGGTATTTGTTCATTGTGGGATGCTTAGCAGGTTCTATTCAGGAAAATCTGAAACTACTGACTTTCTGGGTTTTGTTTGCAATGCTTGTTTTATTTGCTGGAAATGAAAATTTTCATTTTGAAGTAAGCCATTAATAGTGTACAATCCTCAACAAAGACACAAGTTTCTGCGTCAACCTTCATATATTATAAACTTCTAAATTTGCATTCTGAGAAAATATATAAACATTTCTTCACGAGCATCACATAATAATAGGGAGTAGGAAAAGCAAGAGATTTCCCCCATGCATTTTACACACACCATCAATTCAATTGTAAAAGGTGATGCCTTTTCTATTAAATGAGAATAAAACAGCAGGCACCGCCCACATCTTTTATATAGTGATTCCCCTCCTCAGGCGCTTCCACCAGGATAAGTGCAAGCATCATAGCCTGCAATTAAAAAATAATGTCATAAATATATCTTCCAAACGAAATGAATACTTGGCATCCATCTAAAGAAAAGGTTCATAAACTTACTGGGATTTTTCGATGAAAGAGTGGCTGTCTGTGAAAAATCACAATTCACTGGATTTCTGTCGGAAGTTTGATAAAGAAGATTCATAGCAAAAGCAGCATGTGATGCTACTGTATTTGGCTCAAAGCAAGCCCCACCTGGTTGGATTGGACTACAATCAACCCCATGTCCACAAGCATAATCTAGATTTGCCTGCAATTGGGCATCTGAGACACCGGCCTTGGGCACACACCATGTTGCTTGTTTTGGCTTTGGCGATGGACTTAGCGAAGGAGTTTTCGGTGTAGAAGGTGACTTCAAGCATAACAATTTGTGTTAATAAATATTCAAACTTTTTCCTTGAAACTTCAATGAAGTAAGCAATTAGCCCTTACCTGACTACTCTTGGAGAGGCCAACATCATAAGTCATCGTAAGATCAGGCTTGAAAAGTCCGAATGCTCGCTCTGAACCAGGTCCGGGTTTCAAGTCTTCATCATATAAAGCAAAAAGATATGTATCTACTGATTTTCCAGGCATCAATGGAGTACCCACCATTGATCTAAGGTGTGCAATTAAGTTACCATTGTAAGCCTTAGCATTCTCCATACTTGGCCCTACTTCATTATTGTCTCCCTTATAAGGCCATCCAGTCTCTGCCACCACAATCTCAACGTTCTTAAATCCCATGGAGCTTAAAGCAGAATGAACAGCATCTACCTGAGCATCAAACATGTTCATGTAGTTGATCTTTGTATTTGCATCAAAACGTCCTGCATTCGGTTGGAAAAGACAAAAAGCCAAAGTCTCGGGCCTTGGATCGCTCCTGTAAGCAAAATACGGGTATGGATTGATTGCGAAAGGCGAATTCGTGGCATTGTTAAAAGCTAATAAGCCTTTCATCAAATCTCCATAACTAGGATCGAAGCTTCCAATTGATGGTGGCTCTGATTGCTTCAGCACTGCCATTGAGTGAACTGTAGAGACCTTAATCTTGCCTCCAAGGGATGCAGCGTCGAGCGCATTCTGGACATTTTGCATTGCTTGTAAGAGCTTTGTCATGAGATTTTGGTCGCCGGAGGACATTACCTCATTGCCGACGGTGATGAGGATGATTGTGCTTGCTGGATAAAATGGCACCACGTTGGTGTTGACCCAGTTCTTGGCGAAGTTAGGATCGGAGGCTAGTGAAGGAATATCGCCATTTGAGGCACCAATGGTTATTCCGATTCCGGTATTGGCTAAGGCTTTGATTATAGCTGGGTCGGAGCCGTATAATCTGACCTTTTGTATTGCGGTTGATTGGAGGAGCTTTGCCGTGGCTGATGGCGGTGGGAGGTTGTCTGCAACTTGGCCATAGTTCACGCCTATGAATGATTGCGAGTCTGTACCAAAGGTACAATTTTGGATTATTAGTTTATAATGATTTTTCCTTTAAAAAAAAAAAAATGACACTTTTTAACTGGTCATTTCTAGTTTCCTGGCGACCAAACAGGCAGCACTTAAAGCCCAGGCTAACCGTTACGTTTTAAAAATTCGTTTCTTTGTTTTTTTTTCCGTCAGATCATATGGTACCCCTTATAGCAATGTAAAATTGTCTTTCGATTCTTTAACAAGACTAACTAATTTATCAACTACTAGTGAATCTTCTCGAAGACATAACAAAAGTTCTTAACTAGAAAGGTAAGAAGAAAACAAACACAAAAATATAAATTGAAAGGAGAAATCCAATAAATTGTTTTATATGTATATATGTACATATAAATTAAATTTAACAGAAAAAGCAGAGACTTACTTGCTGTGCTTACAGCCTGTAAGAGAGAAAGAAGCAGAAAAGCAACAGAATAAGAAAGCACCGCCATGATTGAGGAGCTATCTCTGTTTTGAATATTTTTAGTGTTCTCTGAACTTTGAAGGTGAAATCAAATTGGATGGACAATAAATATAGAAGATGCTAAAGGTCATGGGGAGGGGGCAAAACCGTAAAGGAAACTTTCAGTGGGGGCAATTACTTTTGCAAAAGGCACAGTAAATTCCATCGTACATCCATCCATCCATATTCCAGACTTAGGAACTGGAACTTGTAGATTCTTACAGTTACAGAGCCACCAATCATACTAATTTTACTATAGGGAAAAAGAAAACCAAAAGTTTCCCCTTCTAGAAGAACATTGTTTGGTACAATAAGTAAGAGATTAGGGTTTAATTAATTAAGTTTAGATTATTAGAGAAAGGCTTAATCCGACTTCAGTATCTTATAGCCTCAGTGGAAGGAAGTACTTTCTTCTCTACTAAGAAATGGCATTCCATTTCTAGAACTTAACATCAATTACAATACACAAAAGAGATTTCAAGAAAGTAAAGCATATTCAATTCAGTGAAATGGTTGTAAAGAAGAGCTTCTCGCGTAATTGTAGCATATTGATGCTTGAGGGAAAGAGCACAAAGTTTAACTTACTTTAGGAATTTGGGTATGATAGGTGCACAAGCAATCTTTGGATGACAAGCGGAAAGTATTGAGCTTTTGAAATTTGAACTATCAAATGTAAGATTTATCATCTTGTTTCCTTCTCATTGAACAACTCGTGGGAGCAAACTTTTCCTTTTTTATTTTTTGGTAGGGAAAAGGAAAAAGCAATTGGAAGGAAAAACCTTTTTTCTCTCTTTGTTTTTTTCTTTTTTAGGGGACTTTAGGCTTAATAATCAAAAAAACGTATTAACTAATTAAGCCACGATGATGATAGAACAATAAAAGTTTTAGTAACATCGTTTAATCAAGAATATTAATTATATTTTAGATTATTTAAGGAATATCATTAATCTCAGTATAATAAGACCGATCACTTAAGCAATTAAATTACTAAAAGAACGTATAGTATTATTTATGTTTCTAATTTTTTATTCATACTTTTCTACACCAAAATTTTATTTCTTGAAAATTAAGCCAAGAAGGGATTTTAAGCCAAAACTTTATTTATTGAATAGCAATCACTAATGTCATTCTCTACATTCATAGAGGACGTAAGAAGATGAATTGGACTGCTGTTGATTGTATAATCTGTTTATTTTATTTTTTATTGTAATAAAATAAATAAACGGATCCTATGGCTGGAGGCCCTCTATTTAAGCTAAATATGCCTTTGCTCATTGGACTTTAAGTCCATCTAGGCCCAAGAAGGCTTCCACCTACTCTGCTGGGCCAGCTGGCAATCAAAGCGAGAGGGAAGGAAATATAAATTTCCAAGTTTTAACTTTGCAACTGCTTCATTTTCCATAAATTTGAGCTTAAATGCAAGGTCTTGGCTTGTTCAACTCAGTGAAAGGTTCGATTATAGTCTGAAACAATATAAAGCATTATGTTTAGGTACAGGTCTGCAGTAGCTTCATTGTCATGCCCATATACAATTGACTTCTGGGTCCCTGTTGGAAACATTAGTCTCTAGCATTTTGAGTAGATAGTCTTCTACAACACATTCTGCTAATCTGCTTTATCATTTTTACTGTTGAATTTTAACTTCTCAAAATCTTTATGCAAATGCTTAATCAAGTCATCCAAGCCAAGAATCTTGCCTTCAGTGAAGTGATGGAAATTCTCATGTAAGAATGGGTACTGAGCTCTTGTCTTTTCCCTTTCATTTTCATCAATTCATTGTGATGGGCATAACCTCCGCCTTGGAGAATATTTAAGAGAAATGTTCAGTTTGAACAATGCCTCCGCCGTGTTAAGAAATAGTTAAGACATTTTATCAGATCAACTGCGCATTTATTTAATGTGAAATAGATTTCATTATTTACTTCTTCCAGTATTTTCTTTCCTCCTCTTTCCAAACAAGCCTAAAAGCCCTTTCCTTTTCCTGAAGGAATTATCAGTACAAGTTGGTCTCAGCTCAAATAAGCTGTCACTTCCATATGGGAAAGTCAGACGTGTTAAATGAAGCCGAGTATGTTAGTGAGGAATAATTACCAACTCTGTTCTTTTTTATGACTCGGCAATTATATAGACAAGAAAAGCAGTAGTCTGAAAAGGGAAAAATTAAATGTGCTGTTCTACTTACGATTAAGGGATCCGATATGGGTTCTGTGTTTGTCGATGACAAAATTAGTTTCTTGGCCTTGTTGAACATATGTCGCTGTTGATAACTGCACCACCCAAATTAGCCGACCACTATAGAGGTAAGAATTTTTACAGACAGTATTGTCTTGCAGTTTGTCCAAGTTTATAAGGCAGTGTTTACTTTCTGTTCCATAACAGGTTTTAGGTTGCAATAAGCTTACATTTTCATCTGGAGATAGGATTTCTGGTCCTATTAGGCTTTGAAAATCACTATCCACAGAAGGACCGCACAAGTTGGGAAATTCATAGCATAAGCAGCATGTGATGCTACTATATGTGGCTCAAAGCAAGTCCCGCCTGGTTTTTTTGGACTACAATCCTTCCCATTTTCACAAGCATAATCCAGATTTGCCTGCGATTTGGCATCTGAGACAGCAGCCTTGGGCGTACACCATGTTGCTTGGTTTGGAGTTGGTGATGGACTCACCGAAGGAGTTTTTGGCGTAGAAGGCGCCTTCAAGCATAACAATTTGTTAATAAAGATTCGAACTTTTTCTTTTGAAACTTCACTAGCAATAAGTCCTTACCTGATTACTCTTGGAGAGGCCAATATCATAAATCATGGTAAGATCAGGCTTGAAAAGTCCAAATGCTCGCTCTGAACCAGGTCCAGGTTTCAAGTCTTCATCATATAAAGCAAACAGATATGTATCTACTGATTTCCCAGGCATCAATGGAGTACCCACCATTGATCTAAGGTGTGCAATTAAATTACCATTATAAGCCTTAGCATTCTCAATACTTGGTCCTACTTCATTGTCATCTCCCTTATAAGGCCATCCAGTCTCTGCCACCACAATCTCAACATTCTTAAATCCCATGGAGCTCAAAGCAGAATGAACAGCGTCTACTTGAGCATCAAACATGTTCATGTAATTAATGTTTGTATTTGCATCAAAACGTCCTGCATTCGGTTGGAAAAGACAAAAAGCCAAAGTCTCCGGCGTTGGATCACTCCTGTAAGCAAAATACGGGTACGGATTGATTGCGAAAGGCGAATTCGTGGCATTGGTAAATGCTAATAATCCTTTCATCAAATCTCCATAACTAGGATCGAAGCTTCCAATAGATGGTGGCTCTGATTGCTTCAGCACTGCCATTGAGTGAACCGTAGACACCTTAATCTTGCCTCCAAGGGACTCGGCGTCGAGCGCATTTTGGACATTTTGCATTGCTGGTAAGAGCTTTGTCATGAGATTTTGGTCGTTGGAGGACATTACCTCATTGCCGACGGTGATGAGGATGATTTTGCTAGCTGGATAAAATGGGACCACGTTGGTATTGACCCAGTTCGTGGCAAAGTTAGGATCGGAGGCTAGCGAGGGAATATCGCCATTTGAGGCACCAATGGTTATTCCGATTCCGGTATTGGCTAAGGCTTTGATTATAGCTGGGTCGGAGCCGTATAACCTGACCTTTTGTATTGCGGTTGATTCGAGGAGCTTTGCCGTGGCCGATGGCGGTGGGAGGTTGTCTGCAACTTGGCCATAGTTCACGCCTATGAATGATTGCGATCTGTATCAGAGGTATAATTTTGGAGTATTAGTCTACAATGAAATTTAGAAAAGAAAAGATTAAACTTTTTGACTGGTCAAATTTCTTGGCAACCAAACGGGCATGTTCGTTTGGTTCAACCGAGTTTAAAACCCAGGCTAGCCGTTACGTTTTAAA
This sequence comes from Jatropha curcas, assembly GCF_014843425.1. The sequence goes on along the minus strand of NW_023591726.1, from coordinate 549,980 downwards.
AATTCATTTTTTTGTCTTCAGATCAATAATGGTGTTACCTCTTGTACTATCTAAGGTTGGGTTTCGATTCTTCAAGAAGACTAACCGAAACAGGAAAGAAGATTAATTTATCACCTAGTCGCTAATCTAGCTATCTTGACAAAAATTCGTAACTAGAAAGCTAAGAAGAAAACAAACACAAATATAAATTGAAAGAAGAAATCTAAGAAACTGTATTTTTTGTTTTTCTAATTAAATTTAAGAGATAAGACATAGACTTACTTGCTATGGTTGCAGAGTGTAAGAGATAGGAGAAGAAAAGTAACAGAATAAGGAAGCACCGCCATGATTGAGCTGTCTCTGTTTTGATATTTCCAGTGACCTTTAAAGGTGAAATCAAATGGAACAGGCAATAAATATAGATGGTACTAAAGGTCATAGGGGGCAAAACTGCAAATGATCCTTTCGGTGAGGGCAAATTACTATATTAAAAGCAACACTAAATCACTAAATTTCACCATCCAACCATCCCTCCAGATTCCAGAAACTGAACCATGAAATTCTGACAGATACGTAGCCACGAACATACTCTTGTCGCTTTACCTGTCCGTGGACTGTAGTCCGTACTAACTGATAATTACTAGTTGTTCCATTAATGTTCTAATTGCATTATATTTTATTGCATTGAATTATCCATGAAAATAACAGTCGATTTTCAGAAAAATACCCATAGAAAGGAGCTACTGGTTCAGAATGAGATTAGTCTCATGTTTAAAAGGGTTGGAATACTCGTAAAAATGTCAAAATATGGGTTCTTTTATAAAAATTTAATTAAATTATAAGTTAGCCAAAGACAAACCAAGTTCTCATTGTTTAGCACGATAAGTAAGAGATTGAAGTTTAATTATTAAGTTTAAATTTTTAGAGAAAAAGGCCTACTGCAGCTTCAGGATCCTATAGGATCAATGGAGGCAGGCTACATGGTTGAAAATCTTTTCTTATCTACTAAGAAATGACATTCTATTTCTAGAGCTTAACGTCAATTCCAATACACAAAAGAGAGTGCAAGAAAGTACGTAAAGCATATTCAATTCAGTAAAATGGTTGTAATGAAGAGCTTCTCAGGTAATTGTAGCATATTGATAGTTGAGGGAAAGAGCACAAAGTTTAACTTTAAGAATGTAGGTATGCTTAGTGAACAAGCAATCTTTGGATAGCAAGCGGAAAGTAATAAGCTTTTAAAACTATTGACAGTGCCTCTTGCTCTCTTCTAATTGAACAACTCATGGGAGCAAACTTTTTCTTTACAATTTTTATTTATTTATATATTTTGAATAGGGGAAAGGAAAAGGAAAAAAAAAGAAAAGGAAAAGGAAAAGGGCGCTATATATATTCAAAGGGACTTTATTATAAGTTTAATATAATGGCCCAAGAAGTAAATACTCTTAACTTCCTTTGAAAATAAGTTAAGGGCCTAATTAATTAAGATTTTCATAACGAGACCGCCAAATTGGGCCTAAATTTCTATTATTGGCCTATGGTGTGCTTGTTTGGGCCTAAAGTGTACCCAATAAATTGTACCGTAATTCACATTGGGCTAAAAAAAGCCTCTCCGGCTGGTATATTTAGGTTTTAAATAATTCTCCATACAAAAAACGAGCCGCAGTTATAACACTTCGCTGAAGAAAGTTTATTGATCGGTTGGTATGATAATTATCTATCTACGAATTATAAAGTTCTGATATTGATTGCTCCCATTATAAATCATTACGAGTTGAATGTATCTGCACTTCTTGACAGCTTTCTTCTTTCGAATGAAAAATAGATAATTAGCAAACTAACTTGATCGCTACAACCCGATTGAACTTCACTTATAAATAAGCAGTACAAAAAAAAAGTTACTTGGGTGAAAATCACATAAGCCACACAAAATTCTAGTTTTTATGTGCAACAGACTGTAAAAACTAAAACCAGCTTTCCAGATTAAGCAGACACTAATAAAAGGTCTATAGTAACTTCATCAAGCAGAGCATTGAGCACATGCCTCTCCACATCCCTTGCAAGATCATCTTTTTCAATAGATGTGAACATCGAGTCATGCCAACCAAAGTCCCACATACAATTCACATCTGGGTCCCTGTCGTAGACATCAATTTCAAGCATTTTGGGTAGATAGTCTTCTACAACACATTCTGCTTTACCATTTCTACCGTAGAATTTTAACTTCTCAAAATCTTTATGCAAATGCTTAATCAAGTCATCCAATGATCTTACCTCCAGTGAAGTGATAGAAATTCTCATGAAAGGATGGGTACTGAGCTCTTGTCTTTTCCCTTTCCTTTTCATCACTTCATAGCCACAGTCTAGTAGCAGCTTACTCTCTTCATCGTGACAGTCAAAACCGCCGCCATGGAGAATATTAAGGGGTATATTTAGTTTGAAAAGTGCCTCTGCCGTGTTAAGAAATAGTTGGCATTTTATCAGGATCTGCTTGAGGCGATTTTCACTTTCTGTTAACGGCTCTAGTTTTTCCAATGTAGACAATTTTTGATTCTCCAGATGTGAGGAATAACTGATATCTGTCCTACCTTCACCGGTCACTGCAAACATCCAATGAACTTTGGCGTTAAAAGCCTTTTTCTTTTGGTTGGGGGGGGGGGGGTACCTCACCGGTCACGGCAAACATCCAAGAACTTTGGCTTAAAAGCCCTTTTCTTTTGTGGGGGGGGTGGCGGGGGGCAAAAATATCAGCACAAGTTGGGTGCTCAGCTAAAGTAAGTAGTCACTTTTATAGTGTGAAAGGGGGGGGGGGGGGGGCAAATTATCAGCACAAGTTGGTCTCAGCTCAAATAAGCTGTCACTTTTATATGTGAAAGTTATATGCGGTAAATGAACACGTATATGTTGAATAAGGAACGATTACCAACTCTGTTCTTCTTTCTCACTCAGCAGTTATAGAGCCAAGAAAAGCAGTTGTCTAAGAAGGGAAATGAAAAATGTGTCGTTCTACTTACGATTAAGTGGATCTGAAACTATGCTGTGAGTTTCATTTTTGTCCATGCCAAAATTAGTTTCTTGGCCTTGTTGAGCATCTATCTCTATTGATGACTGCATACCACCAAAAGAGAATTTATTAGCTCATCACAGGTAAGAGTGCAAGTTTGCAAGGCAGTGTTTACTTTTTGTTCCATAACAGGTTTTAGATTGGAGTAAGCTTACTTTTCCATTTGGAGATAGCATTTCTGTTCCTTTTAGGCTTTTACAATCACCATCAGGAGGACTGCATAAGTTGGAAGCTTGTTCAGCTTGACTCTGTAATTCTTCCGGCAAGTTTGATTTTTGTTTGCCTAATACTGTTTCGTTGGGTTTAAGACTGCATGCCTCTGCTTTTCTGAACCTGCTAGATCTCACTTGCTCTTCCTCCCTCGTTCTAGTGAGTTCGTTTTGCCTTCTTCTTTTCACTTCTTGGAACATGTTAGTCTGGTGTTTCTGTGACCTTACCAAGCTTTGAGGGTTTCCATTTTTTCTTTTCGCTAGTTCATCAATCCTTCGTGGAGCCTCAGCTTTTTGTACTTTTGTGACTTTTACCTTTGGCACCGATGCTAGATGACCAGGTTTATCTTCCACAACTGATGGACTGATGGTTTTCTTCTTTTCTTTTATCACTTCGGAGTTCAGATTTCTGGGAGAGGAATTTGGAGTTGAGTTCTTGTTCATAGAATCTTGCACATTGACGTTGAAACTTGGATAACTTTTGTCTTGGACAAGGTCTCCGTGGTGCTTCTTATTCGGAAACCCCACGGATTGCACTGTGTGGATAGATTCTTTAGGGCTTCCATTGTTAAATGTTGCTTGACTTTTGTGTGAATGTTTCTTTGGAAAATTGGGTGATTCTTGTATAGGTTTTGGCAAACTCTTGGATTCACTTCCTGTTTGCCTTTTTCCTTGTATCTTTTGTTGAACACCCTGCTGCTCACTTTCTCCTGCATAATGCTCAGTGTCTTGTGACTCAAACTTTTGAGGCAGTTGAGGCTGTTGAAATACAAGATTTCTGGGAGACATTAGTAGATTGTTAGACGGCTGTGTATCTCTCTTTTCTGTTTTAAGCATGGTGAAATCACATTCTGCTTGCCCTTTCGGCGTAGTTGCAGCTTCTGATCCATTTTGTGCCTTTGGTATCACCTGTTGTAGCTGATGCTTTAGAATTAGTTCTTTAGCTTCTCCTTTTTCTTTGCCTTTCTGTTCCCTGAGCTTTGTATCATCATGTTCTCTACTTCCATTGCTTTGGCTTGCATAGCGAACATTGTTTTGATGCTTATCCATTTTAACATTGGCCTTGCTTGAGCTTCTTATTGATTTTATCTCTTCCACATCTTTTTGCGGTGGTTTTCCATCATGAGTAGTCCCTTCAAAGCTGGCGAGGTTCCTTTCTGTTTGCACGCCATGCATCATGTCCTGAGTCACTTGAATTTGGCTGTGTTGTATCTGTTTATGTTTTCTGGCTGGGGAGCCTAAAGTCCCAGAATCTTTTGTCTTCCGTTCTCGTGTGCTGCTTCCTCCTGAATTTTTCTTTATGATTGTTGGTTCAATTTTTTCCTTGGAACTGGACTCTTTCCTTGAAATATGCTTCGCATCATAATTCTCTGGAAGTTCATCCAGCCCCATGAGTTTTGCAATTACATTTGGTATTCTCGCCTTTTCCGGTTCTCTTGATGAATTCAAGTGATTCTTGTGTTCTGAGAATGTTGCAAACGTTTTCACATTGGGGTTGTAGCTAGCTGATCTCCTGCGAGAAGTTGTATCTGAGGTGTTCAAAGTGCGTGTAGTTTCTGATGGGTAAGTCAGTGCCATTAGCCTTTGCTTGAGATCCTTGATTGCTGCTTCCTGGATGAAATGAGAGTTTCTTGAAGGCTTGTCAAAGGAGAATATTGGCCGAGCAAGTTGGTTATTCTCAGTTGTTTTGACCGTGTTATCATTTTCATCTTCATCATCATCAAGTAATGTGATCCTCGTTTTGCTTTGTGGGCTGATCATGTACTCTGAAGCCTCTTGGAGGTTTACTAGCATCCGCAGAGACTCTTCTAAATCCATGGCCCCCTTCAATAGCTCCTTTCCAATATCTATTGAATATCCGTCAATGTTAAGACCATTAGAGCAAGCTCTCAGAATCTGATTTAATCTTTGTGCACCTCTTGATATTTCTTCAATATGGAGATGAGACAGTGTAGGAAACCGGCCATTTTTTGAATTCTGCCTATCAATGCTGCTTCTTTCCATCTTACCAATCTCCACTGGTCTTCTGGCAATTTGATTTAGGAAACCCAGTATTGAACTATTGCCCGACGAATCCATTCTTCTGAGTTTTCCCCCATTCTCAAGTGCAAAAGCCAGTGCCATGGACAGATCTCCAATTTGCTCTGAGTTTCTACCTCTTCCAAATGGAACAATCTCTTTCCAGGTTTCTCCATTGGAGACTGATATATTTCCACCTGTAGACTTATGGTGTGTACTTCCATGTTTAAAGCCATTCTGCAGAAATTAAGCAATTTAGCCATTGATGTTTGTGAGATGCAAAAGCTTCAGCCACGATAACTTACAATTTGATGCGTTTTCATTTCTCTGGATCCTTTATAAGCCTGCTTGGAATATGTATATGCATCTGTGCAGAGACACAATGTGTAAAAGGCAATTATACTTTTGGCTGACCCAAATTTATCATACTTCTACACGACAAGTATGAATTCTAATTAAATTTAGCTATATATTAGCTTTTGAAAAACACAGAAACTACCTAACAGACGATTAGACTCTATGACTAGTTTGTTTCCTCACTGTTAATATCATTGTTGTTATTTTTAAAGTGAACATGACATACTACTTTCCGAATTGCTTCAAGCAATTGAACAAGAATCAAATCTGCAGAGAAAAAGTTTCTGTAGAGGTGGCAACTTAAGAAGATGCTACTCTCCATGGACTCTATCCTGGAGAAAGAAAACTTATGTTCTAGCTTCAGACGTTGAAGCCAATAATAAACTCAGGCATATGATCATAAATTTGGCATGCAATGTTTTATTTCAAGTCTTTAAACCATAAAATATGAAATGCTTTACGCTAATGCGTTTCACCAGTTTAGGATTTCATTACCTCCTGCCATTGGCTTTGAACTTTTTGAGCTCTGAGATGCAGCCATTCGTTCCTTCCGCACCCGCAGATCATCTAAGAGCTTCTGTGCAAAATCCGATCTCCTCGCCATGTTTCTCTCAGCGGAAACGAAGTTCCGAGCGCTATTGAACTGAAAAAAATGAAAATGGAATAATATCTTCACATGGTTTTTTGGACGTTCTTCTCTATTTTTTTCATTTCTTCTTTTTAGCTCTTTACTGGTTGGGAGAGTTCTTTCAGAGTTGGGTAAGGTGGGAAGTCCAGTCCAAAGCAATGGAATGAAAATTTGAAATTTTATCCACGGAAGGTTAACTTGGACGTTAGCTTAGCTCTTTCTATCTCTCTCTCTCTCTCTCTCTCTCTCTGTGGAGAGTTTCCTGACTTTGATTCTAATCCAAGCAATAGCAGAGGTTTCAATCAGCTTCAATTCCAAGCCTTCTTTTACTAACTTCCTTTCTTTTATTTTTCATTAAACTTTCTTGAAAAAAATGATGTTTATTCCAATTTTTCCATGTAATTAATGATGATCAACATGATGGACGTGCTTTATGTTAAATTATAAAGAAAAAAAAACATGTGCAGAGACGTATGGGATCATTGCCTTTGCCTATAGATTCTAAAATGGAGTTGGCATCTACAGGCTTTAGAGTGGATTGAGTGAGTTATAATATTTTGCTTGTCAGGAATCATGCAAGGTGTGAATTCGCCATCTTTGCTATTGCTTTTGTATAGTCAAATTCTGTGCGTGGAGCCATATACCAGCATTTTGGAGTTTAGATGATAAGCATCTTGCATCTATAGTGGGTGGTGAAGGGTTATCAAATGATCAAATCAAGAGAAAGAATTGTCACAAAAACAAAACCCAATGTGGTAAATTTCACACACACCTACATCCATTGATGGTTGGGCAACACTAGCAATTCCATCGTGTTGGGATAATTATAGAGCCAGGAATTAAAGTTAGAGGGAATAAAAAAATTTCAATAATTTATATTATTGCAAGTATTTTCTTTTTTAGGATGTGTAATTATTCTTTAATGATTATTTTTCTATTTGTATATATTGCTGGTTACGAGTATTCTTTTAACACATAGTATGGCAGTAGTTATTAGCTGATTGCAACAATGATTACCGCAACCGCAAAAACCAATAAGGAATAACAATAATAATAATAATAATAATAATAATAAATGATAAGGATGCCATGTAGATTGTTTTCTAAATCTGGAGTGGTTGGATAAAAATGAAATGTAATTTTATTTAATTAATTTTGTACTGATTAGTTATGCTTGATTTAAATCTGATGGAGCTTTATGACATTTATCAATAAACTTCAGCGTAGTGTTTGATAAAATTGAAAATTCTAATTAGTAGAAGGTTTTAACCGAAATTAGAAAAATGCATAAGTCTATAAAATGTGCAAATGACAACATAAAAATGATTAAAATTTTTTACTTTTAGACTCCCGTTTGTCCTTAAAATAACTTATTATGCTGTTTGGGGCGCTCGGGAAAATAAATCAACGCAAAATATTTTTCTGATCACAGAAAAATTAAGTCATTTTTTAAAGAAAATAACTTCTCATTTTCGAGAAAGTAAAACATTTTACGAATATTGACGAACCTTATAAATCCATATTTTTTAATTTATTAATCATCATAGTCACTACTACCAGTCACCATTTACCACCGACTACTACTACCGGCGGCTTATATATATATATATATTTGCATTTTTTTTCACATTTAACAATAAAATTTTTAAATTATAAAATCTCTATTATTATTAATATTTTTTATGGTTTGATAAAAATTTTAATATTTTTAAGTAATTTTTCAATATTACAACCAAACAACGGAAAATAAATCATTTGATTTTCCATTAAAATATTTTTTAAAAAGTTATTTTATGAAAATAAACGGAACCTTAGAATGAATTATTTTTATTTATTTGTTCTTTTTTTTTATGCCGTAGATGAAATCATTTTGAAAGTAATATTTATGAATATTCTCTCTAAGTTTGAGTATTAAGTATTATATATAATTGATTATTGTTTGCAAATTTAAATATATAAATATATTTGATTTCATTATAGTTCTAACATAAAGTAAAGAATTTGGCCAATGAACGACTGCAAAAATGGAGGCTCTAGGACATTTTGGTCCAAATTCAATATCCCTTTTTTATAAAAATATATATTATTAAATTAAAAATGAACATCATGGATTCTATATATCTAGAAATCTCCCGCTAAACTTGAAACTAGCATATGAATAAGCAACCATTAATGAAAAATTTATATTTTTTATGGCCGCTCTTAATGGCTGAGAATAATTTATAATCTATAGTGTATTAAGTTTATAGGATCTAATATGCTTAAATTGCAACTACCATAATATTTCGAGGAAAAAAAAGAAATATAACAAACTTCGAATTTGCATTCAAATTAGATAATATTGTGTGCTAAAAATAACTTGCACACATCAATTATAAAAATAGTGAAAATAGAACTTTAATCAATTATGAGAAATTGGTGATTGAAAATAATAAAAAAGTTAACAATTTCTTTCAATTAAAGTATTTTTTTTTAGATGCAATCAAGTATTTTTTTTTTATATTAATCTTAATTTAAATTACAATGCAAATCAATTAAGCATCATAAAATCAATTATTCAGATTTCAAAATAATTTCAGATGCAATTGGCTTAAAATGAGGATTCTAACAGTATAAGTTCCTTGGAGTATTAAGAAAAAAATTTATATATTTTATTTTAGCTTGTCGTCCACTTTAATTACCACAATCTCTTGACTTCTCCGTCTCTTTTGGGTTAAAAACGACTTTCTCCCATTTTAAGCAGAAAAAAAAAAAAAAAAAATAGCTTGTGTCCACCTTTATTACAAACTCTGACTTCTCCGTCTCTTATTGGTAAAACAGGTAAGAAGACTTTCTCCCATTTTAAGCAGAAAAAAAAAAAAAAAAATCCTAATTTTAGCATTAATGGTGTGTGGGTAAAGAATAAATATAGAGCATATCCATTATCACACAAGTGGTGATATAGAGATAAAAAAAAAAAAAAAAAAATCCTAATTTAGCATTAATGTGTGTGGGGTAATGAAAATAAGAGCATATCCTTATCAACAACAAGGTGATATAGAAAGGGTATTACCTAACAACTCCCTTTCCTCCATATCTAAAACTACCTTATATATGTGCACATATAAATATAATTTTAAATTTACATTTTAAAAAGAAATTTATAATTCTAAAAAATATGACTAGAACATAAATTCAGATTAATTTTTTTTTAGTGTTTAAAAAAAAGTTAATTAAATAAATTAAAAATATAAAAATTATTTATCATATTAAACAATATCGTAAAAAAAAAAAAAAAATTCATATACGCTACATGAAAGTTTATCTTATTTTTTCAAATACAAGCATAATGTTTTTAATAATCTTTAAAATGTGGAATTTATATTAAGAAAAATCAAAATTATCCGCGCATGGTGCGAGGTCCAGCATTTTGTTTTCTGTCGATTAGGCACCACTCATGTAAACACGTGGCGTGAAAATATCTAATCGGTCAAAAAACTTGGAAGAAATCGAGAACCTTCCCAATGAATCGTAACCGTAGATTAGCATCAATGAGTATTTGCCAAGACAACTGTCACTCCAAAAATACCATGCAAATCTCACCGTAGATCAGTGCCAAATGTCAAATTATCACAGCCGTTGGATCGTTGCCGTTCCCCTTATAATTAGGTTTCCTTGTCTCAAAATGATACACGCCTCTCCCAAGTCGGCGATACTTTAACTATTTATAATTTTATATGAAAGCAATATCGCTCTTTCATTCTCAAGGTCCGTTTCATCGTCTCCTATAGTCTCCTCGCTCCTTTTTTCTCCGGTCAGTTCCTTTTCTCTTATAATCTATCTTACTTCTGATCAAATTCGAGTAGATCGTTTCCCGATCTGCTACATGAGCATGACTTTTAGTTGTTTCGGTTTCGAGATCGATCTATGGCCTAGGCGTCATAGACCGGGCAGAACGCAGATGATTTGGTCATGGCGGTCTCGATTTAGCATCAGATCTACAAGTTTTGGAGCTCCATGAGCACGATCTACATGTTTTGGACAGAAAGCAGATGATTTGTCATGGCAGTCTCGATTTAGCATTAGATCTGCAAGTTTTGGAGCTCCATGAGCACGAGTCTTGAAGGTTCTACTGGTATGTTTTTATACGTACTTTTTTTCTGTGTTGAGGATAAGTTTGAAATTCACTTAGCCTAGCTCTCATGTTGATGTCTTAGCTGTTTTTCTTCTAAGATGCCATATTTATGTCTACCTGCCATATTTATGTCTACCTCATGGCATAGAATTTTTATTTGTTTGCATCTGTTTTTTTTTAATACATTCTTATGTTGATTTATCTTTGGTATGTGCTCACAGTTGATGCAACTTGTGATGATTTGAGTTCCTGGGACATGGTGGATGCTGAGCGTTGGTCTTGTTGTCTTGATGTTTCAGTTTCGTGAAGGTTATGAGCAACGAGAGGGTTTGTGATTATATCTGCTATGCAATTTTGTTCGATTATTATTGTTGTCTGTGATTATCTGGCGTATGAGTTAATACCTTCATAAGTAGGATGATGGATCGATGGTTGTGGGAGGCTGAGAAGATGTTTGGTTCGATTGATGTGTGATTCTGTTTGTCGTCTGGCCTTTGCCATGACAGGTGCGCTTGCATGGCAGGTCAAAAGCTTAATAAAATATTTATTTTTGTGTTTTTTAGGGGGGAGATGGCACGGGATATAATTATTTTGGTCTATTTATTTTGCCCGGCTCTCCCCCCTGTGTTCGTGTGTTCGTGTCTGCTCTCTCTCTCTCTCTCTCTACCTTTTTATCCTCTTCCTGCCATCACTGCTTTACATATTTATAATTCTATCACCTCTCGGGGATGGTTTCCGATTCAAACATCATTTGCAACGAAGGCAATGAAGGCAACAACTATTTCCTGAATCAGAATTATTCTTCATCTTCATGAAAGCACACTTATGAGGTATAACACTTTCAAATATCTTTATTAACTGATCTTTTTAGATATTATAACGAATTGCTTCCCATATCATTAGATATTCTCACAGTAATAATATGATGGAACGTTGTTTATATAGTATTAACGAATTTCTTTACATATTATTCAATGTTCTCACAGTGATAATATGATGGAACACACTTCGGATTTTACAACGAATTGCTTTACATATTATTGAATCTTCTCACAGAAATATCATTAAGATCCATTTTTTATCCATTTTAATTTAATTATCATTGACTGGCAGAAATATCAACTTATTTTTGAAAATAGCGGTCTCTTGAAAGAATCATCTGACTAACATATTGTACAGCAGCAGCTGATTGCTTAAGCTAGTAATGTTCTAATTATTCGTGCCCTTTGTCACGTGTTTCACATGCACTATTTCACTGTTAGCTATCTAATATACCAAGTCTTGTTTTCAATGGAATGCTCGTGCTCCAGTCCGGTCAACCTTTTTGCCAATTGGAGCATAGGGTGGCTATATTTTTTCTTCTTGCGCCTACATCGGTTTTAACTAACTCTTTAAAATCATCCAATCAAAATAATGAACATCATAGAATTTGGTAACAGAATGCGGTAATTTGAAGACTGCAACTGCTGTCGATGACACGCTGTAAGATGGTTCGCCAAATTGATAGAAGTTGAGTAGGCACTCTAATTCTATTTTGCTGTTTGCATAAATTTGAGGTTTACCTTCTGCAGCTTACCATTTTCTTGCACTTAACAATTTAGTTTTTCAATTATTAATTTTTGTTCCAATATTTTTATGGACCAAAAATATTTGTTCTGTGGCTTGGGGTTGGGGTTTTCTTTTTTTGGTTAGATGATGTTACTTGTCCTTGCTTACATGTTAAGCAATGTTAGTGTAGCGGTGGGGAATGGTTGCTTTCCCCCATAATCTAATGTGTATGCTGTAAGATTGGTGATTGGAATTTGTATCAGCATGGAATGTACTTGCTTTATCTACCTAGTTGGCCATGGTTCTTAGATGCTCCTGCTCCAACTGTGAGTTCTGTTTCTTGTGACCTGTTTCAAGTTGATCATGAAGGCTCTGCTCACGATGTGAAGGTTGGCTTCTCAGCAGGATTTTGGATCAAGCGTCAATTGTTTATACAAAGGTAAGGTTGTTATGATGCACTTTAACTTTTCTCCAGTATTTATAGTTATTCTGGTTTTTAGACAGTTTTTAATTTTTGATGTCTGATGTCAGGGATGGCAGCCTTACAGATGATACCTGTGGTTTCTTGTGATTGGGTTGATTTAACTGCTCCATGTTTCTGAGAGAGGTGAGAACCAGACGACGCTGCTGTATTCGTATTCGAGTTTCTAGTTGTCTTCTAGATGTACTTGAGCTGAATTTCATGTTTCTTTTAGGCTGCTATTTTTGTAGTTTTATTTCGTTCCGCGCTTTACTGTTCGTTGACTCTGTTTTTCTTGTTTCTTTTAAAATTTAGGGATGTGTATCCAACTGTTACTCAGACTTCTTATTTTGTCCTCTCTTCTACTATGTGCCAAATCGGCGGCTGTGCTACTGAGCTACTTTCCTGCCTGTTGCAGTTCCTCATCTGCTTCAACGTCTTAGTTGCTTCCAAGTTGCCATGCTGGATTGCAATTATATACTAATTTCGCTGTATTGCAATTATGTGCTAATTGTCGGTTTAGTGGTGCGTCTAAGTATTTTTAACAATTATTGTGGCCTACGATCGAGACAAGCTTGTTACACAAATGATCCCTAGTCTCACAATCCGCAGTTGTTGTCTAGGAGGCCTCAGTCACTTCTGCAGCTAGTCTTTCTTTTTTTGGCTTGGTTGTCTCTCTCGGCAAAGATAGCTGTGTTTGTTTACAAGATGGTGTTGTCATAAGTTTTTGCAATGCGTCTTTACCTATTGTAAGGTGTCTTCTGCTGCTTTTGCATGATTGAATATGTGAAAGCGGGTGAAAATATGCTTTGCTGTATAAAGTACTGTCGGAGGCTTCCTAATTTATTTGCACGGAATTTCAGTGTACGAGGTATCATTTTTCAGTCTGCAACTATTGTATTTTAATATCTTTCAGGTTCCTTGTCCCTTGTTTTAAAAGTGTCAGCAACTTTTTTTTTGTGCTACGCTAATTCTCATAAGTATTTTATATATTCCTTGTTTTTCCTTGAAATTTCTAGTAGAACAGGTTGAATGGATTGAATTACGGCTGTGTAAGGTAGAGCATATTGGATTTGTGGATTTCTGAACGTTGCTTCTGTCCGCTACTTGAGTTCATGCTGTTCTTAAATCAGCCTGTTGGTTTGGTATCATTTGCCCCTCCGTTTTTTCTGTTTATGATCTTATGGCTGTCTCGAGCTAATGTTTTTTGCAGTTTTTTGGATGTCACGTGGTAGATTCATCTCATTTGAGCGAAACGGAAATGTAGGGAAAATTTCAAAAGAAAATGGTAGGTAATAAAAACTGAGCTGGCGTGTGGAAGATGTAATGTTTGCTCGAATGGGAACATCGAATTCTCTCGATACCGTTTGATTTTAATGAGCCTGTTGTTACTGTGTATGGTTTTAAGATTTTTTTATTCTTATGTTTGTTCCTCTTTAATGACTTTTTTTTTTTAATTTCTTTAAAGGATCTGGGAAATCTTTTATTACTGGGCTCAATTTCTATAACTGAGAAATCTTTATTTACTGGGCTCAATTTCTATAACTAAGATAATTAAATTCTCTCTCGATTTTTCATTTGAGAAATTATTTTGTTAAGATCTTGTTCTGACTCGCGGTTATGTCAAAGGGCAATATATTATTTTAGAGTTAAAATTTGAAATAATTAAGAAAACCGAGTTTGATTTATTAGCTGCTGGTGGCATAAGTAAAAGACAAATAATAGTTTCCATTATATTTTGTAGGGTAATTGAGAGAGTTTAAATAGCTTATGTATTTAAACTAGTACAGGGTCGGGTTCCAATGAAGGGTATGTTTATGAAAAAAGGAATATTACATGTGTCATGTAGACCCATTAGCTCTAACCTGGTAAGAGCGCCCATGTTTATTGGCTTGGGAGGTTGGTGGTTCGAATCCACCTGGGTCTTTCTGAACTTACTGTTAGCTATTTGATATTGAATTAACAGGTGTTTTGAAGAAGAAAGCATCATTCTTCACTGGAATAATTATTCAAACCCCACAAAGTCATTTTGCTAGTTGTTTATCAGTTGAAGCCTCTGGGTGCTTGCCCTGAAACTTTTCCGCAAAGGAACCTGTTGCTTCCTCTCAGTCCACCTTCCTTGGATATTATTTGGTTGCACCTTTTTTCCTGTTTTTTGTTCCTTTTCTAGTGGGGACTGATTCCCTGGTTCATACCGCGTTGTCATTTTTCCTTCGGTTTTCTTCCTTTTTTGTTTTTTCAGTTGACCTACTTGGAATATTTAAATTTTCTTTTTCCTTTTTGTTAAGATTTCCTTCTATTTACGACTTTTTAAAAATCCACATTTTCGTTTATTAGTATTTCTCAGGTCATGTATTTCACCTAGTTAATCTTTATTTAGCATTTCATTTGGCGAATCAAATTAAAAAATTGGTTGGAAAAATAACACAACGATCAAGCGTAATGTGCACCATTAGATCAGGTTAATGATCTACATGTAACTTTGTTTAAATATTTTTTTTGTTTGATATGTGAATGGAAAAATATTTTCTGTTAAAGTGTCCCGATTAATGATTTTAAAATAATGGAGTTTGAATATTTAAAATTTATTATTCGAAAATGAAAATAAATTATTTTAATCATTCACTTTATTTAGTTTTTGGACTATTATTTTCATTTAATATTATTTTAAAATTGAAATAAATACTATTAGAATGAATTTTTCTATATATTTGTTGTTATTTTAATTTGGGGCTAGATAATTTGGTCAAATTCATTTTCAAATAATTTGTACTTTTTATTTACAAATCAAAATATAAAAGACGTCAAAAAATAATTAACTCCATTAAAATTTGAACTAGAATTCATTTAATTAATAACTTCGCTAAATAGAATTAAATTGAATCAGATAGGGTTGATTTGATTGGGTTCTATAATATGCAGTCCTAGGCATAGGATTAGGAATTTCTTTGCATCTGATACTTTTCGAAAAGGGTTGCATTATTGAAGAAAAAGAAAAGGTCGGATTATCTTTCAAAGAAACTTTATAAATTATAATTTGATGATGCGAAGTCGATGAGGTTTGCTTGACCAAGGTCTATCATCCAATACATTATACTAACCAATAGGGTAAAGTTCAGTTAAATCTTTGAAAGAAATAGTTTTGAGACGAATATATTTGTTGTTGTACCCTATATAAACTTTTTATTCGTGTATTCAATAATTACTTTTATTAATTAAATACTTTAATTTATAAAACTACGAAGATTAAACACTTCAATTTATAAATTTTTTTATTAAATATTAAAATTTTAAAAAATTAAATTAATTAAAAATTTATTAATAAAAAACTATTATTGTTAATTTAGAGAGATGTATAATATTATTAAAATTTAAAATTTATG
The DNA here is from genome assembly GCF_014843425.1 of Jatropha curcas. Next base: position 534,219 of record NW_023591726.1, on the reverse strand, counting down.
AGCATAATTTGTTTTGGTGAAATTTGAAGTGGTTCAATTATGTATTTTGATTATATAATTTTATTTGTACTTTTATATTGATTCTCACATACATATATATGGACAAATGTTTAATTATTTTAATTAATGAATATTGTATGGAATATAATTTAATATCATTTGAAACGAGATACTAAATTTTTTTAGTTTTTTTCATATATTAGATTAAATAGATTTATAATTATAATGAAAGTATTTTTATACAATATTATATATTAAAATGACTTCAATTATATAGTATAGTTGGTTATATAATGAAAAAGCAGCTTCCTTTCTGTTTTTTCTTTCTTCTTATCTATCGACTTCAGCTTTCTAATTTTCCAATCATCAACTCTCGATGGAACTTTCAATATCTTATGGAAAATAATTATGTACTTATTATTTATTTTGCTTTTTGTTAAACGACAAGATATTAAAAAAAAAAAAAAAAAAAAAAAAAAAAAATAAACCGACAAGATATTAAAAAAAAAAAAAAAAAAAAAAAAAAAAAAAAAACCCAATCATGTTTCCGCCCTTAACGGATCCCCAAGGTACGGAACATAATTCGCATAAAAAAAAAAAAAAAAAAAAAAAAAAAAAAACCAATCATGTTTCCGCCCTTAACGGATCCCCAAGGTGGGAACATAATCGCATCAGTCATTTCAAGGAGTGACAGCCAAGCCATTACATTACCGGAGACTTTCTAGAATGCATTATTTTATTTAATTTAATAATGCAATTCTCTCATGCAATTAAAAAAGAATTCACCATTTATATATATATATGGCAGCGCAGATGGGATTTTTATTGCAGAATTTAATAACTTCCGTATTCATACGTAAATTTATTGCACAATTTGTTTTCACAGTTGTATTATGTCGGCTTCCTTTAGTTGGCTTAAATTAATTTCTGTGTAATAATATATAAAAGAGTACAAACGGAGAAGGAAAAATGGAAATAAATGAAAAATTAATTTTAATCAACACAGATTACCTTCTATTTTAATTGACTATAAATTAAAATAATTATTATTTTAAATAAATCTTTACTTTAAATATTTTTAAAGGTATTTTTAATTTAAAACTAAATTAAGTATATCAATGAATATACTTAATTAGGTATATTAAAAAAAAGACAAACATATTTATACATTGAATAATTAAAATTATTTTATATTTTAATCAACTTTTTTTATTGAATCTTAATAATTAAATAATCAAATGTATAACTTACAAGTTGTGGATTAATTAGCAATTCAGGTTGGATACGTAAAAAGAATTCTAAAATTTAATTCCCATTAAATACACTTATAGAAATGTATGAATAGTTTTAATATTAACTAATAGGACGCAGATATTAGTTGTTTATGCTAAAAAAATAATTTCCGTAAATTTCCACCCCACCTAACCTAAAGACGAAGAAAAGGAAGGTAAAGAGAGCAATGAGTCGGTGATAACTAACTACCAAATATTTTTTCATTTATATTTTATTGAAATTAAAAAGTGAAGAAATAAAAAATTGACAATTCATCGAAATTGAAGATCTAAAAAAAGTATTATTTATTCATTAAAAATAAACCATGTTAAAAATTATAATATATAAATTAATTATAAATTTTATTTTAACTTGAATAGCATAAATTACAATGTATGAATATATATTTGGGAAGAGGAAGAGAGGAAAAAATATATTTATGTTTTAATATATAAGTACATAAATTAATATTCGTAAGAGATTTATATTGGGAAATGCACATATTATTAGTATTTTCAACTCTTTTTTTGTAGTACAAGTTTAAATAAAAGGATAAATATTTTAACTTGATAAGAATTTTTAATATTAATCAAAATTAATTATACAAATACAACAATACCACGTATAATTAAATTCCATATATATATATATTTTTTTTTCATTTTTTCTATGAGACGGCGTACAAAAGTTGAAAATTCTTCATTGCCGTGCTGACTCCAACACACAAAAAATCTCTCTCCATTTACGGTCGTTATCTCTCTTCCGAAGAAGGTAGACCGACTGTAGAATCCATAATAAATTTGCAACAGTCTCTTCTTCTTCGAAGATTTATTGAGCTCCTTCACTTGGTATGTTCAATTCTAAATACTTGAGTCTCTGTAATTTTCTGGTTTTCTTCTTTTACCTATCAGATTTGGCTTTTGAATTTTGATTTAGGATTAGGAATGCGAAAGCTAAAAGCTGTATGTGTAAATTGTAACGGAGTATTTAGTTACGAAAAGTTATTGGAGCCGCCTTTTTTTTTTTTTTTTTTTTTTTTTTTTAATTGTTAAGCGGAGTATTTAGTTACGAAAAGTTATTCGGAGCCCCGCCTTTTTTTTTTTTTTTTTTTTTTTTTTTTTTTTTTGCCTCTTAGTTATTTTGTTTTAATGAATTCAATTGCGGTTTAGTTGGGAGTTTTTTTTTTTTTTTTTTTTTTTTTTTTTGCCTCTTTAGTTATTTTGTTTTAATGAATTCAATTGGGTTAGGTTGGGAGTAGTTGAATCACGTCTATCGTGTTGTTCGACACTTTCTGAATGGGATCTTTAGCTTTATTGCTTTCTCACTCTTTATGGCGCATGAACACGGCTTGGATTGATTTGCGATAAATCCCTCTCCGTGGCTTTCCCTTAATAGACACGATAGACCATTCTTATAATTTGGATTGCGTCTGCTTTTATGCTAGTGAGTCTGTTTGGAGTTCTCAAGGTGTGCTTTCCCAGCATTATAAAGCTTTTTTCTTCATTTTAAACTTGTCTCTCAAATCAGTTTACTTGTGCTGCTACACATTTGGGTTTTGATTTGTTGCTTCTCTATTAATTTTTTTGCAATTTGTCTTTCTTTCTTATCTGATTATAGGCTTAAATAGAAATCCATTACCATGTTTCATCGTTGGAGTAATTCCAATCAGGATCAGCAGGATGTTTCGCTGCAGCGAGATTCTAAGGTGATTGTACTTTTTCTGCATTGATGCAACACTTTGTGTAGTCTGCCATTTATGTAAACATTTAGTTAATGGAGTAATTTATTTCACTGTTCCTTTAGGTCAATGAGCTGAGGAATGCAATTGGACCTTTGTCTGGACGCAGTTTACAATATTGTTCTGATGCATGTTTGAGAAGATATCTGGAAGCTCGGAGCTGGAATGTGGACAAATCAAAGAAAATGCTGCAAGAGACGCTTAAATGGAGATCTACTTTTAAGCCTGAAGAAATCCGCTGGGTAAATTTGCTTATTTCCTTTATGTTTATGATTATAAATGTAAAACCCTTGAGCTTGGATTTTAAAATTTTCCTGGACTGGTAATTTTGATTTTGTCTCAGCATGAAGTTGCTATTGAAGGTGAGACTGGTAAAGTATACAGAGCAAATTTTCATGACAGACTAGGAAGGACCGTGCTTATACTGAGGCCAGGAATGCAGGTACTTTGTTTCGGATGGTTATAATTTATACAACTTATTCTTTAAACTTCATGCAATTTGAAAACTAACAAGAAATTGTTGCAGAATACAAAATCTATAGACAATCAGCTCCGACACTTGGTGTATCTCATAGAGAATGCTATCCTTAACCTTCCAGAGGGTCAAGAACAAATGGCGTGGTTGATAGACTTCACTGGATGGTCAATAACCAACAGTGTACCTATCAAAACAGCCCGTGAAACTATCAATATACTACAGAACCACTATCCTGAGCGGCTAGCCATAGCATTTCTCTACAATCCCCCACGGATTTTTGAAGCATTTTGGAAGGTTTGAGTTTCCCTCTCTTTCACTTCATTCTTCTCATATCCAAAACGAATATGACTCTTGGGATACAAGGATCATATTTTAATCCAATAGACTTCATTTATTTGCTTCTATCGCTTTCTGATCTCAAAAGTTACCTGCTATTAATGTTCCCTTCACTGGTCTCTGATAATTAGTTAATAGGCATACCTGATTAGACAATTTAAATCATTATTACAAAGATTAAAGAAGAGTCTGTTCTTTTCAATTATACTTCACATGGACTAACCACAAACTGCTTGGTCAATAAGGCTTACAATATTAATACTGTAAATGATTGCCGTTAACGAAAATAAGCGTCTAACCAACACTTGTTCCCATCCTTGTTTATCCTCCATATTTGAGTGGGGATAGGCAACATTTTTTTCCATTTTAAATTCTATTTATTCAGAACAAGCGGCGAGCTTAGTATTGACAAGACAGAGTTATTCATTATGCATGCAGATTGTGAAGTATTTCTTGGATGCCAAAACATTTCAGAAGGTGAAATTTGTGTATCCTAAGAATGTTGATAGTGTTGAGGTGATGCAGTCATATTTCGATGATGAAAATCTTCCAGCTGATTTTGGAGGAAAAGCGATATTGAAGTATGACCACGAAGAGTTCTCAAGATTAATGTCTCTAGATGATGACAAGGCTGCTTCATTCTGGGGATTTGACAATAAGCTTCAACCAGTTACAAATGGGCATCATGGAGCTGAGGTGGCTCCAGAGCCAAATGGCCTAGTGTCCCCTGCCATCTAGCTTCCCACCTTCAGTGGGTTATTGTTGTACAATTATAGATCCCCCCCTTTCAGGGCGTTATTGTTTGTACAATTATAGATTCCCCCCCCCCCCGCCCCCCGCCCCCCCCCCCCCCCCCCCCCCCCCCCCCCCCCCCCCCCTAGTCTTTAATTCTGTTGGGCTTGAGCCCCCCCCCCCTAGTCTTTATTCTGTTGGGCTTGAGCCAGCTAGCGAGTGGGGTCTTGGTTTTGAATCTTAAATTTCACTAACAAAAGCTGTCAAGAAAATCTTCTGGCTAGGATAACAGGGTTTTGTTTCTTCATCATATACTGTATCTTAACCTCCCCTAGCATGAATTTTCAGCAAATGAAATAACTCTATCTTATTGGTATGCATTTCTTTGTTGTTCAACAGAGAATCTGCATTTTAATAAAGGTTCACAATTATGTACGTTAGTTGAGAGGAAATTATACTTCTTAAGGAACAAATTGTTATCCCCCACTTTAGCAAATTAATATCAATGCAGACTTATTTCAATATCAGCTCTAATCAAATTAATATCAATGCAAACCCAGTCGATGACTCAGAGCTACAATTTCTTATTTTCTTCCAAAAAAAAAAAAAAAAAATTATTACAATATTACAATAGAGTAAGAGACCGTATGCATGTATAACCTTCGCTTCTCAAAATCACATTTTATTTACAGGAAATACAAGCCATGAAATCTTATACATGTATAACCTTGACATCAATGTGAAGGACTGCAAGCCCTTCCCATTAGTAGAATCTATCTATCTGTCATACATTGCTAGCTAAATAAACACCACACTACATAGAAGTTGACAGGGGACATAAACACAGAAAAAAGCTTGCACACTAACAAAAAAAAAAAAAAAAGGAAGCAGCTACACAAAAAAAAAAAAAAAAAGGAAGTCAGCTACACAGAGAACTCACTCAGTCAAAATCTTATAGTCAAAGACCCATCATGTAAACATTGACAAAATTATCTGCACCAAGTATAGCTTTGGCAAAGAGAGGAATCACAGAATCCGTCTTTTGAAGTTTCGAGTGGTCGATTGGTATGTACGAACTAATAAACCAACTCCTATTCCAACTCCAAGGCAAATGCCAAGCCCAATTCCTACACCAACCCTAACACCAGCGTTGAACCATGACATTTCACCTTCACCATCCCCATCCATATATTCAGTCCTCCTCCAGTACATGTTGCTATAATCTTCTTCATTTTCTGGTTTGTAACTTCTGTATTCTGATATCTGTAGGTCAAAATTACAAAAGGGATAAGTGAGACACAGAATGTGTAGATAGTATATCTCTAGAATCACACATTGTATCAGTTTCATCCTATACAAACAAGGTTAGAAAAGATAATATAAAGCTCGAAGAATAAAAAGAAAAGCAATAAACAATGCACAAACTAATTGCAGGATTAGTCTTACATGATTTTCACAGGCATATAATAGCAGTTGGTGTGGTGACTGAAAATTGCGTTTTACAACTAGTTATTGAAATAACCAGATTATCTGGATCAACTTAAGTTCTTGATTGGTTAAAAGGTGAAATACTACTAACCCCACAAACAATCAGTTTGCTCATAACTAGTTGCTGACAAGCCCATATTGCAGCAACCTCTATAAGCAACCAACTATTAACTTCATTGACAGATATGATGAAATGAAGGATTGAAGGGGCCAGGAATAAAATGCCCAGAAATGGCAGAAAAAACGCGGGTCCACAAGTGGACAACAACCACTGAACGGCTTCCAACCCGTCAGGACGTGCCAGGGGAAGGATATTGAAAATAATGCAACAGAACAATTACAAAAACAGAAAAAAGGAAACTGAGTACTATATCATCACTTGAAAACTGTGCCTGCCCCATACCCATATCACATCATGGATAAGATTCTATTTACCATTCCAAGTATGCTATGTTTAACATGTATGGGAACATTAACATGTTTCAAGACAGGAAGCATATTTTAGATCGATAACATAAAGGGAATTAAAAAAAAAAAAAAAAAAAAAAAAAAAAAAAAAAAAAAAAAAAAAAAAAAAAAAAAAGAAAAAAAAAAAAGAAAAAAAAAAAAAAAAAAAAAAAAAAAGAAAAAAAAAAAAGAAAAAAAGAAAAATTCTGTATCTGACTTGAGTTCTCAGTTACAGCATATCAATATCCAATATACTCATCAAAGCATGGAATTGTTTAACATCGTGTTAAAAAATTATCTAACTAAAAATATTATCATAAAATTGAAATTTTAATACCAAAATCCTTGACTGTATACCTGCAGATCATGATCTGGTGAACCATTTTTCAGGGATTCAGTTGTTTCATACTCTGGAATTGCATCCAACATGCCTTTTCTAATATGCTTCTTGCGATAACCAAGCTGCAAAATCTTGGTTAATATGATGGGTGTACCTGAGAAAGAACCTGTCACATAAACCTCAATGGTTGGTAACTCAGCACCAGCAGTGTATTTTCCTTTCAAGAAGCCAGCACTAGTTGTGATATCTGATTCACAATTCATAGTCCACCTCTTCCCATTATTTTTTGATTCACCAACAAAACCATTACTATTAGACATCTCCAAAACCCCAGATAGAATTAGATCCTCTTTGTCAAAAACCTCAAATTTAACACTTCCTGTGGTTCTAATACTATCTGTGCTAACAAATGTAGCTTCTTCAGATTTTTTATCGACTCGATCCCTTCTGAGAAGGGAAGAGACACAATCAGAATACATGCTACTTCTTGTACCATTGACTTCCAAAAGGGTGTCTGGGCTAAGAGGGATGTGATTGAGAGTGAGAAATTCTGGAGTTGATGCATCGACCTGGAAATTACTTATCCTCACATAAAAAACTCTCAAATCAAACCAAGGTGAGGAAAATTTGGTGCAGGGTTGGAATGGAGAATATCTAATGATCTGAAGATTGGACTTTGCTGCTCCACCATTGCTGGATTTTTCATAAGGATCCTCCATGATCATCCAAATCCTTCAAATTTGGGTTGGATTGATAACATCTGCATAACCATTAAAAAAAATAGAAAAGAAAAACTCAGAAATCAGATATTTCAGTTTCATAACTAGCAAATAGAAAAGGGCAACCTAATATTAAGGAAACAGAACCCCTTGAAATAAGGAAAAATAGAGAAGAAAAATCACACATCATATTAGAGTTGACCGCCTGGGAAATTAACACATAAACACCCCGCCAAAATAATATTCTTCAGATAAGTATTTCACCGAACATCGCCAAAAATAGAGAAGTCCAGTTATCATGTCAAGATTATAAAACATACAAAATTAGCAAGAAAAACGCAAGATAAAGAAACAAAAGTAGCAGAGAATCGAAATCGAGTATTCTGGTAAAAAACAGACCAACCTACCAGCACCAACGCTAATCCACCACCAATTTCACTTCACTATTTTCCTTTCTTTCCAATTCTCAATTTGCAAAATATCCCGTTAAACAATTTTCCTCGAGAGGAAATACCAAAAAAAAAAAAAAAAAAAAACCGAGAGGAAATACCAAAAAAAAAAAAAAAAAAAAAACTAAGAAACGCAATATATTTTAGGAAAAAAAGAGAAAACAATAAAAACTTCACTTTGACCTTTCTTACGAATGGAGAGTAAGACAAAATAATATCTATCACATCCAAACTACACGTTACCCTAAAGACTCTCCTCGTCTGGTTTCTCCTGAATTTAAGTCACGGAGCCATATGTAACAGAAATAAAGTAGACAATATAAAACCCCATTGGTCGCAATATAAACAGATACTATGCACGCGAAGAGTCCATATACCACAAGTGTTGCAAAATTAGACCCTGGGACGAATTAGACTTGTCCAAGGCATTATAGGAAATCACCTCACATTAGATCTAGGACCTCACTCTCTCAATAACTCGATAATACAAGCTACGTTTGGCTCTTACTCCTTCTGTGTCTTCTTACCACTCTAATTCCTCGCTCCCATTACGCCCCCAAATTCGTGTGGTGCTCAGATATACTCAAAGAGTGAAGAATGAAATACATATGTGATAATAAGTTAATTCCTGTAAGCTTTCATCTGGATTTAAAAATGATAAGGTAAATGAGAGTGAGTTGTCATGGCTGTAGTAGAGGTACTTTCTGCCACCACGGTCAGACCGTAACGACTTGATATATTTTTTCCATGTCGTTTCTCCGTCTTCTGCTTTGAACTTCTTTGAATTCTCAAAGCATTTCAGACTATACGCGCAAACAGGTTAACATGTATCCACCCATACTCCTTTGTGACCTCCTGATAGTTGAGAATAAATAACTGTTCAGAGCAGAAAATAGATAACTCACTTACAACACGTGTATTACTACTCCACATGAGACTTAATACACACTGAGGACCCTAGCATTAGTTTGACAAGAGCTATCATTAGGTTCCACACAAAATAATCACTCGTAAAAAAATTGATATGTGGTAAAATTCTTACAGAGGTACATACTACCACATTTTAGTTTTTCTTCAGATACCCTATTCTCACTTATACGGAAATATATATGGATCATTTGTTCATTCCATTCTACCCTCCAGATTCATGTGTTCTCAAACACTTTCATAGGATCTAACTAAGTCAGAGGACAAAATATCCACACAAGTTGTAAACTTGTAGCTTATGTGCCTCACTATACTCTCAAGAGTGATTATAATCTTATAATGCGCTTCCTTAATCCTGTTGGACCAAGGACTCTATGCGAAACTCTCCTTAAAATTACGATAATTAAATTAACTCAGTGACCAACGACATAACTAGTATATATAAAGAATAGTCATTTACATCGAAAATCTTTGACGAATGATTTTATTGGAGCTTATAACTATTCCTAATTAATTAAAATTTATATTAGAAATTTTATTAAATTATACGTGCTTTAATTCATCTTCTAATAAAGTCTTCTTCTAATCTAGATGAAAAATTCCAACAAATTGATTAATTGATTCATAAAATACACAATACATATTAGATGAATAAAAAAAAAAAAAAAAAAAAAAACTAAAGAACGAATCTTTTAGGGAAAAAAAAAAAAAACAATAAAACTGCCGGCCTTTTACAAAGTAGAAAATAATTCAACACATCAAACTACCGTCCAAGACTCTCTGTTTTCTAGAATAATACAGAGCCACAGAAAAGAAAAAGAAAAAAAAATGGTAATAAACTCTACCACGAAAAAATCTTCCACAGTTGCAAAATAGAACCGGACATTAGACTTGTCAAGGCTATAGGAACCAACAGACCTCCTCAAATCGCTTTCAAGCTACTGGGTTCAAGCTTTTGATTACCCATTACGCAAATTCGTGGCTGATCTCAAAACAGTATGTATGTTTATGTACCATGTATATAAGATAAAGAAATGTTGGATTGGTGATCCCACCTTACCTCCCTGTATTGGATAATAATTCAACGAAAATAAAATACTTACACGTGTATTAAATCTGTAATACAACTGGAAATAGTGACAGGAATATTAAAAAATAATCCTCGTAAATTTATGAATTCACATATACTACCATTTTTTTTTCAGCTATTCCCTTTTCAATTTTATCATTTGTTCATTATTACAATCATGCTGAACATATAGTCTAATAGTCGCACAAACACAGTTGTAACTTTAGCTTTTCGTACAGTATAATTTACTTTAATGTGAAGGATTTCAACTTATAAATTATGAATTATTACAATAATAGAATAAAAGAATATTATCGAATCTTGCAATATGATATTCTAATTAATAATTTATATAGAAATTTTATTAAATTACTGCTTTATTCATCCAAAAGTTTCTCAATTAGAAATTCAACAAATGATTAATATTTAAAACTCAATTAGGAATCTTAAATATTAAGATTTTATTATTAGTATTAAAGTACTTATATTATTATTATTAGAAATTAGAAATTAGAAATTATCATATTATTTATATTCCTTCAGCTATGTTGCGTTTATTGTCACGTAAACTAATTTTTGTTTCAGGTGCTCCTCTTTTAGTGTAAAATAAAAAAAAACAAGAAGTATACTTAAACTTAATTAGAAGTACAAATATCAAAATAAAAAAAAATACTAATATTAATTTATGTACAACGTAAACTACTATTAGGAAAATAAAATAAATTATGAAAATTTTAATTACAGATATAAATAAGTATAAGTAAGGTGCAATGTATTTTTAATAAATTAATTAGGATAAATATTAAAAGTTTTTATTTATTTTAATTCACCAATTCAACTTTGACAAGTCTTATAATATTATCATTACACTGTGCACCTGTGCATAATGGAATTGTGGTGACCTTTTTATGGTAGGTTTGAACCGTCTCTTTTTGTTGAGGTTTCCTTTTCTTTCTTTTATATATATATATATTGTAGTGAGAAAATAATAATGATCTTATCGGATTACAAAAACATGGCAAGGAATTTGCATTCACGAGGACGGCGTCCATGAAAGGGATGTGCTTAATCGCTAGTTAGTTAACGGCTCTAAAAGATACGGGCCGTTGTTTTGTCCATTTTCCTTTCTTTTTCATTATTTGGATCGTTACTGGGCCCATACTAGATATTTAAGTTTGGATTCTCTGGATTATTTGGCCCATTAAGCCCATTTAGCCCAGGAATTTATTGACGGGCTTCTGGATTGGCAACAAAACGAAATCACACACTGCTATTTAGCTTATACAAATTTAATTGTGATTATGATAAATGTATAATATGTTATTTGATGTGAAATCTTGCTTCAATTGGATCAGTATTGCCGTTAGATTGGTGTCAATTGCGTATAACACTGTAATGAAAATTAGGCCAATAAAATAAGGCAGGGCAAAGGAAAAGGCTAATGCTAGTGTTTCATACAAATACATACTTCAAAATCAAACAAAAGATTATACAGATCCAACGGTCAATATTTGGAGACCATAGAACTGCAGACAGCAAGATTTGAAAGCTCCGGGGACGCGAATCCCGGGAAGAAACACAACTGGTCAGACTGAGACACTGAGTCTGAGTCATAAACTAACCACACCAACGTCAAATCCACATGGCCTTCTCCAATAAAACCCTCGGTCAAACCTTAACCATGGTTCAGTCTTTAGCTATTACTACTACAATTAGCATTAGCCTTTCTTCTCTCTCTCTCTCTCTCTTTCGCTCTCAATGCGTTTCGACCCCATTTACTCCAACTTGTCTTTTCTTCTGCAACAAAAGAATAGCGTTTAGCATACAGAGAGTTCCATGAGATGATAGACAAGGAAAAGGAAAGATGATTTTAATAGCTTTTGAGTTTTTAACCATTTTTTATTCTACTTAGAAAAAAAAAAAAAAAGAATCAATATTTGATATCTATCTCAGATAGAGAGATATGGATGGACCAGATGGTATTAATGGGTTTTAGAATCTGGATATAGGTCAAAGATTTTAGTCCAGTGAGAGAGAAACATACTTTTATAAGGGCCAAGGAGAAAACTTGTTTCTTCTTGTTGGGTAAGAGGGCCTTTCTATATAGGAGAAAGAAATAAAAACAAAAACAGGATTCCCTTTCTTTTCTTGCTTGGTTTCTTGATTCAAAAACATGGGTATGGAGAGTCAAAAATATTTCTTTTATGTTCATATGTGTTTTTGGGTTTATAGGAAAATTTGAGTTTATTATTGTTGTTTTGGATTGTGAAAAGCTTATTGGTGATTAAAAAAGATTCATGGGTAAGAAGCCTCAAAAGACAAAGGAAATTTCTGTAGCAATAGCAGAAGCTTCATCAACAGGAGATGAAACCCAGCAACAGGCTCAGGCTCCAAGAAAGAGAGGTAGACCGCGCAAGACTATTACTGAAAAGATTGAGACTCATGAAGATAAAAAAGAAGAACCACAGCAACAAGTTAATGAAAACCAATCGAAGAAAGCTAAAAGCAGCTTCACAGAAGAAGAAAAACAAGTAGAGGTCGAAGGACCGCCGGCTTCTACTCGAGGAAAAAAGAAAGAAGAGGAAAAATCTGAAGAGACGGAACCTCCAAGAAGAAGCAGGAGGAGGAAAAGCAAACCCAGAAAAAGCAGTTAAATTAAACAGGTAGGTAGCCAACTGAACTGATTATATTTATATATATAGCTCCCTTTATTAATTTCATATCGGAAATTAGGGAAGGAGATGCAGAAGGGAAAAAAAAAAAATTTTTTTTATTTTTTTTTATTAGGATTTTTCAAGCTGGTTTCATTAAAGATGAAGCCTCTTGATTCATGTTATGATTTCTTGCTGTTTCTTTCATTTGTAAAACACAGAAAGAAAAAGGGTTTTAGCTTTTAATTATTGATTATAGTTGTTAACTTGTTATTGCTTTGATTATACATATAAAATTTCCACAAATCACTCTGTACATCAAAGAAGCTCTGAAGAATATACAATACTTCAATCCCTTTATTTGATTATTAATTAATTAGATTGCAGTTAAGTTAATTTCTACACCATTAAAATACAGTGAATTTTCTAAAAGTTCAGAAATTATTCATCGTTTTCCTATATATATATATATTAATTAGGGATTTACAGGGTTTTAGTTTTTATCTATATATATATAGGATTTTAAATTAATAAAAAAGACTTGGAAATCTGGAGGAGATTAACTGGCCGAGTCATATTATATTTATATGTTACTTGTCCGTCCATAACGATATTATATGTTTCTCCGTGATAATAACAGCCTCATTGGATTTTAATATGAAAATAAAAATAATAAAAAAAATGAAATAAATGATTTTTTATTAAATTCTTGTGTTTTTAATAAAAACTAATATTAGTGACAAATTAATTAATTTAAAACAAAAGAGAAAATATTAACTTACCTTCAAAAAAAATAAAAAGAGAATATTAATTTACTTAGCGGAAATAAAGTAGGCGCTCGATATAAATTAGTTGGACAAAAAGACGACCAAGTGGATGCCAACTCATGAGCTGTAATAGCACGTGACGTTCACGCCCTTCGGAAATTATCAACAAGCCATGGCCCAGCCGCCTCAGCGACCAATTACAGAGGTTGATAGTATGAACTTACTACGACCTGACAGAGCGTAGAGTTTACTCGCCTCAGGATAGCGCGTGAAAGGGTCCACTCAAGCCGACCTAAAATAAGAGGAGCGAAAGCCATTGGAAAGAAGGGCATCGCAATCGTACCAATAGCGTCTTAAAAAAATATATACTACAAATAAGTAATAGGAAAAGTCAAAAAAGGGAGGTGCAAAGTGAGAGTCACTGACTCATTGGTGGCGGGTAAGCGAGACGTGTTCTGATTCACCCAAAGCACGATGGAGTACAAACTTATTCACTTAGTTTTCAATTTGATGCGCAATAAAAGATTGCACCTGAGACGTTGTACCTCACGCGCTAATCCAGATGGGACCCTTCCGTATCCTAATTAGGGACCCAGCTAAAAGTTTGGTGGTCCACCGCCAAAGTTCTAGACAAAGCTACTGTTCCTTTGCGTTTGATGCAGACTTCTCTCTGGAGTGGAGTAACTTGATGTTTTGTGTATTTGAACTTGGAGGGTTTGTGTTTATTTGTCTAGAAGTATGAATATTTAGATTGACAATTTTGAATTTATAATACTCTCTTGTTTACATTTATTGTTAAATGAGAAATTTGTAATAAAAACCCATAATTGTCCATAACTGATCAACCAAAATCCATGTTTATGTTTACTAGTATCTTTGTTCTTTAATATTTATCCTTTAAAATTTTACGTCCCTTAAAAAGATTATTAAATTTATCTAAATTATAATAAATTATTAAATAAATTAATTATATTATTCTTAATTTAACACTAATTCTCTAAAAAAATGATTAAATTAAAAGAATAATAGTTGATCATGTACAAAAGATAGATAAATATGAAAAAAAATTTTGATACTCCGTAAAATCACAAATGTAACTAGTATTTTAAAATAAATTATTTTGTGAAACGTAATAAATATTATAAACCGTGATAATAATTGCTTTTCAGTTATTAATGGTTTTTAAATTATAATTTAAAATTAAATTTGAAGGTGACTTGACATATGGATGGTCGTGTACTTAAAAAGATTCATTAATTAACTAACAATAATAAAACAATAGACCACGTTGGATTTTGCATGTCTTAAGGAAGCAGCTGTTTTACTCGGAAAAGAAAAAAGCATGCACTACTAACTATTTGGTTTGAAAAACGCAAAACGTCAACGTATAATTAGTAATATTGTACTACGGACTGTCCGATGTTGCAAGGGAACCCAACGCCTCCATACTTCTTCTCTCCTATTACCACGCGCTTCTGAGATCAGTCCCTAAAACACAAACAAAAGTAACCTTGCTATTTCTAAACCATTTTCACTCTATAATTTTCACTTTGGAAACCAGGGAAAAACAAAAGTAAAATAAAATTTCACCTATAAATAAAAAAGTGTACAACCTGCTCGAATCCCATTGACCAAAATACAAAGGACGAAACTTTGATATCTATTAGGATCAAGAGTGTAAGAGGGTAATGCTTGGGTGAACTCAGGTTTCCATTTCAGTCATTTTTCTTGTAATCATAGGGTTTGGAAAAATAGGCAATGAGAATCAAATATGAAGATAAGCTAGCAACTAAACAGTGATTTAATAGACAGAAGCAATCCTAGATTAGGAATGGCTCAACATACAAGCAAGGGATATTCTTCACTCTCCATTTGGGCATTTCCGTCAAAAGTATTGCATCCACTCCACAGTTGTCATATTACTAATGCCGCTTAGGCAAATCTAGGAAACAAAGATCAATGAGCTCCTGCTATTTTGTACCACCGCTTTAGGAACTGGAAAAAAGAGCTTTGGGAGAATTCTCCACCACTAGAATCAATCTAGGAAAATATCATACTTCAAATCTGAAAAATTTTAAATATGACGACAGTTAATATACTACCATGACCTATGAACGTTCATACATATCCAACTTATCCACAAACATAGCGAGATACTTGAATAAAGGACTAAAAGAAACCAACAAAATCAAATCACTGAAGTGCATGAACTATTACATATTATTGCCTAGGGTTGGTTCATGCAGTAGTCTGGCTCAAATTGATTGCGCCAACCCACTCGCTTTGTCAATTGTAAGAGGACTAACACACTTGCCAGGGATATTGAAATGACTGTCTAACACACAACTTAAAGGTACCAGGTAGACATCTATGTTCCGTTGGCAGACTGGCTACAAAAAATACCATCAATAATTGGCAGAAAGACGTGAATAATTGCAGGTATATGAAATAAGTATCCATTTCATCAAGCATTCTGTGCCATATCTTGTAATCAAGGACAATGAAATAACATAATATTTTAACATTTAGCTAATAAATCGGAAACTTGGAAGACAGTTGCACTGCAGAACCCAAGGATACAATAAAACTAAAGGCTTGCTTTGTCAATAACTTAATATAGATTACGAGGAAAACAGGCTGGGAATGCACTCCTCAAACAGTGTCAAGAATGAATGAGGTGTCAGGGAAGAAAACAACTAGTAGTTAGAGGACCAAAGATGTGATAGAATTAGAAATATAATTCAGCTGCCATGGAACCAGAGGAGACAAGTTATTATCTCTCTTGCCAGAGGGAGTACAGAAAATTTTGTAACTTAAAAAGGTTCCATCCTCCACTGCAAACAGCGCTGACATTCCTGACCTAGGGAACAAAGATTGAATCTGCTGGCCATTTCTCCTACATCATTTATCATCCAAATCAACAATTATCACCTATTTAAATGATGATTTCTTTATGAGCCCCCAACAAAAATTATCCCAGTAAGGTCACTTGCACCAGAGGGAGAATTACCAGCAAAACGAAACAGGATATTCATTTGCACCCAAGGAGATGTCAAAAAAGTCAGAGAGAAAGAGTTGCTAATGGATATCCATATAGGACGATATAATTATCAGAAAATATCACATCTAACAATGATGATTCACAAAAGTATTCAGGTTATTCAAACTTCGTATAAATTAAGCTAGAACATAACTGGCTTCTAAAAAAAAGAGGAGAAAAAAAAAAAATGCAGCCTATGCTCATTGTATGCAACGTTCTCTTTCATTTTTGCCCTCTCTATAGCCATGTAATACAAAATTGTTTTACATGTGTATAATAAGCTCTAAACTAAGAATTGACAAACAGAAATAAAAAAATTCCAACAACTAGATACTAATTTAAAACTCTAACCTGGTTGGTTCTTCATCGGCTCGATTTATGATGTCTCTCCTTCCTATACCGAGACTGATCTGGATCAAATCCACCTTCTTGTGCTCCATAAACAGCCCAGAAAGGTGTGGCAGCCACATAATCCTTGCTATTGAAGGGTTTTCCAGAAGCAACCTGCATTTCATGAACCAATTTTATTTCTTGCCATGCACTATTTCTGAAAAAGGTTCTTCAGGGAAAATAAAATCCATGCTGCTACTAACCAGATCATGGAACTTCTCATAATCTATCCATGTGAACCATTGGCCATTGATTTTGAACTTCTCAGTTCTTGCCAAGAGGACACAACAAGAGTGGGCATGCTCACAAGCAACTTCATATTCCCCTTTACTTTTAAGAGCCAAGGCCTCTGAGAAAGCTTTCACATCGGCATGCCATGGCACATTCTCCATTGTCAATTTTGATGTGGCAGACCTATATTGGCAGGAAGAGGTGGTTAAATTCAGCTCCAGTAAAAAATAGAACTTCATAGGCTAAAAAAACTCACGATCCACAATAAGTAACGCCTTTAATTTCAATGAAATCAGGCTGTCCAATGCTAAAGAGCTTAAAATAATCATCTATATCCTCTGTGTTCCATCCTTTCACCAGAGTCAAGCGATAAACTGTCCGCTGCTGTTTCTCCTTGAGAGCTTTCAATGAATCCTGGTAGCATTTACAGAAAAGAGTCAATAATGTAGCAAACACAGTTACATTGAGGAGGAAAGTTAAGTAAAGAACATTGCAAGTGCAAATGCAATTTCTCTATCTGTGCATCAACAGGGTGACAAGAAATGGGGCTAATGACATGCTGGACATAAAAGAGATTTCTATCTATGCATCAGCAGCATGATAAAAAATAATTTGTGCCATCAAATGCCGAGAGACCATTTTGCTTCTAAAGCACACACACACACAAACACAAAGAAAAATGGCGGAAACCTGTGGTTGATAGAGGCGTCTTCGATCTGTTCATGCTGCACAAAGACTACATGACCAAACAAAGTAGACCGCCAAAAAGGGTGCAATGGAAAGACAACTTACAATAAAGCGCTCCCAAAAGTCTCCAAATAATGGCCTGTCAATTGACTTCAAGCTCTCCTTTGTGGCAGCATCTACACTGACATATAACTGCATAAACGAAAGACATTAAATTGTTATTTGTCATAGTGTCCATAAATAACTTGTTCATCTAAAAAAAACAAATAAATAATTAGGAATCTCCAGACCTGGGTTACAGGCTTTAGCATTGTGATCTTCTCTGGGAACTGGGCATTTGTCACTAGAAAAGTAGATATCCGCCTTCGATGCAGCTCATCTACAAGTGTATTGATCTCTGGATACATAATTGGTTCACCAACAAGTGATAGAGCACAATGTCTTGGATGGAGCCCCTCAGTCAGTCGCTCCAGTGTAACACCTGTGGGAACAGAATTCTGTAGTCAATTACTGGATGTGCCACTGGAGCAACCTTGAAAACTTTTTAAAAAACGGAAAGACCAGATATTGTCGTATTGATCCAAACTAGACACAAAATTTTCATGGATCAACAGTTCAAAAAAGAAAACATTTGCTCAACCCAAGTCCACAGCATATGCAAATATATTTGAGTGGGATGGTGTAGCTCACAATGAGTGCTGTGCATCATTTAGATTGAGATAATAACAGAAGCAATATACGCTTGCATGTATGCTAGTGTATCTAGGACAGAAATCATAATCCGTTAAGGATAATTGATACGTGATAATAACATGGAAATTACCAGGAACGCCTTTCATTTGTTTAATCATCTTCGTATGCTGATCTATGGCAGAATTGACAATTTCTAGAGGATCATCCATCTTCCACTGCCAGTTCTTTCCAACAGGATTAGTGTGATGCCTCCAACAAAAAACACATTTGTTGGCACAAGCCAAACTAGGAGTTGCCTCCATACACCTGTTTCATTCGAGTTTTGGACAATTTTAGACTGCAGTCTCAGTCAATCTAAAACAAGAGCATAAAAAGTAAAAATAACAGTGCAAGGAAATCCCACTATGCCCATCTTTTTGTCTTTCTATAACCCTCTTTACTTTCTATTCTCAAGGGGACAGAACTTTTCTAAGTGTAGTTAAAGAATTAAGTTAAGATAAATGTTGACAATTCAAAATTCAGAATAGACAAAACAAACATGAACATAGAACAAAAACAAAGGCCTTAGGGAAGCATCATAAATTACAGTCACCTATGACTCTCTATTCCATAAAACGAGTGCTTGTAGCATCCTCCTCGTCCTCTAAGCTGCGATTTTGTCCATCTACAAATTTTAACGCCGCTATGTGAACCAATAATCTTATATCCCTGCATTCAATCAATTGAGGATATTTCATTGAAACAGAAAAAGAAATCAGAAAAAAAAAAAAAAAAGACCAAATTCAAGAGCCTAATTGCAATGGATTTAAGATGAGCTGTATCAGTAACACCCAGCAAGTACTAAAAGAGGGGAAATCAAACATAAGGCAAGATGATTGATTTAACGGCCTTGCCTGCTTTTCTAAGTTGGCCCTGATCACTGGAGTGACCATTTCTTTTTGACCATTCAATTTCCCGTTAGTTTCAACCACTGCATTGAACTTCCTTGTAGGCCCTTTACCTGCAATATCCTCAAGATCAACAATCCCCGACTCCACACCAACATTCTCGTCATCATCACTTCCAAACTCATCGACAATGTTCTCGTTGTCGCTCTCACTACCAATACACCCATTAATAAAAACCTCTCCATTCTCCACTCTACCTCCCTTCAAAATACCTACCACTTTCTCACTCCATTCCTCAAAAAATCCATCAAGTTCACCACCATCTACGTCGCCCTCCCCAACCGTCAAAATCTCATTGGCGCCCAATTCTCTCAAACGCCTCGAAAAATCTTTAGCGACAGCATTGAAAGTGTCGCCATATGCCCTGCTTCCAACTCCAAAAACAGCGAATTTACAATTGGTAAGCAACAATGAACCAACTCGAAAATCATCAGCGCTCTCGGCGAGCCAATTCGAGAAGAAGTTGGCGTTTGAAGGCGGCTTTCCATCTTCCCAGGTAGAAGCAACTATAATGACTAATGTTTCCTTGGAAAGGTCCTCAGGCTCGTAGTCTTTAGCATCGATGAGATCAAATGAGAGATCATTTAACTTGAAGAGATTGTGAAGCCGCTGCGCTAGGTTTTTAGAGGTCCCTGTTTGGGATATGAAGAATAGCTTACCTTTATTAGAAGAACAAACAGAGTTACTATTCCGGTTCAAACTAGGGTTAAGGGAGTCTTTGAGTAGTTTGAGACGGCGAGATTTATAGAAGCAGTAGAAGGTTGAGGCTGAAAGGACAGCGAGTAGAGTTAAGCGAGCGGAGCGGGAGGACAGGGACATCTTTAGGATTTAATTGTTTGTCTGTCTACATTTATGAAATAAGAGACTCTGCGAAATATAGAAGTAGAAGAAGAAGCACTTTCAGTGTGGCGGAGATGGTGGGCTTTGCGTAGAAATTTTGAGCTCTATATCAGATTTCGGAGAGCCCACAAGGCCCCTGATTCTAGGTTTTGCGTGGCGACAAACTACAATTTTTATATAGCGTGCTTCTTGTCGTTTGAGGATCAGGTCGTATCTTGATTGTAACAGCCTTTTCAAACATTCCCAAGTTAATACTGTTGGTCAGAAACCATGTAATAATTATTCTGTTCATCCTTAAACATTAGTACATTAACCTTTTTTTTTTTAAATCATCCAATATCCAAGTCCATTGATCCCAATAGACTCATAAAAGTATAAAATACTTCTTATCAAATTTTAAAGGGACTTTATATCTAAAATTTAAACTCAAAATTTCTAATTAAGAGAAAATAGATCGTCATCGTCCTATTTCACTCTTAAATCTTGCTATTAAATTAACTTTAAGAAGCCTTTTGGAATAGGCAATCATTTTATTAGACCAAGTAAAAATGAAGGGACAAAAAATTGAAAAGATAAGTAGGTAATTATTCTATCTAATTAGTAGCCGTGTTAAATCGTGTATTTGACTCGAGAATGTGTATTTTGCTTTGCTAGAAGGCAGCTAAAACAAAGCTTGCCCTGACTGACGCCCTACTTCCCATTTTACACAAACGCAAATTTCATATACAGAGATTTCATGGGCGCCATATGGTTTTCTGGGCACATAATATACCCTCTTTATTCTGCGCATAAGTCATGCGAATCTCCCAATGCAAGCTCTTCAGTATTCCCTCAAGTGGGTCAAGTATCTCAACTTTTTCACGTATGATAACCCAACCACCAGGACGTAATATTCTATCCATCTCCACAACAATTGATACTGGCTGCTTACACCTGCAAAAGGGCAAATGGGATCCAACGAATTGTTAAAATTTCATCTAAGCAATTGTAAATGGGCTTGAGTGCGTAAATCAAAACAGGCCAGTCTTCTGTGTTTAAATTTCAAAGAAATAAGTTCTAATAAATTAGTCATCATCGGAAACAGATGTAATTTATGACAATGGGAGAGGAAAAGCAATTTTAACCTGTTCTTGAGCCGTGAAAAGAGGTGATCAGCATGCAAAAGATCATATGATCTTGGGTATGTGCCAAAGGACTCGCACCAATCATGGTATACACCAACAAGCCCGCGTTCAAATATAATAGGAAGTGTGTCTGGTGCATGGACTGGAACTACATTCATCACCCAGACCTTCTGCTGTGAGAGAGCTGCTGCAAATCTGTATTTTTCATGATTACAATTCTATTCCTCAAAATAATTTTAAAAGGAAATTGAAATCATTCAATTGCTTGGTTTGCATACCCTCCATTGATGGATTTCATGTCCATTACATTACGGATATTTGACCAGTCAATGCCAATTCCAGTCAGATATGACTTTTCGACTATAGCGTTCCAGTGGTTGGTTTCTGCAATCAGTTTTTCTTTATTGTTAATCCAGTCTGGATAAGTTTCTAGCCGCTTGGGCCATTCCTCAGGCCAATCTGTCCCATGTTGTTCAATTGAAGATGGAATACTGTGCAAACAAGTCTTCATAGGAACATACCTGATGAAAGAAAAAGTTGCGATGATTAAAGACAGAGCATCAAAATTACTTTGCAAGCCACAAAGAAAAAAATAACCTGAAGGGGGCCATATATATCTAATGTTACACAACTTAGTTCTCCGCAACTCTTTCCTAATTTATACAATGGCATGAAATTGTCTTTCAATGCTAAAACTGCTTCTGCCAATGAGAAACAACTAATTTTATATGGTGGTTTGAAAAACTTTAAAGCAGTCTGTCAGCTTCAGATGACCAAATAATTGCATTATCAGTCCGGTGAAATGGATTGGAGAGCTTCCATAGAAGTTATCAAGTCTCAGCTTCTCCATGGCTGTGATTATACATTAATGACCTTTAAAAGGAAAACTTGCTAATAATTGTAACCAGATATAATGTAGCTAAGTTGACGATATGCAAGAGTGAAGACCAAGAAAAAAAAAAATCACTTCCATGGAGCGCAAGCTGGTTCCGGCCATGTGAGACAACGAATTCCCCACTCTCCTATACAGATAAGGGGGGAAAGAATAAGCCATTCCTTTAATTATGGTAACATGCAGGGGAGTGATCTTGGGTGCATCTAATATTTTCAAATCAAATAAAGGATCTCAACCTTAATGTTTAAAATGGCAGAAACAAAGTTTCATTGCAGAAACCTTCAGCACAAGAATCAATGATTGCCATGCTTAAAAAAGAAGACTATATTTTTAAAAAGGATAGCCCAGGCTTACCAGGCTGCGTCAGGATTTTCATTTTCCTTGCAAAGAGGTGGATTTTTCTTTCTTCTCAACTCATATATGTCATTTGACTCGGGCTTCTGATATATTTTAACACCCACTTCACTCACTTCATCAGTTTTATGAGCCAAAATATTCCAACAAATAGATGCTGTCAAGGAGGTCATGGCTGGAAAGCAAAGAAGTGTCAGGGTAAAGATAAAGGGAAGGCTCTCTTCAATAGAAAGCAGCTTACAATTAAAAGCATGTTTCACATGGTAGAGGCAACAAAATTGCAAATATAGGTAATTAATCAATTTTCTTTAGTGTAGTGCATGTGGCCTAGGTTGTTGAAACCCACCAAAGAGATTGTTTTGAAGTAGTGCATTGCATGAGAAATTATAGAATAATAATAATAATAATAACTAGGCAGGCTGAATTCACTTCATTGTTGGAGTCCAGCCCCATCTTCTATACAACTCAATATGATAAAGTTCCGGATAACAAAGATAGAATCAACCAATGCAATATTATTGGCCTACAATCTACTAACGACAGGACTAGTTCAGCCGGTCCATCCACCCATCAAAAGGGTGTCCCTTAGCAATCTAAGAGCTAAAGAGGTGAAAGCAATGGCTGTAAAATTTTCCAGACAGTTATTTGCTAAGCAGAAAAAGAAAAAAAAATTAGGGCTTCAAAAGGATGAAGACACAAACCTTCTTCCTCTTCAATATTGTCATGCTTAGTTGACAAAATAAAGTATCCACTAGGCCTTAAAATCCTGTTCATCTCCAGTAGAAGCTTACCTCCTGAAAATACAACTAAAAAGTGGTAAGATATAATTCAGCAAAAGAACTGCAATCCTTATCATGATTAATGAGCAAGAAAACAAACAAAAAAGGTGAAAAAAAGAAAATGAGATTAGTAAAAACAAACCATGGGAATGCCAATGAATGCTGCACTCGCCACAGTGAACAGCATCAAAAACACCACTTGGGAAAGGAAGTCTTCTAGTTTCAAAAGGGCTAACTACAGCAGGAAAACCCCGCTCTAGAGCAACTTGGGCTAGATCAACTAGGTCATCCTTCAAGCCAAGTGATAATGTTAATACGTCCTTATCAAGAAGTGAAGCCCCAAAGCTTGAATCTATACATCCAATGTCCAGTACCACTCGAATATTCTTTCCCCATTCAATGTCTGGTACCATCTATTAAACCACATCAATAACAGGTATTAAATATACTCCTTTTTTGGATTTGGCTCTACCATGATACGCATTTTATTATTAAAATAGTTATCAATACACAATTGTGAGACAACAGGTACTTTTCTATCTGAAGGGTGCTTTGGCAAGGAGAAGTAAGTTCCCTTTAGCAGTTGAATCTCACCCCACATAGTACTACAAATCAAACATACAGGAGGGAGGTATCAAGAAACTGAAGTTTTATTGCATAAATGAAATAGGTGTGAAGATTCCGCCTCTAGTAAATGCTCAAAGAGTTGCAACTTAAAGAAGCACGCATATTAATCCCAGCTTCAGACGAGACAAATAGAAAAACTTACCTCTTCAATGGATTCAAGGTAGTGCTGAACTCCACCCTTGAATTCAGATTTGTTTTCAGGAAAAGTAATATATTCCCCTGACTGCACCATCCAACTATTTTTCTTGATAAATGCATCAAGTTTTGGATGCGCCACATTTTTATACAATATCTGCAAACAAATAACAGAACATAACCATATGAGAACACCAAAGAGATTTTACCTTCCACATATTATAATTCAAGACAGAAACACAATGTACATGGTTTTGTACCTTCAACTTACTCTCAGGCCAGCGCACTGGAGAGCTATAACTTTCATGAGGGAGAGGAACAAGACACGTAAGAGGTGTCCTCGGGCAACTTCTCTCAGAATGCCTGTAGCCTTGCAACCTTCCAATACCACTCTCAGTGTCAATACAAGGAATATAATTGTGCTTGCTTCTTGTGCTACACAATCTCCAAGCATAATGTGCTTTTGAATCAAATAAAGGACCCTTTATCTTCCTCTTCCTCCCTGTATTTTTAGACCCATCATTCAATCCATTCCCATCTTCCACCTTCTCTGCCACTTCTTGATCCACTGTGTCAATCAAATCACCTTCTCCTTCCACGTCGTCATTTCCTTCAATTTGACCATCAGTTGCCTCTTCCCTGCCATCCACTACTTCTCCTTCCTCCTCGTCCTTCTCTGATTCTTCGCTGTCAGATTCCTCTTGCGAAATATTATTTTTTGCAACCCCATTGGACGACTTGGTAGCACTCTCTCTCTTTCTTTTCGCGTTAGTTGATTCTTTCTTTCCCTTTTTCGTAGACCGATGCTCATTCACAGCAAAAGAAACAGACCCATTAATCGTTTTCTCATCTTTTTTCAAATCCAAGTCCGATTCAACTTTTACCTTTTGATCTTCTCTACTCGGTTCATGTTTTTCTGGTTCTTTATCTTTAGATTGGGTCTCAAAACTGCTTATCCTCTTGTTAGATGGTACTGGTTCTGCGATGTCATCGAAGCTTTCTCTTTGAGCGGTGACTGAAGAAGAAGGAGGAGAAGAGAACATAGACCAAACAAATATAAAGCAGAGACCCATTATTGCTACTGCTGTCATCTTCGCGCACAACCCATATGGGCGTTTGGCATGGCGAGCAAGCCGAGATATGGCCATGTCTCTCTAACTAAACCTCAATATAAGTTTGTAAGAGGCAATTAATCAAACAGCACTCCACATTTGGCAAGAAAATCTACTCACAAGTTGACAGACGGCAAACGCCGGCAAAAGCAAAAAAGGGAGGAGATTTATGAAAAAACTCTCTACGGATTAGGAGCAAAACAAAAAAGGAAGATCCAAAAATGGACAAGTCATAAATAAAAATTTGAATCATAAGAAGGTAAATGATTACTCAAGTGAAGTATGAACTAAGCAAATGCAAATTTGAAGTGTGCAGATGAGAAAAAACAGCTAATATTGTGCTTTCAGCTGGGTTTACCTACTCCATTATGTACTGGTTTTGAAAAAAAAAAATACTCCAACATTTCATGAAGTTCAATCTTATCACTAAAAACATAAATTAAAACAGAAAGAAAGAATTGCAATACTGGTATAAATAAATCATTTAAATTTTCTGCAGATTTTAATATCATAAATGTTCAAAATCCATAGTAGTTTTGCATATGTAAATTGAGAATCTAAAAATTTGAATTCAATTAACTAAAAATAAAAGAATATCTCAATTTAATTCAGAACTTTAAAATTTAGATTAACTTAGAATACAAAAAATGTCTGAGGACTAATTTAGAGTGAAACTTATTTCAAAATCTATTTTAATTTAAAGTGTGATTAGTATTAAACTAGCAAATTCCCCTAAAAAATATTAAACTAGCAAATTGAAATACAACAATAATAAATTTAAACATAAAATTTGGTTACAATAATAAATCATAAATTTACTTCTTAAGAAGGCATGCAGAGTGAACATGAGAAGGCTAAACTGTTATATTGGTACATGGACTTTTCCATCGGACATTTGCATGTAAAAAATAATAAATCATAAAATTGAAAATAAATAAATAAGGTTTTGGGCTGTCACCTTGGAGGTTGGACTATTGGACGGCTTGAGATCCGCTGATGATAAATGTTCGTAGGTTTTGTTTGTTACGTTACTGTTTTGTTGGCACTGAAGATGTGAAGCTCTGTGAAGTCGTTGAGATTGTTGGCAAGAAACTATAATGATTTTTATAATTATCTGTTTTTTTTTTTTTTTTTTTTTTTTTTTTTTTTTGGGAAAAAGATAAATTAAATCATTTCGTCTCAATATATCTAATGAATAGATGAAATTTTCTTTTTAAAAAAAAAAAAAAAAAAATCCATGTTTGATTAAAAGAGCCATCTGTTTTTTTTGTTTATTCTTCTTTTTTTTTTTGTTTTTTATTCCGAGCTTACTTTTATATATCATATAAATACGCCATAAGGCCTCAATTTATATATCATGGTCTAAATATGGAACTGCTAGCCTTTATAAATAGTATTTTTTTTTTTTTTTTTTATTCCGAGCTTACTTATATACACATAAATACGCATAGGCCTCAAATTATACATGGTCTATATGGAACTGCTAGCCTATTATAAATAGTACATTTTGACAAAATTAAAAATAATCTCATTAACCTAATGAATACAATATAGCTACATGGATTTAAAATGATATTAGAAAACATTTCAACCCAAAACCAATCTTGGACCCATAATAAATTCTGTTGCAATTAACTACATTCTTTGACCAACAAAAGAACTGCTCACAATTCGCAATTCGGCTAAAAAATCTACCACTTGCAATAGCAATACCAAAAGAGCCCATACTCTAAATTCTAGCGTGGCAAATAGCAACTATGCCTATGTAGTTAGTTAGAGTAAATCAGCAGCCTTCCTCGTATGCCAAGTAACTTAATCCCTGTCTCTGTCCTCGTACTTGATCTATCTTAACTGTTAAATAATGAGTTTGATAGCTAATATATTATTGATCCTTCAACAAGTCCTCATTAGAAACTTGATTTGTAGCACTTGGTGAACTGGGCAACGAAGTGCCGGTGGAGATGGAAAGAGTTGGTGTAGGACCTGTAGATAAGGTGGATGTTGGGGTTGCAGTGCCTGCAATAGAGGCGCCGTTGACAGAAGGCTGTGAAATTGAGTTAGATGCCTTTTCTTGAATCGGATGCATATTGACCTTTATCCTGCATTACAAGAACATATTTTGTCATTTCCATACTTCCTGCGAGATATTGCTACGAGAATTACAGAAGAATGGTAAAGCAGTAGTAAACTAAGGAACTGAACCGAAATGGAGGATGCCAAATTTTTCTTAAAACGTCCTTAAGAGACAAACTCCAGATCTTGAGACAGTCAGACAGAAAGTGCAATTCCTTCGATATGTAAATTTCATTTATAAATGCAACTGAACCGATCAAAGGAGAGAGACTTTAGTGTTACCTGTTGTGAATATTGACATACTCATCAGTTTCATCCAAAATTTCCTCCTGGCATGAGTAAAATTTGCAGATCAATATTAGCATGAAAAACAAAACTTTAAATTGTTAGATTGTTAGGCATAGAGCACATTCTCCTTTCTTACAGAATAAAGTGAAAGTGCCCTCATTGGGCCACTATTGAAGGAGATGAATTATATTATTAAAAATTCACCATCGCATTCTTATCACCATAGGGAAGGTTTCTATGAAGATCAGTACATGCAGGGTATATTAAATTGTGTCATGCAGTTTTTACCTGAAGAAGTTCTTCAATCACATCCTCCATGGTAATTACACCAACAACTTCTTCATTGGATGGGAACTGTGGAATGGGGGCATTCTCCAAGTCCAGAATGCAATAAGAACAACCTCTGTGCCGCTTCTTGAAGGCAGGAGTAGGTGGTGGGCTCTGCTTTATCAGTTGACCTTCATCGTTCTTTACAGTAGCAGTTTGTGAACCATGCAACTCCAAACTAGCCTTCATATTATGGGGCCCAACCACATTATCATCTGGTAGTTACCATAAGAATAAAGCAAATCATACATCCAAATAAGTGAAATATGCTAGATCCGTCTTGTAGAATTGACTATGATAGTCACAAGGAAGCTGTAGTTGAGGCATTAGGAAAGAGAAAGTTTGATTCAATGTATTACAATGAAATTTTCATCATCAATATAAAATCCGAGATTAACCAGTGAAGAACAATGAGATATGGTATGTTGTCTGGACACCAATGCCCAACTGCAAAAATTTTTGAGTCTGCTTGCACATATGGGAATTTTTTTAATAATCGGTAAACCATGAAGTTAAGCATAAACTATTTTGATGTTTTAAAAGCAATAAAATAGTTAATACATAGAAAGCATGTACAACATCCTTCTCTCTCTCTCTCTCTCTCTCTCTCTCGTTATTTTTTGCATCCTCACCTTTCTTAAATGGTGTCTCAGTGCCTCTCTGCTTCCTGCAGCTGTCCTTAAATTCGAGCTGTTGACCATCTTTACCTTTCTTTGACATATCTACTTTTGCATTCAAATCTTTATATACAACAGCAAGGTGACTGTGCCCCTTCTGAAACTCATTTAAAATGTCATACAGAGGCATGTCTTCTGAAACCCTATTAGAGTGAATGCAAGAGCAAGAGAAAAAACAAAATCAGTAAGAACCTAACTATTAGCAAAAAATAAACAAGCTCATTCAATCATTTGGCACCAGGATACAACTATCCTTCAGATGCCATGTGATATCCCAATTAAATGCCATGTCATTTTCTCATCAGATTACAAAAGTATAGAAAATGTAAAAGACATACCGAGGAATTTTCCTTATGATCATTTTTCTTAAGGGAACTGAGCCTTTTGGATCAACTGCTAAGAGATTTTTAACCTGCAGAAGTTACAGAAGGATTTAATGGGTTCAAGTGAAAGCAGGCAGCAGAGAGACCAGCAATCAAAAATGATATAAAGTGAAACAGGAACCAACACTTTGAGTTAATCTAATGTTAAGTGGTCTTAATAACATATGCAAATAACTAACAATGCTCTCCATCTGGGTTTTTGTTGCTTTATGGCATTGAAATTTTGGGCTTTGGATTTCTCCAATTTTCTTTTCAGTTAACCCCATATGGATACAAACTTCAGAAAATTGTTAAATGTGCTGGTGTAAATGATAAGCCCAAATATTTAAGTTAATATCTGACTCATACTTGTTGGCAGAGCACTACATTTATACAGCAGTCTATACCTTCAAGTAAACTTAATTTGTCCTAGAGGCCTCACCAGCTCAACTGCAAATTATACATACCAAAACTTGAAGCAAACAGATAAAAATTAGCAGATGTTAGGCCAAAATAAAAACTGGGAAAACTTTTCCGAGATCAATTGCCATATCTGCTCCTCATTATATATCCTACACAAAAATAATTATATGAGACCAAAACTAGTCGCCTGGTTTTCCTTGTTTTTCATATTTATATTATATTACAATCATAAGTGCAAATGTCGAACGCTGGGGATGCTCTTTTTATACCCAACACTATGTGATATGCACCAACATGCATGCTATTCATCAAGAGAAACAAAGGAATAACAAGAAGGGGCAGAAAGTCCTAAAGAAAAAGAACAGAAAATTTTAGGTTCCACACTCTGTCAACAACAAACAAAAGCTATGATCAGAGGTGGCATACAAAGCATAAAGAGAAGTAAAAAAAAAAAAAAAAAATGTTAAATATTATCAACAAAACAAGAACTGAGCTTACCAGTACAAGTCCAATTATATTGTTTGGATTCCCTGAATAAACTGGGACTCTACTGTGACCAATGTTCATTATTGCATTCAATGTGTCCCTACATTCCACAGATAGAGAAATAGAGCAGGGTTAAAACATCAGAACAATCAAACTATGACTACGAGAATTAACAGGAATCCACAAACCCACAAATTAAGAGTTGCCTCCAGATCAAGGGAAAATGCCTTCGATATGGGAGTCATGGCATCTTTTGCTGTCTTTTCAGTCAATTCAAGTGCCCCAGCTATTATAGTAGTCTCATCATGTGTCAAATCCCCACCTTTGCCTGCCTATTGATGAAAATATACATATCAGCGTAAAGCCTTAAGGGGTTGGACTCGAGTTTGGAGAGAGCTTGTTAAGATGGAAGACAATTTGGAAACAGTTTAACAAGTTAAATTCAGTACCTCATTGCCATGAAAATTAACAAAAGTCTTGAGCTCTGCTCTCCGTAAAAGGACAGCATGTCCCTTGCCCAACATCCAATCCAAAACCTACAAGAGACAAATGCATTATAAAAACAAACACGAGAAAAAAAAAATGAAAGAAAGAAAGAAAGAAAGAGCCAGACAAATCTATGAAATGCCAAATCAGCTCGCCAAGAACACGGCTCACACACTAGAAATTGCATAAACAGAATTAAACATCGACCATACCTTACTAATTGGATAAGAAATGGGGAAGAATAACAAAACAAGAACACGAACAAACGGCGCCATAAATGCTCCAACTTTTAAGCCATAACGAGTACAGACTGCTTGTGGCAATATCTATTACCAAATAAACAAGTGCATAAATATTCAATCCTCTCTCTCTCTCTGTATATATATATATATTTTAAGCCTAACGAGTAACAGATCTGCTTGTGGCAATATCTTATTTACCAAATAAACAAGTGCATAAATATTCAATCCTCTCTCTCTCTCTGTATACTATATATATTTTATATATATATATATATTATGAAAAATGAGGTAGATAGCTTCTAAAAATTTCAACAAAGTATATATATGAAAAATGAGTAGATAGCTTCTAAATTTCAACAAAGCTTAATCTAATTAAACAATGATCTACCTCTCCAAACATTAGTATGAGAGTCACTGATATCAGAATTGCAGCCCAAGGAGGAACAATCTTGTCCAAGAATATGGGAAGAGTCTAAAGTGGAGAGGAAAGAAGCAATTAGAAAAAAATAATTACACAATCAGAGAGACAAGTAGCTATAACAGTTGAGATTATTAAAGAAAAACAATCCAGCCAAATTTACCTCCATAGCTAAAGAGTTACCAATCAAAAGAGTACATAGCAGAAGATGCTGATTTTTTACAACTGGCAATATTTTAGCTGCCAAAACAAAACACAAATAAATTTAGAGCCGAATTAGTTACAACCCATTCGTTTCCCTAAACCGTGTCATGATTCAATGAAGTTGAAGTTTTTTCAAGTAATCGATTCCTTAAACACAGGAAGCGCGCTAATTGGGTAAGCGAGCGAGTTGACTCAGCTGCCAAGCCCCGCAACCGAAACACAATAAGAACAACTTTTATTCTAAGTGCCAACTCATTATCCATCACAATTAGATTTAGAATATGTATCTAAGCAAAATTCGGAACTCAGTGAGTTGACTGGATTACAAAATTATACATAGGAACTCTCGTACAAACAAATAATAAAAGTTATTCAGGCCTGAACATTATATACACATAATTTTCCATTAAACAAAAACGAACAACCTTATTAAGTATTAAAGAAACACATCACAAGAGCTGAAACGAGCTTAATTGCAAAATAATATTAACGCAGTAGATAAAGTACCGGCATGGATGCGATCCTGAGGACGGCCAGACCTCTTGAGAACTTCAAGATCGACGAGACCTAACGACATGAGACCTAACGTAAGGCCAGCCATAAGCCCTGCAAATGCCACTAGCCCTACTATTGCCACCAAATACAAGAAGAACTCAGTCTTACAGCAACCAACATCATCCGCCATCTCTATCCTATTCGCTGCTTTTTGGAAGTTGAATTTCCTCGATTTGACCACACAAAAAAAAAAATTATTAATTAAACACAACAAAGAAGTTGAACTCCTCTTCTTCTGCTGCTCTTGTCGTTTGTTGCTGCGCTTTTTTTCGCACCAAACAAGTATGTGAATGTGTATAGTATCAAATACGTACTGTCAAAGAGTTTGATTGGGCCCATTTTATCAAAATCTCTGACGCTTGATGCGAATACGGAATCTCTACTTGACCATGTGTGTATATCCACCGTAGATGTATTTTATGATATTTAAAATAATTGAGAATATTGAGATATATTCCTACAACTCACCATCCGCGTCAGTTAGTTCAGTCACCGAGACTGAATGTCTGTCTGACGTTAAGACATTTTAGGATTTTTTTCCTTTTCTTTTCTTTTCTTTAATGCGGATGGTAAATTGGGAATGTGATAGTAAATATGAATGAGAGTGTATTAAACGGAACTCCACGGAAAACATGGAGCCGTCTGATGAAGTGTAATTTGGTGTTATCCTCGCCTACGTGTGTATATATATATGTATATACGACTATGAGGATAAATTTCAAAAAACAAAAATACAATCATATCACATTATATAAATTGGAACTAAAAAATTTTACTAATAATATTTTAAAAATTTTCAATTTTTCATTAATTTAAAAAGATAGAGAGACGAATAAATTCAGTTGCTACTTGAGACACGTTATCTTAATCCACTAAGGCAATGATCCTGTAATCTCCATCATGGGTGAGTCAACTTTCTATTTTTGTACGGTTTCAGAGATAATGAAGGATGAGCCACCTAACCTAACACTACGAATTCTGTGAAACACACACATTACACATAGCCAAACTACCCTACCCCACTCGGGACGCGCAAGGATCAAGGAACCGGGAAATTAGACCTAATCATTTTTCAGATAAGGCGGTTCAAATCGAGCCAGGACCCAGGATCGGCCTTCTATTACCAATTCCGGCCATTAACAGTTATGCGACGGGCTACTTATATTGAACTGGCTTCAAGTAAAATACTTCGCCAAGCCTAATCCAATTTATTAAGAAGTTTTTTGGCCGTACGTAGTCATTGAATTTATTATTGAAGCTCAAATGGTAATAATAGATTCTTTTTCGGTAATTGGCTTATCCTTTACAAATTATAAGAACTTCATAAAATTTAATTATTGACCTTGCTTAAACAAATCAAAGTTAAATTAAGTAAAGTCAATACTCACTAATATGATAAAGTTCGAGGTTTCAGATTTAAGTCTCTGTGAATAAAACAAAAGAGAGAGTTTAAACCTAGTAAATCTTGACAATCATGCTTAAAATTCAAGAAAAAGCTTAGCAATTGGTGAAATAAATCTAAGTTTGTACAAGAAAATGGAGGAAAAATTAAAGCAGAAAGAGTTACTATCGACTTGTGGTTGAGCAACATGTGAAAATATCTGGAGGATCTTTTCCATTGGCTTCCTCATGATCTGCTAAAAATTTGAAACAGGCTCCTTGTCTCAATCAGAACCACCCAATTGGCAAATTAATCTCCTTGGAACTTTTTCTTTTGCCAGCTATATCGTCGCACTCCTAGAATATGACCTGCTCCTTGCTACATCCTACAAGTCACAAAAAGACAAGCAAGTACTTGTTTGGACAATGCCATGTTCTTTCCTTTAATCATCAAAACAGGGAGTTAAGAGAGCCAACCATATCGGATAATAAGCAAATAATATTAAGTGAGATCAATTCACAATTTATTGCTACTTGTTTCAGCTGAAAAGGACATCAGAAAAGGGAGGTTCATGCAAAAACAATGGTAGTACTCGTGGACTAAATTGCTGCCTTCCTTTTTCTCTAGGTCGAGAAGCTGGATACGATTTTGCTCAATTCTCAAACGTTGGTGATATGTGTGGCTATCTTTTCTTATCCCTAGCAACAATGCTTGATTTCTTCCTATAAGCCCTTCCAGTTATATAAGACACTTTCCCACTCAACTATCTTCCATTTACTAGAGTTTCTCTGCTACTTGAGAAACATGGCCGAACAAGAAAATGGCTTGCAGGAAGAACCACAGTGGCTAGAGCTAAAGCTTCCACATGTATTATATACTGAAACAGTTCAGGAACTCCATGCAACAATTCAGAGTGAGTGGGATTCTCTCCGACAGTCAGCATGTCAAACAGCAGCCG
The DNA here is from genome assembly GCF_014843425.1 of Jatropha curcas. The sequence goes on along the minus strand of NW_023591726.1, from coordinate 500,072 downwards.
GAAGAGCCTTGTGGAGACATGTGATTCATGACCCGCTTGCAGACTTGCTAGCAGGAGAGACGCACCTCAAAAGCTTTCATCAGAAGATAAAGAATGACTGCCTCAACAATGCTCGAGAAATTTCAGGAGTGATTCTTGCAGTTCGAACTCTCTGGTTTGATTCAAAACTTGAAGATGCTCTCAATTCCTTCAATGGAGAAGCACAAGTTGTTCTCCTTGGTGCAGGTTGGTCCTAACTGAGCCCGTTTTTTGACATCTTCCAATATTTGAAACCAATGCTGCCAATTAAATTTCTCATCTGGATACATCATGCTGAATATGACTGTCAGTGACCCTGATTTAAAAGTACAATGATAATGTGTTAAATGCACGTAGATAAATTTGTTTTTTTCCAGTTCAAATTTCAGTTGCATTAATTAGCATCACAAGTTAATGCATAACAATATTTTGCAATATCATACACTAGGAATGGATACAAGGGCATACCGTCTTAGCTGCTTGAAGGAAAGTAGTGTCTTTGAAGTTGATTTTCCTGAAGTCTTAGAAGTGAAAACCGCTCTTCTAGAAGCAGCAATGGAATCAATAGATGAATACGAACAACCAAAAATGATAGCAAAATCCCTGAACAGAGCAGCAGTTGACATTAGAAATAATGATTGGCTTGAAAAGCTTCAGATATCAGGGTTTATGCCAGAGAAGAACACAGTTTGGATTCTAGAAGGCATCATCTACTATCTTTCTCACTCCCAAGCCATGCAAGTACTGAAGATTATAGCTGAAAACTGTGCCCTTGCCCACACAGTGCTCTTGGCAGATTTTATGAATAAACCATCCACCAATCTGTCCAATTCCAATTACCACTTCTATAGTGATTGGCCTGATCATCTACTTCCATCTCTAGGGTTTTCCCACGTAAAGCTTTCACAGATTGGAGACCCCGATGCTCATTTCGGTCTCATGAATGATCCATTAAATATGTTCAATAAGCTCCGCAACTTGCCAAGATCAATGCAGACCTACCCAGATGATGGAAAACCTTGTTGTCGTTTGTATTTGGTGCAGGCTTCTGGCGTACCCAATCAAACTCACCAACACAGAGCAATTTGATTGTATTGTAGAATACAAGTTCCACATTCAAATATAACATAAATATATGTAGTCTGCAGAAATCTACAGGAATACAAACTGCATTTTTTAAACTACGAATCCACATAAACATGTGTCAGATTTTCATGGTACAAGCTTGAGCAAATAATTTCTTTAGCTTATTAAAAAACAAAGAAATGGAAAAAAAAATCTACATTTTAGAAGAGTGCGTCTGAAGACAAAAAAAAAAAGAATATTAATACATTCGTAGTTGCGTTCCCCACTCCTGGCCAGAAAAGGGTAGCTTAGTTTAGGCCAGCACAAAATTTCTCAAGTCAAAATCACATGGTGTACATACAGGTATCCACTCAGCACGAGCTTCTCCTCCTATCACTTAAGCAGAGGATCCAAACAATGTAGTCTTAATAGTCAATAGATAGTATAAGCATAAATCTACTCCCAATAGTTTGTAAATGTCAGTTATGTTTTAAAATGCTGCCACGATTTTGGATGAAAGAGCACAACAATAGTTCTAGCAGGCACAAAACGGAAGCAAAATAACATCATTTCATCTGAAGAGAAGGTGATGGCACAGAGTTGGTATCAGCCGTGGAAGAGAGTTCTATTAATGAATACAGAATGACACTCAAGAACCTCGATCATGTTTCATACCCAGACAAAACCAACATAACTATCTCAAGAAGTAACATGTAACATGCACAAAAAATTGCTAATGCCTCAGCTAATTGGAGTATTATTCTTTTCTAGTTAATATTAGGGCATAGAAGAAAAGAATTTTTAACAAGCAGAAATCCCATAAGTAATTTATTTGTTGCCCTAACAAATATCTACCCAAAACCAATATCTATCCATAGCTATGAAGGAGACCATGCCAAGATACTAGAAAAACTTATACAGTTAAACCTAGTGAATTTCAAAATATAGAACTCCTTTTCCTTTATAGTCACGAAAATGGCATTATTAATAGTTTGATTTAAATAACTTATTAATTTATTAATTATGGTTTACAGTAGGTAACTTCATGATTCCATAAAGGGTGCAACTATTAATTTTTGGAACAATAGGATAAATAATCAAAACATTTAACTAGTCCAGAAATTGGATGAAAAAAAAAAAATTCTGGGGAAGAGAATAAGCTTTCTGTATTAGCATGAGTAAGAACATAACCCGACAAACAAACTAAAAGAAGATAAATATAAATAACCTGAATAAGACTTTATTCTTATCTAATCCTAAAATACAGTTAGCCTGCCTCCACCAATGATTGGGGAAAAGACATGGGAACATGGGAAAAAGAATGGTGTATCAAAGAAAGGATACAGTCAATATCAAATTAAAAGACAACTTGAAAAAGAGGAGGGAGGATCATCTCCAAGGTCTTCAGGAACACCATTCACCTGAGTAGTTTGACTTTAATCGTGGGATGGAAGAAAAATTATCAAACTTCAAGGCAGTCCTTCACACGCTCTTCAAACTTGTTTAGTGAAGATATAGTATTCATGAGTGCATCAGCAACCTTCTTTCTGCAAAACAGGAGAGCAAAAATAGTCAATTTTGAGGAATCTGTAACATATTCATGCATACAATTGAACTTCAGCAGATGACCATTCAAAAGTTTGAAAATATGCAGAACCAATATTGAGAATTGTGTTTCCCTACGAAAAGTGTACTTTTACTTGGCACAGCAAGGTACAAGGAGTTGCAAACTTGAGAACCTACAATAGCTTGAATTTTCCCAATTCATATTGAAAGAATAGACAATTGACAAATATGAGAATCAAATGGTACTTAAATGCACAGCAAGAAGGCTTTCATCAGAAAACACGCCAAATTTAACTTTAAAGGTCACAAAATTCAGTTTGAATACTACTTTCGATAGTTTCACATACTGCTTAACCAGTTTGTGCTCCCAAGAAATTTTCCTTCACATAAATGTAAATGTTAAATAACTACCATAGCCGGTGGATGTAAATAGGTTTTCAGAAATCTAGAAAAATTTTAACAGCAAGAAACATTTTAAACTCATTCTGAGACTTCATTTTTGAGAAACTTGGCAAGAAGCGAGAACCTTTATTTATAATTAAAGCCCCTTACCTTTGTTAGAAAGAAATTCAGAATCTCAGATTGACAGAAATAGACTTTCCAACTAGACAAGAAGGCACTGTCATAATGATTTGGCCTGAAAGGCCGAGTAAGATAGAGGTTGAAATAGAAAACTACACGGTTCTTGTATTCTATGACTTAATATGAGAGACATACCTACTGGAAGCTGCTTGAATATCAGGTTCATTTGCCAGGCCATTAAGAGAAGTGAAGGATCTGCATTACAAGAGTATAAGAAATGTTTTTGAAGAATATTTGGAAATAATCATAAATTATACATTAAGTATGGTCATAATTTCTCTGATCCTTCTTGTATCTTGGGGAGACTAAAAAAACTAAACCAAAAAAGCGGCTCTTGACCTTGGAATTAGAATGACACAAACAACTTGAACAATCAACTTAAATTTCCCCAATTGTGATGTAATTAAATCCTAATTACATTTTTTTTATGTATTTTTTCAACTTATAATGTAATGTGAAAATAAAAAAATAATATTGCCATCTATTAGAAGTCTTAATATTGATGTCATTCTTCAAACAGCATAACTGCAATTAAGTGAAGATATTAACTTGAAAAGCATTAAAATCAAGCAATTAGAGAAATTTGAAAACTTTAGACAATGTCTTCTTGTTTTAACATTGTAGCTAATCATAAAAAACAGAAATGACTCTATTGGGTTAACATTCTAAACTTGCAATCAAACAAAGGAATGGAACGGTCATTTAATTACACCTCATTATGTTCTTTATTGCATTCAATTTCCAATTGAGTGATATTATCATACCACACATAACCTTTGGGTTCATTGTTAAATAATAATATAAAAAATAAAAAAATAAAAAATAAAAAACAAGAGGAAAAAAGAAAAAAGTAGAGTTACCTTATAAGATCATCTAGCATAGCTTCGGCTTCCAACTTTGTAGGATCCTTTTTATCAAGCAAAGAAGAGGCATTTTTCACAATCAACCGGAATGTACATACCTGTGCCTCACAAAAATTTTGTTCACAAATCTAAACTTAACTTTCTACTTTTCAATGTAATTTATTTGCAACTGCAACCGTATACTTCCTCTTTACTTGATTAAATACGAAAACAGTTAGTCAATCATTGTTCTGGATATTATAAAATTATCTAGCGAAGCGTCAGTAATTCTTTATCTAAATATCGTTTAGAAAATATTAAATAAAAATTATTTTAAATTTTCTAAAAAGGTAATAATAATGTAAGGAAACAAATTAGGAGATTGATAAAGTCAAAATATACCTCCACTCCAGTATTTGCCTGAAACGCAACGAACGAATTCCTCTCTTGTGGAACGCAATCCCTGGCAGCTGATCGCAACAGCCCTTGAACTTCCTCTAATTCCTTGTCTGTGTGCTCCAATTCATTAGCAGCTGTAAGAGAAAGAACACAGGAACCCGATTGCTAGAATTAAGCAATTAACCAATTTCAACGACATGAACGAAGAGAGAGATTATAACGCACTGAGTAAGAGATAGGCAGAGCGAAGTATTTCTCGGGAGGCATCGATAGGTGCCAATAGAAACTTCGAGGACTTCCTCTTCTGCTCTTTAAGCCAGTCCTTGGGTCCAGCTGCGTAATCACTAAGAAATTAGGGTTTCAAGAGCAATAAGCTAAAATCATCAAACAATTTCAAATTTTATAAGGAGATGAAGTGTCATGTACAAATTCCGATAGAGAAAGCTAAGGCAGGAGAAGGCTGCGAGAGTAAAGGGACGAGAGCGAGGAACGAGAGTAAAGCAGCATCTCTTCGGGAGATCTTGACTGGAGATGGAAGATGGTGATGGTCTTCAAGGCGTTTCGTTATGAATTTTTGCTTCGAGATTGAGGGTTTCGAAATGAATGGAAGCAGGGAAGTGTGAATGGAGAAGAAGGTCGACATGGGGCGCAGTGACGGTGCCATGCTGGATCTTTTACCGTTAAGTGGTTGGAATCGGAAGTGGCCCGCGTTTATATTATCGTTGCACTGCAATTTGAAAGCAACTAAACGCGGTCGTTGAATGACCTCGGGCATTTTTCGTGGACAAATGACCCGCCTTTTTTAAGGAACGACTTCGTTTTATGTGCAATTAGAGAACAATTAAACCGCTTACTCGACCGGACGGAGACGTGTCTTCGGGTTTTATTCCTGTTCTTGCACTTAAAACCCCAATCAAATTGCTTATTCTTCGCAAATCCAGAAATCATAAATATTAACTGTAACAATCGTTCTGTTAGGCATTCCATTGAACAATATGCGAGCATAATCTACTAACACGTTGGAACCATATAATAGTTAATCAAACTATTCAAACCACTCGTGTTAGAATGCAACCCATATATCGATTCCCTTCATTAATACCCAAAACCTTATTACAAGCTTTCATCAAAGAAGCAGACGCAAAAAGATCCGTAACTGGGTCACTCTTTTTCCTTCTTTGCATGACTTTGAATCAATAGATGACTTTAAAAGGGTCGTGTAGCGAATCAAATTGGCGAAGCTAGCACACCAAGCCGCCAAAAATCCTAAAGGGTTTCTGATGTTGCTGCCTCATGGGATGGAAGTGGACCTGCAGGTTTGAGAATTGGCGGGAAAAAGTTCTGCCGTAATATGAGTGGCGTAGAAAAGGTCGATATGCCAAGAAAATTTTAGAAAATTTATAGCCTCGTGTAGAAGACAAAGTAATTCCTGTATTCATTCAAATTTTACAAAGAATCGACTAAAAAAGAACATAGCTCGTGTGCATCATTTAGAGATTTAAGTGAATAAGTCCATGAATAAAATGTTTCATAGGAAGAGAGTGACGCACGGAGGAAGGAGTTAGACTTCAACGGAGAGAGATGTGGTGTGCCGTGTGCATGCACGGTGCTCCTCCTCACTGTCAAGCAATAATATTTTTATCTGCCATTAATCTTATCTAACCCAAAGCATAAACGACAGTCGAACGACAACATCGACCTGTTTAAATCTAATCAAAGTATAAACGACGTGATGACCTTTCAAAAGAAAAAAAACGGCATGACGATATCTAACGAATTGCTGTGTCAATCTCATTCGTTGGACAGAGTAATTGTCACTAATAAACGCAATCAGCTTCTAGTCCATTCTAAGTTGCCACGTCAGCTTAAATAAGTAGATAGATATGGATAAGATGATATTTCTTTAATTATCCATATTAATCAAGTTTTCTTTAGTTATTATAAGTTGAATACCAGACTTATTTGGAATAAATGAGTTCCATAAATGAAAAAAAAAATTAAATTCAAATTTGTGCGTTAGTATAAAAAAAAGAATAATTCAATTATATGAATTTAAATATAATTAAATTAATTTCTCTAAAAAATGTGAAATTTTTAAATAAATTCAATAAATTTAAACACGTAAAGTTTTATAACAAAATTATCCATCTCCCTAATCTTCTAAAATTATTATACTATGAGCATTTTAAAAATAAAAATAAATAAAATTTCAATTTTAAAATTATTTCAAATATAAATTATTTATTTATAAATAAATTTTATATTTTAAATTCATTTATAACACGTTGGGCTTGATATGGATATTAATTATCTTAATGATATTAGCTTTAAAAAAATTCAATCACCAAGTATTTAATAACACAAGAATATTCCTCCAATTGGAAGAAAAGTAAAAATGGATTAGATATTTCAAAATCATAGAAATGAGATCATACTAATATTCTCGAATATAATATCTAAATAAGGTTCCTGTAGATATGCTCTAAACAATTCTATAAATATTTACCTAAAGGATGCAAATTGCCCTTTGCTTTTTATCAGAGCACTTTCTTTTTCTTCTTTTTAACAGAATAAGTACTTTCATTTGTTATTTGTAAACACATTAATAGCACGTTTCCTGTAATACCATATGGCTAAATACTCCCTTATACTAATCACGGTCACTTATTTTATACAGTTGATAGTTAAAATCTATTAACTATTAAATCAGACATGTTTTTTTTTTTTTTTTTTTTTTTTTTTTTTTTTTTTTACAGATTTGAATATATAAAATTATTAATTATATTAAATCAGACATGTTTTTTTTTTTTTTTTTTTTTTTTTTTTTTTTTTTTTTTTAATTTTAATCGTAAATAAATTTTCAATTATTGATCACAAATAAAGAGTTCGAGCAACAGCACAGTTAATTCCTCAATTATATTTTTTAAGTCTATTTTTTTTTTTTTTTTTTTTTTTTTTTTTTTTTTTTTTTAATTTTAATCGCTATTGATAATCAATAAAAGTTTCGAGCAACAGCAACAGTTAATTCCATCAATTATATTTTAAAGTCTATTTTTTATATTATAACATTTATATTTATATTTCTGGAATATATTATATTTATAAAAATAATTACTAAAAATTTAACTTATATAAGATATTGAAATGCAAGATAATATGTTCACCTAAAAACATAAAAAGTATCAACATAATAATTTATGTTATTGTAAATAATGTTTTTAAATATATTATTTCATTAACAAGTTATTTAATCATTGAGTTTTTGATTTTAGTATTTTATAAAATATATATTTTTTTCATTTTATAAATGTTTTTAAATTTTTAATAATATAAATTATTTATAGTATTATAATTTATAAAAAATAATAAAATACTATATATGTAAATTAATTTTTTTTAGCAGCAAAAATTTATTTTATATTTAATAATATGAACGACTTGCCGTTGGAAAAACTTAATATTGATAAAACGTGGCTATGATTACATTTATATGTGATAGGTTGCATGCACCGATGCACGTGCGTGAGGAGGGATCACTTGATCCAGCGTTAGTGAGAAGAATCGCTCAGAAATCACACATCTTGGATAGTTGGCTGTCTATCCAAAATCGTCTCATTGCGTAATCCTTTTCTCGGCTCACTATCACTATCAGGAAGAAGCCAAAATTGTCAAGTTGTGTGTATGATTTCCATTCTATGCCCATCGTTTTGCATGGCAATGCTATTGTCAAGGTTTACAATTTTAATCCCCGTATTATTGTTTAATTAAAAAAGGTAATTGATATTAAGAAGAATTTAGAAAATAAATAATTATAAAGCATTTGATTGAGTTCGTTTGATAACAGTTTATATATATATTATGATGGATTATAGTATTAAAATTAGAAAATATTTTAAAAATCTCTTTTAAAAAAATTAGCAATGCTGGTGAGTGAACGTTGTTTTTCCCTATTCTATCTAATCTATCGGCAGAAATGTCAATAATCCTCAGACGGAGGCACGTACGATCTACATCTGATTCCACCGTGCACGACACTACCATGCCCCACCGCAAGTTATAGATGCTATACTAGCAACTAGCAACCACACCACCGCCACCACACAGGTCCACCACCACCACGACCACCAGTCTCTCACTAAAACGTCAAACCTCCACGTGGGATCAACCAGTCTCTTTGACCCTAACCTTCTCCTGTACATTTCTCCACCTCAACCCAACAACGCTTCGCATTCCTCTTTCTATCCCTCGTTCGCCCTTTGTCGCGCGCGCAACTGAACCAAAAAACAAAATTTCCTTTTATTTTTCTGTGAGCTGATGAAACGAACCGCACTAGGAATTAATTTCTGTTTTCCCCGTTATGGATAATATAATTCTAGATGGGAATAATACTTCCTTTTCAAATTCCGAATTAAGGCTTTATTAGATGTCTCGTTCCACGCCTACGACTTCATTGCCTTTGCCTACTTGTAATCGCATATTTCTTCTGGTATCCGATTCTTCTCTATTCTTTCATCAGCAATTCACATTCCCGAGATGTCTATATAACTCCACGATGCGAGTTCCTAAGCGGCCTGTTTCGTTTTGTCTCTCTCTTTTTTCTCCTGAACTTTCTCCTACTTTCTCTTCCCGGATTTGGTCCACTACGGGATTTCAAGGGAAACCGAATCGCTTTCTGTACAAAACCAGAGGAATTCACACAGGAGGTCAGTTTACTTTTCTCTTTTCTTCTTATATGAACTCTTAGCTACTTCTTGCTTTCTTTACTTGGTCTGTGTTGAGTATTTGAGTGGAATTCTGTGTCATTCATTTTTGATTTTGGGTGTTAATGAAGTGTGTTGTTACTGTCAAAATTGGGTTTTGTTTAGAAGTTGATTTCTTAGGCTTGGTTTTTGGGGGCTAAGGAAACTGTTATTTAATGGAGAAATTGAATTTTTAGGTGTTACTTGGAGCATATCTTGGAAGATTCTTAGACTGGGAACATAACGTGGTACACTTTCACTGTGCCCTCTTTTGATTGACCTTTGCAGGTAAGAAGTCCAGGTTTTTTGTTTGTCAAGAATTGCAATCTTTTTTTCTTTTCCTACTCTTTTGACTTTTTGACCACAAAATGGTTTGTCGGTAAAACTTCCTGCATGAATTCGATTAACTTGGAGAGAAATAGCGGCTAGTAGGCTGCGGCTTTGCTAGTCATTTCATCGGTCATTTTCTTCTATAGTTTTAATCATGTAGACTGGTCAACTTGATCAAAGAGCACTCCAAAAGCATAATGTTTTAAGGAATGAGTAAAGATAGTCTGCAATGTCTTGACCAACTTCATTAATTATGTTGTCTTGACATTTGGGAGACGGATGTTTCAAAATTTTAGGTACTGAACGTGCTGTGTGTATACATAAATGGGTTGATGCGTTTCGAATACCAGTCTCTGTCAGCATGGATGCTAATTCTTTTTCTTCCATTTCTAAACCATTCAGGTTCTAATCAGTTCCACGCCAGTTACATTATGGATGAGAATTACAAGACTGTTTCTGGTGACAAAACGTCACAGTTTCAGCATTTGGCTGGCAATGATGGTTTTCAAGGACCATGCATATGGTCGTCTCCTGAAGGAGGGCATAAAATTGAAATTGGAAAGCAGATCTTTTGCAACAGGTCACTGTATATGAAGAACACTTCGGCTGTTGGCTTTGATATGGATTACACCTTGGCACAATATAAACCTGAAACCTTTGAGTCTCTTGCATATGAAGGCACAATCAGAAAGTTGGTGTATGATCTTGGTTATCCAAAAGAGGTTTGTCTGACTTAGCACACACCTTTTTTTGTCCTGTTCTGATAGCATAGAGGCTAAAAGTGATGTTTTGTGCAGTTGCTAGAGTGGTCATTTGATTGGAAGTACATGGTCAGAGGCTTGGTTCTCGACAAAAAGAGAGGCAATATCTTGAAGGTTAGTCATAATTAAATTTCTCCAGCAGTTATTTGTTAGTCATGATGGGTTTTATCTCACAGCAGTTTTTTATGAGAAATGTTTGTATTGATAATACCGCACAGATGGATCGGCATAAATATGTGAAAGTGGCCTACCATGGATTTCGAGAGATGTCTAAGGAAGAAAAAGTTGATACCTATGGGAGTACTCTTATACGAGATGCTTTTGATGAGCCTGATTATGCCTTAATCGATACTCTTTTTTCATTAGCTGAGGCATATTTGTTTGCTCAGCTTGTTGACTTTAAGGACAATAATCCAGGAAAAATTCCAGGAGCTGAGTAAGAATTTTACTCAGTACTTATCTTCAGTTGTTTAGTGAAATTTTTTTCTTTTTCTTTTGTGGTTTTTTCTATTGAAGTTTTGTTTAGGACGATGACAACTGCTGAAACATGTAACTCACTTATGCAACAGCATGTACACTTCGTGAAAAAATCAGTTGTCAAATTGAAATTAACTCATGTTTCAAGTGCCAAAGCAATGTTTTGAAGTGATTGAATTTTAGTTCTGATTGAGCTAGGGATATGTACTGATATTAACAATGTTCATTAATGTTCCCCGGACCCCACTTCCCCGTCCATCAAAAAAATGATGGTTTTACTCAAGAACCATTTCTCTGACTCATAAATTGATGCAATTATTTGTAATTTCTTATAATTTCCGCTTTTTCTTGACCAACTCTTTCAGTTACGCTCGTATGTACAAAGATGTTCGAGCTGCTGTTGATTTGTGCCATCGCGATGGAACTTTAAAACAAATGGTTGCAAAAGATCCAAAGAGGTAATGATGGAAGTAGACATTTACTTTCTAGGTTTATATGTAAATAAATCATGAATTCTGTTGTTTTTGGCTTTATGTTTTGTCAATTTGGAAGGTTGGTGTTTAGTTAATTCAGAAATGACATGAACCACAATTTAATACTTTCAAGTCTATTGATGATGCATGTGTCATATGTGTGTTTATGTTTGTTTAACAAATTCCTAGTGTTTATATCATTTAGCCTATTCTTTGTAATCTATCAGGTACATCAATGAGGATATATCCATAGTTCCTATGCTCAAAATGCTTAGAGATTCTGGCCGTTTAACATTCTTGGTGACAAATAGGTACCAACGCCCTTTTCTTTCCTTTAGTTTTTCCTTTACTCAACCAATGTTTTTTAGAAAATTGATCAATGTCATGTTGATGTTCCAATTAATGTTACAGAGTGCTAATACATTATCATAGTCGTTTTTTTTTTCCTAATTTTCTCCATATCTCTTTCTAATATAGTATTGGATTTGGCTCAATGTTGTTTATCTTTTGCAGTTTATGGGACTACACAAACATTGTGATGAATTTTCTTTGCGGAACCCATGTCTTGAATGGTAGTAAAGCTCGCAATTTTGATTGGCTCAAGTACTTTGATGTTGTCATCACTGGCAGGTCAATTTTCCCCCCTGAAACATTTTACTCCGACTCAAATATGCATTTACAGCAGTGTAACATCATTCAATGTCAAACATATTGTTGGTTTCATATCATTTTGAACATATACTTCGTATTAAGTTGCTTGTGTTGCTTGAAATGGTGCCAGATAGGTATTCAAAATGAAGTAATTAATATATTGGTATTCATGATATCTAGGCTACATTTGGATTCAGGAATCCAAAATGAATGCTTGACTGGTACATGTGTGTGTGTGTTTCCAGATCTCCTATCCAAAAGCCTAATGTTTGTCTCATGTGTAAGATTGACATATAGATTGTTTCCACTTGACTTCCATTTTCATCCTGTTCTGTGCGTGGTTGATGCTAAAGCCTAAAGAATTAAGTAGGTTGTCCAGTGTCCTTATATGTCGCATATTGTTTCACTCAGACATGTTTATTTAGGTCATATTTGAGCTGAGTTATAATTCTTTAACTTCTGACTTTGAAGTAACTTTATGAGCAGTGCAAAACCTGGTTTCTTCCATGAAGACAATCGCGCTAATCTTTTTGAGGTTGTACCTGAGTCTGGAATGCTACTTAATACTGATAATGGCACTCCAATGCCTCAGGTTATACATCTTTCTACTTTTTATATTGCAATTTATATGCTTCTACTGATTCATATTTCATTTCTTAAAAAGGTTGGAAATATTTCACCAAGTATTGTATTAAAGGGATCGAATGCTCCTTGTCGAGTTTTCCAGGTATTTTTTTGAGAGATTTTTCATGCATATTCTAATCCACTTTAGCAGCTATATGATAAAAGATAGCGCCTATTGACACAGGATGGCTCGGGAAACTTGAAGTTTAGGAGATTAGGCTAGGGTTTATAGAAAATTAGAAATTAAGAATTAGGACTTGAGTACCAGTGTTGCAAATCTAAATTTCTTCAGAAAATAAAGGAAAAAAAATTAAGGGAAAGAAAATAAACTACTAGCATCACACTAATAGGATCTAGTACTCTTCCTACGAAGAAAGAATTACTTGCTAGGGTTAGAATTGCATCGCACAACTCAAAGATAAAAGCATAATATGCTGTAGTATGTTGATTGAAAACTTCATTAAAAGGCACTACAAGCATGGGTATTTATAGACCCAAACTATTCCTAAACCTTTACTTAATAGGACTTAAAAGCTAGTCCTCATCCTTCGAAGATCTAGATTCCCAAAATAAACTAAAACAGCATATCATTATCCTAAACCAACAGGGACTCTAATTAACTTTTAAAAAAGTATAAATGTTCCTCTATAAATGGGGTCAGAATTTCAGCAAAGCTGAAATTACAGAATTGCCCCTTAGACTGAAAGTTCTTGACTAACTTATTTATTAAAATAGAAATATAAATATAACACTACAAGAAATATAATTATACTATAATATCTAAAATAATTCCTAAATAAAATCTAGACCATAATCCTAAAATCCTTGAGCCTAATTTTCTTGATTTCCTTGTCCACATCACCTATTCACTTAGCTATTATCAACTTGAATATTCATATGGAACAACTATTACAGGACAGCTAATTATGTTTTTGAACCTGCCTTTCAGGGAGGCAATGTTGCTCATCTTCATAAACTGCTATCAATTGAGTCAAGTTCACAGGTGATTTTAAATTTGATTCATTGATTCCTCATTAATAGTCAATAAGCGAAGTTTATTCTTTCCTTTGTTTCTCTTCTTTTGTTTTATGGGCATGAAAGTAATGATTGCTGCATGTGCAACCATGTGATGGCACAAATTGTTTAAATAAGGAAAGCAATATTAATATTTGATGCCCAAGTCTGATTTATTTGTAATATGTGTTGATATTTGAACATATGCTTTATTTAATCTAACATTTTTACTTTTAGTAGGTTCTTTATGTGGGGGACCATATTTATGGAGATATTTTACGCAGCAAAAAGGTTCTTGGTATAACATTCTTATCTCATCATCTCTAGTTCCTGCATGGCTCTTATGAGCATTTAAGTGTCTACATTCTTACCTACATGGCTCCTAAGTAGATTCTTTTGACAGGGCTGTGCATGATCCTTTAGGTTATATGGAATGTGGATGATTTAGAAGTCATTTTTTGTCATCCATTCATAAAATCTTTCCATCTTCACATAATAAATTTTGCATGTTTACAATATTATCAGAACCTAATAAGCCCGTTTGAGTTTGTTTATAATCTAGGTTTTGTTATGTGCTACCTGCAAGATTAGCTTTGACCTATGAGATGGTTATGTTTTCACTTGCCTTTTTATGCATTTCTGATCACAGGTTGGAGAACAATGCTTGTTGTTCCAGAGCTTGCGAGAGAAGTGGAACTGCTATGGGAATTAAGGGACACACGCAAGGTATTGAGTTGTTGGCATTCTTGCTATTTAGGTGGTTATAGCTCATGCAGGGGCTTGTCATGAATAGAATTTCTTTTTTTAGTCTATTTGATGATGTTAATTTATTCATTCTGCTTCTACATCAACTTGGATTTTCTTGATTTTTTTTCCAGCAACTTAGATTGATGAGGAATGAGCGTGATGAAATTGAAGATCAAGTACATCATCTAAGGTGGTCTCTTAAGTAAGTGTACATCTACGCTGCCCTTTTATATTGTACAAATTCTTGCAGTTCATAGTAACTCCATTGGCGATAGGGAAGTCATCTGCTAGTCTGCCACCGCTTTTCTGTTTTCCCTTCATGCTTCTCTATATCTTCGGTAGCAACCAGAGACTTTAGAGTTTCCTTCATTTAGCTAAATGTTTCTTTGAACAATTTCTTGTGGGCCTTTCCTTGGAAATGATCACCCCCAAATTATTGTTTTATGGGGCGATGGAGATTGCTGTAAACTTGTCTTCTCAGCTGTTTGTTATGCTTAGGAACTATCTTAATTCATGTCACAGGTTTGATGTGGCAAGGACATTGTTCACTTTTGTTCTTTTATTGGAGCCTTGTTTCATATTCTCAAGTTTGGGTTGGCATTACAAACTGCAACTCTGACATTATAAGGATTGCAATTGCTTATGAGATGAGAAGTAGGATGCGGAATATTATTTAGTTGTAAGTCATTGTAGTTATTTTTGGTTTTAATGGACGAGTAACATGAGAATCCTTATCATGAATGTCATGTAATGGGTATGCTGACACACGCAACAGGGAAGTCTTAGATGAGCATTAAACTGTTCACTTCTTTTCTAATTTTATTAATGTTCTTCAATTTGTGCAGATTTGAGGATCTGAATGCTGATGAGAAGCAGAAGATAACTGCTTCCATAAATGAACTGGAGGTAGGTCAATAGTTCCCAGTGTTGCAGTCAGAAAATTCTTTGGCTGAATTATATAAAGTTTGCTCATGATTTCTTCTTCAATGGTTTTTTAACAGTCGCAAAGGTATCAAGTAAGAATAAGTCACCAACTGGCTCAACGAGAATGTCACCAGAAGGTAAAGGAACTGATTTAAATTTCTATTCTCGACCTTCTGCTGATGGTCTAATATAAATAGTTAATTATTTAGTTATCGACTCCTTTTGACCGCAAATTCAATTGCAGTTTCACAAGGTCTGGGGACAACTCATGAAGACTGGCTATCAAAACTCTCGTTTTGCACATCAGGTAAGGTCTGATTGTTTTAATCTAGAGTAGCTTGGGCAACTTTTCTGCAATTCTCTCTCTCTCCCGTTTCTGCTATAATATGTTCCTTCAAAACCTTAAAAACCTAACATTCTGTTGCACATTTTGTGCAGGTTGAGAGATTTGCCTGCCTTTATACTAGCCAAGTATCCAACTTAAGCCTGTATTCTCCAGACAAATACTACAGACCAAGTGAAGACTTCATGCCTCATGAATTTGATATTATTCCTCTGTGAGACCTGTTTGGTTGCTGGCTTGCTTTTTGAAGGAGCATAATCCATTTTTTAGGCTCTGAGGAGTATAATAACATTGCCCAACCAAAGTTTCTTATTCTTTTCCGACCTTCTCTTTCCCTTGTGTGTCTTGTGTTTGCTCCCCTGTAATTAGTTTCTGGTAATCGTGATTTGAGTATTGAACTTCTTTACTTACAAGATGCTGAATAAGATTACCTACTGTACCGTTTGTTTTATACATCATGACTCTTACTCTATTCAAAGGAGCCAACTGAATGTAAGTTAAGAGTTGAAGTTCAAATTTCTAACCGATTACAAGTTCAATCAAATTTGTTCTTGTTTTTTCGTCTAAACTTTATATTATTGCAATGGAAATGGTAAATGTTACAAGGGACACTGCTGTACTAGCCAATGATTTACCCTAGAAAAGCTAAAAAGAAAAAATATGAAAATGTACATTTGGGTACAATGACACGAAACTAGTCGTGTAATGAGGATTTCTATAACTGTATAATAATTAATTGATTAATTTTAAATTAGTATTTTTGAATGATTATTTTATTTAAATTTATTTGAAAACAATAAATAATGTATTAAATATTACTACAGAAAATGAATAAATAAATTTTTATTTATCTATATAAGATATTCTCTTTTCGTAAATATAAATCTTTAATTTTATAAATTATAATAAAATTTTTGCTAATTTAATTAAATTATTCTTCATGAGATGGTAAAAATAATTATAGCATTTAATATAAATAAGGTTAAAATAAAAAAAATATTATTAATTACTCGTTGAATTCTCAAAATAACTTACATTTAAAAAAAAATTCTCTAAAATAACTTATATTTTTTGTCAGAGAATTAATTTTAAAAAATAAAAAATATATATAATAATATACAATATAATTATGAGTCATTTAATATTTTAATAGAAATAATTACCAAAAGTTTATTAAATCGCAATTAGTTGCTGGGCCTGAATGATAAATTCGAAATTGAAACGATACGTTTATGATGTGCGACAAAACAGTAAAACGGTGCGCACAAAATAATATTGCTTCATTTCATACTAGCTCAAATCTCCCAAACCTTCAAGCAAAACCCTAACAACGACGCCGATCAGGATTCAGGCGCAACAAAGAAGAAGATTCCCTGAGTTCTGCGATCAATTAGAACCGATTAAAATAAAGTATTAGGTGCGTTATTGTAAACGATTCCTTTTTTTTTTTTCCAACTCTAAACGCATGTGTTTTCGTAGCTACCGAGTCTATAGACGATTTCTCCCATAATATTTGCAGCTGATATTTAATTTCTTCTTTAGCAGATTTTCAATTGAAAAATGATGAATTTTACAACAATGTTTTGCAAACGTCTAAACGTGAAGGAGCTTGTCACCAATGTTCCTGTATACGAAAGCATTAGAGGTAAAATCCCAAATTTTCCCGCAAAGAGGGTATTTTTCCATGATTTTTCTGGGATTTGATGGTTTTATGTTCTGTTTGTCGACTTGTTTCTTTAGATAGCTCTGCTGGTGGATTAAGCTTGATTTTAAGGCGTTGGGCTACCAAGAAGACAGCCGGATCCACCAAGAATGGCCGAGATTCGAAACCTAAGAACCTTGGAGTGAAAAAATTTGGCGGCGAGGTGAAACTCTCTGTTAATCCTGAGAATAGACCTTCTGTAATTTCTAGCACTATTTAACTTGGTTGATTTTTTATTTTTATTTTTATGTTTTAACAGAGGGTGATACCTGGAAATATCATAGTTAGGCAGCGGGGAACTCGATTTCATCCTGGAAACTATGTCGGGATGGGGAAAGATCACACCCTTTATGCCCTGAAGGAAGGAAATGTCAAGTTTGAGACTCACAAACTTAGTGGCCGCAAGTGGGTGCATGTTGAACCCAAAGATGGATTTCAGCTTCACCCTGTCTATGCTAAAGCAAGCGGTGCTTCAACCCAGCTCAATACGACACCCTCTTGAATTATTTGTAATTTTTGATTTATCTTGAATTTGGTTTAGCCTTGGGGTGATTCCTCACATTTTCAAATAAAGAATAATTATATAACACTAGTTTTTGGACTCCATTTTTATTTCCTCGTCAGTTCAATTTAGTTGAGTGATGTTGTTTAATTGTTTCTTTTATTTATCTTTCTAAGTTCTAAGGAACTCCGACAAGGAATATAAACACTTTATAACTCTCGGCTGGGAGAAGTCCCATAAGCAATACAAACTGGAGTGAAACATTCTGAATTCTGAACTCTTCATATTTGACAATATGTATTCTGATGGAGCTAATGAGAAACAATCGATTTGCAGCAACAAATTGCAGCTTGAACTTTAAAAACCTTGAAGAATATATATTTTTGTTTACAGAAAACATCTTGCTTTCGTTGTTTGTAGAACTTCTTCATGATAATCACTTCGATTATGCATTAATGGCATCTGTCTCAGCAGAGAAAACTCTTCCAATCAGCTGCTCAATCAATTGCTTTAGTCACTACTGATGAAAGGCTATTAAAGACACTGTTTAAGTTTAACACAAACTGTCAAACGCACAGTATCTTTGAAGAACAGATACAAACACACCATGCTTGCTAATGCTCGTCTTGCCGCTCTACATCTTGCATTTCAAGTGGCTCAGGAAAAATTTCATTTGATAACCTTTTGTTAGACGATGTGTGTTGAATTCCACTGCTGCCATATGACCCTACTCTTCCAGGCTGCTTTGAGCCACTAACACCTTCTCGGTTAGTGTGGCCTGGAACAGCAGCATTTTCTGATGAACTGTGTCGCCAACTACCAAAAAAGGCAGCATTCCAAGATCTCCTAGATGAAGTTGTTCTCAGCCGCCCTGAACTATAACTCTCTTCTCTCACAACTTTCAAGGGGTTTTCCAATGCCTTGAGTATATATTTCATTGGCGGACGTTTTGAAGGCTTGGGATTAAGGCATGATCTTGCCACAATGGCCATGGCCCAGACCTCTTCTAATAAATCTTCGTCTATGATCAGAGATGGGTCAACAATATTCGTTACCAGGTCTTTATCATACACAGAGATGTATGCTAGTGTGTGTTCCAACCACTCCCTTGTAGTGGCATCATCCGATTTACTAATGCCTAGCTTTCCTGTTACGAGCTCAAGTAAGACCTTTCCAAAACAGTACACATCGTGAGCACAAGACACTGACGATGAACCTGTATTTACCAAGGAAATATAATTAACATTTTGCTTAATTTTGACATTTGCTAGGACTACACAAAGACATTGGAGAAAAAACATGCTTCAGCAAGCAACAACAGAGTTCTGATTCTGAATTATTTATCATGGATTACAGATATAATTTTACTGCCAACTCTACATAGTAAACTCACTAGAGTCCTTTGGTAGTGACACTCGGAAAACAAATTCAAAGTTATATGTTGGAAAAAAAGAGAGTGCGAGGAATTTTAAAAATCAAGAAGTTGATGTGTGAAGAATATACATACCAGAAGGGCCTGGTTCAGAGGATCTGCACGTAAAAAACAAGAATTGTCACTACATCTTGGATGAAGCACAATAAAATGACAAGGAGCAGTGGTCATAGCATCAATAAAAGACGAATATTATAACCATTGATTTTCCTTTTTCTGCAGACAAACACCAAACACAAAATGCATCTACAAAAGATTCCATATTTGTGTTTCCAACATTCAAAAACAAATCCCATTAGGTTGGCCATGATTCATGATTCAGTGACCTTAAATTGACTAAAAAGGGAAGCAGGGTCTGAATGAAATGTATATGCAACTTATCAACTCTAAGCCTAGAACAGTAAGTTTTAGAGTGCATGAACAAGCCAAAGAATGGTCAGCTACTAGCACATAAATTATTGGCTACTATATATAAATTTAGAGGCATAAAAAAAAAAAAAAAAGACTAGATTATTCTAAGCAATCTTGACATTGACTCTAACAAGCATGGACGGTCACTTAAAAGATTAATGAGAAACAGAAATCACAGATCAATTTCTTTATTAATGATCAAACAATTGAATTAGAAGAGGCATAAAATACTATAGTAGTTCCAAGTGAGTGCAAGCTTCAAAACGCGGAAAAAAAAAAGTACTTGCAATACTTACTGTGGTTTCCGCAAGAACCTTGTGAGGACGCTGTGGTGTGAATCCCCTTCCTGGATGCAGACTTCACTCAGGCTTCCAAGTCGCACCTCAAACTTATCATCAAGAAGGATACTACTTGCTTGAATGTCTCTTTAAATATTTAAAAAAAAAAAAAACATAGTTGCATGTGAGCATTTCAAAGTTGAGCATTTTCTCAGCTAGCAGAGAATTATGCATTCAGCAGATTGGGAATCCATAATAAGGTAAAGGAAATATTATCACTGATTTTCTAAATTCTGGCAACACAAAAAATATAATGCTACATAACACCTCTATACACAGGCATCCATCATAACTTCTGAAAAAGACAGAAGTTTCAGGTGCCTGCATCAGCTATATCTGGAAAACAGCTGCTCAAACTGAAACTCAGCTTTTATTTTTAGGAATTTCTGCTGCTATAGTCTCAACCACGAGAATTTCTAGATTCTTCATGTGATAATTCCTAGGACGTTGCATCAATATGGTCAAATTACTGAGACTACTTTAAGATTCAATAAAGTTTTCTAATCTAATTCCATGAGTTCCATCTCATGCCTTATCACTTGGGCTAACCAAAAGTAAAAGAATACTGTACTCTGTCCACTTGTCTTAAACTACACATGATGCTTAGTTCCTATGTGAAATTCAAATAACAGAAGACAAGTCAATCAGAATAATGTCTAAGCCTGTAATACAGAGCATGATAAGTTGCATAATAAATGTGAAGGGCATTGCATTGTCCACAAGCAATATCCAGAATAACGAATTCAACCTAGTACAAATATTAGCAGTAAATGTAAAATCATAGCCAGCAAACATCACCAACCAAACCAAAGGAAAATGAATTCCCTCAAATGCAAATGTTTGGAATACCTATGAACAAGGGGAGGGTTACACTCATGATGTAGATATGAAAGGCCTTCAGCAGCTCCTATAGCAATTTTTAATCTTGTAATCCAATCTAGGGAATTGACTTCCTCAAAATCGCTTATCCTATGCAAGGAACTAGCCAAGTCTGCACTTGGCATATATTTATAGACCAGAAGTTTCTCGTTGGCATTCTCTGAACAATGCCCCAAAAACGGAACCAATCTTATATGTGAATACTTGCTGAATAATTCTAATTCCATCATACACGATTCTTTTTTCAAAGAATGCAAATTGACCTTTTTTACAACTATGGGGCTTCCTCCATCCTGGAAACCCTGGAATAGATCTCCTGAGTGACCATGCTTGATGAGATTTGCTTCACTAAATCCACCAGTTGAACAAAGCAATTGCTCGTAGGTAAATGAATCTCTCAGGCCTGATATAACAGTAGGGTCCTTAGGAAGTGATGGGCTATCTCCTTCTGGAACAGGCCCCACATTTGCACTCCCCCTTTGATTTGCAATAGTTCTGTTACACTTCCCCAGGACAACTACCATCACCAGTACCAAAATCACAATGAAGCCGATTCCACCAACCAATCCAGCCAAAATATATAGCCATTGTTTTCTTCTCCTCTTTCGAACATGTGCAGGTTCAGGTTCAGGTTCAGGCAATGGTGATTCTGTGAATGAAAATTTGTCATAACTTAAGCCCCTCTCAGCATAAAATATTTTACAATCATGCAAACTCTTCTGGTTTGACACAGACTGCAGGCAGTTCCTGTCAAGAATGATATTGCTTTGACTACCATCGGGAACCTTTCCTTGGATGTAATTACCAGACAGATCAACCATACTAAAATTCGCAAATGTAGAAGGCAAAGTTCCATAAAACAGATTCTTTGAAAGATTGAAGAAGACACCACTGTAATTACCATTTGAACTAAAAATTGACAGAACACCCGTTAAGTTGTTATGAGAAACATCAAGAACCTGCAAGTTTGGCCGTGACAAAAATGCACTAGGAAGAGCACCATCAAATTTGTTACCACTCAACACCACAACTTGCAATTTGTCAAGAATAGAAAATAAACCATCTGGAAATGCACCCTCTAGTTCATTATCCCCAATTTCCATCCTTCGCAAATTTCTCAACCTAGATAACTCCACAGGCAATGACCCAGAAAGTGAGTTTTTGGTAAGGTTAAGCTCAACCAATTGAGAAAGGTTACCCAGTTCAACAGGAATTGACGAAGCAAGATTATTATCAAAGAAGTTCAAAGATTGCAGTGTAGAAATGTCACCCAAACCAGGTGGAATCGACCCAGATAAGTAATTGGAAGAAAGGTCAAGCCTTGAGAGGTTGCGAAGCAATCTGAAAGTAGAGGGTATTGGCCCAGTAAGGGAATTCCTCGAAAGGTCAAGGACTGATAATTGCTTTAACCGCCCCAATTCAGAGGGTATACTACCAGCAAGGCGATTATTAGATAGATATAAAGCAACAAGTGTAGTTAAATTACCGAGAGAATTTGGAATGGGACCGGTCACTGAACTAGACCGGAGATCAAACACTTGCAGTGAACCAAGCTGGTAACCGAACCAAGATGGTATAGAACCGGGAAGTGAAAACCCAGAAGCATTAAAAGACTCCAGAAACGTCAAATTAACAAGAGATTCAACGCTGAACCTGGGATTTGAACGCCCAATCCGGGTCCGTTTAAACCCCGATATATTGATTCCTGCGACCCGCCCGTTGTTGCAATGAACTCCAGTCCAAGTGTTACACGGGTCGGATTTTATAGGCCAGTCTGTACTTCTGAGCCCTAAAGTTGACCGGAGATCGAGCAATGCTAACCGTTCGGTGCCGGAGTTCAATAAGCTTTGCTGGGCCAGCGAATTGTGAATCAACAACAAAACTAGAGCTACATGAAACAGGACTGTTCCAGCTTCTGCCATTGCTTAAGGTATTGTAATAATGTGGAGATGATGTTTATCGTGGCCCTTCCTCCGCTTCTTTTTCTTGCTGAAACTACTAGCGCTGGTATTGATGTTGACTAGTCCACTACTTCTCTGCGCCAACAAATTGAAAGAAGAAAAAACGCATTAAAACCCAAGAAATAAAAATAAATAAATAAATTTCTTGTTCTGTGTGTAATATTCTTACCTCCAATGACGAGCTTCGATTCGGTTTTCTATGTTATTATTGCTACTGGTGTTTTCTGTTTAACCCAGACCAGAACTAGAACTAACCAAGAAGAAGAATAATAACAATAATAATGATAGATAATAATCACCACGAACAACTGTACATACTCTATCTTTGTTTATTTTAAACTTGAGATATATTTAAATAAAATCTCTGATTCCAATTTCCTGATTTTGCGATAATATTAAAACCAGACTTATCAGAAACTCTTTGCAAAAAATGGCACGGGCTTTAAAGAAGAACGAGGCAGCAGATATTAATGGCAGAGAAAAGAGGAAATGCCCCAACCGCCGGGTCTCTGCTACTAATACTCTGTCGCTTTCACAGTCACCGGATAGCTTTTAATGAACCTGTTTGCCTTTTCTTTTCTTTTTTCTCTCTTTTATGGAGTTGGTTTTTGTGGCTGACTACACCGGCACAGTATAAGCATTATGTTATGGCTGGTTGACGAAGAACTCAACTTCAGTGCGGTGATAGAGAAAGGCTAGCTTTGATCCTCCATAGAAACTATAAAGCTTACCTTTTAAATTTAAATGGATTATATTCTTTTTTTTTCATTGAAATTTTTTTTTTTTAATGAATATTGTGATGAATTGAATTGCTACATACAATTAAAAAATTTTTTTCCTAAAAGAAATTATAATAAAGTCATAATCATAAACCATATACTTTTCTGCATATTTGAATTTTCCCAAGAAGACGTAGACTTTGAATCTGTGTTTTTTAGTCCGCAGTGAAGTTAATTGCCGTATTTGGGTTTTATACGGAGTTCTTGGCTAACTAAAATTCAAATATGGAAATGCTATTGGATAATTCACGCACATTTTTATATTATTAACTGTTACAGTAAAGAGTGTTCTTTTACTGCTTTTTTTTTTTTTTTTACTGATGTTTTATGATAAAAATACGAGTTTAATATTTTTTTTTAAATAAAAAATAAATACATAAACACAATATTACTATAACAGTACTTTATTATTAAATAAAAGAATTTTATTATTATTATTATTATTATTATTATTATTATTATTATAAAATAAAGAGAATTAAAGAGTTAAAAGAAAGTATAGTTAAAGAAATACTAATGATTATCATGATTTAACGAACAAGAAGGTTTTAGTAATTAATTTCGAATTGGGATAATTTGTGGTAAAAAAGAAAAGTAACTGATGGGCCCCAAAAAGCCACAGAAATTCTGTGAGGAGTCAACCATTAAATTTATGGTCAAGCTGAAGCATCCCACTATTTAACACTTGCTGTTGGTGCTCACTGCCCAATAACTTAAGGAACAAATCCCCCCATCATATTCAATAATTTTACATAGGAGACCCTTTTTTGTAATTTTGCTTCCTTTTCATAATAAACTAACTATGTTATCTCCTGAATCAAAAATTAATTTTTATTAAAATGAAAATATTTTTTATTATTTTGATTGATTTTTTATTAATAGGAATAACTTATAGTATTATTTCGGTCGATTAAATTTTTTTATAAATAAAAAATAATATTTTTGACATATATGTAAAAAAGTGAAAATAATATTTTAAATTTTTATTGATTTAATGTATAATTTTATATTCACGATCGATAACAACGACCAAACCGTTTTTTATTTTTGCAAGTGACGTGACACTTTCCAAACGCGGAGTCCCACGTCGACCCCATAACGTCCGCGTTTGGTATTTGTTTTGTTTGTTTCTCGTTTGTTTGAATTTTTTATTCTGTTTTCACTGATTCATTTTTGTCATGCATTTAAGATTAAGGAATTTAATTTATTTATTTTAATACCATTATTAATTTCTTAAGCAAATTATTTTTATACGTCAAAATTGGAAAAAATATTATTAATACAAATACATACTATAATAAATTAAAAATATTAAAAAATAAATTTTATACTATTATTTCAGTTTAATAAAGAATTCACTTTTCGGTTTCATATTATAAAAACATGTATAATTTGAAACTCTATTTTTTAATGAGTATTAATTAATTTAGTAATGTTTTATTGATATATAACTATTGTATCTAAAAATCCATTAAATTTCAACTACATCTAACTCGAATACTGCAAGATTTATATAAAAAAATATTTTTATAAAAGTATAAAAAAATAAAATAAAATGCATTGTTTCATTTTATTCTTATTTTATTTTCTTCATTTAATAACGAGAAAAAACGAGACCTTATCTCACATTTTAATACGTGTTTTTCATTCTATGGCTATGAAATTATCCAAAAAGATTGAATTGCTTTATTATTTTTATTTTCTCACATGAATAGACAAATATAAAATTTTAATATTGAAATATCAAGATAAAGAAAGAGTGAACCGGACAATTCATGCAAGTCCACACTGAACAACGAAGCGGAATGGTCATAAAATAATATCCCATTACCCTTTTTCTTATTTAACTTTTTTTTTCATTGAGCATGACATGACGTGACAAGATTTAAAAGCTACTTTAAATTTAATACATGGGCAAAATATCTTAGAAGAAAAAGAATTACAGTACTTAATCATAATGCAAGTTGGATTGATTTTGAATATATAAATTTTAATAATTTTTATATTTTTTATAAAAAATATAACGGTGAATTTATACATAAATTTAAATATGTTCAAACTCAATCACATAATTTTAAAATTTAAATATATTTTAAATATTTAATATATCAATTATAATATTTGATTATTTAAAAATAATTCTTGATAAGTAAAATTTAATAATTTGAAACATTTATAATATTAACTTGTATTAGGTAAAATATTCGGATTATATAATTAAACTTTTGAAAGGGAAATAACTAATATATAATAAGAAAAGAAGAATGTAACGTGTCCAACTTGGCCATTATGTCGGCTTGCCAAATCGTCCATTGGTTGTTTTGTTTCAGCAGCCAACCCGACTCCCAGACCCGACCCGACCCGACCCAGATAAGACACCTGTTTGACTCGGTCTCTCTCCAGAAAGCATAAACCCTATCATATGGTCTTCTCATCGTCAACACGTACCTACAGATTTATCTGTATATATTCTTCTCATCGTCAACACCACCTACAATTTAATCTGTATAATATATAATATATATAATATATAATATATATATACTATATATATATATATATTTAACATCAAGATACTATCAATATATATTTAACATCAGATACTATCAATTTATTTTACATTTTAACAATTTTCTCTTCTGTTTTTAATAATTTCAATCCATAAGTTAAGATAAATTTTCTAAATTTTCCCATAGAACATGCATGAAGGGTCTAATTTAATCATAATCCACTTTAAAGATTGGATTAACAATAATTGATAGCATAATTTGGAATCTAATCGCGCAACTTAGCATGATAAGAGCATGTGCCTATGTTTAGAAATTATAATTATGAAAGTTCCAACCTAGCCTTTCTCATTATTACTATTAATTAACAATTCTTTTCTTTTTCCTCAACTAAGATATGTTTTTCGCCCACCCAAATTTTAGTGGCATCTCGTTTTTCTTGTTCATGCTCCAGTTTGTCGTTTTTCTGCCGTGGTCATCGAACGACCGGACGTCTCTCAGCTGAACTTGGCAACTTGCCATTTGTAGTTATCCAATGGATTCTGGTCAAAGCGTCATTCTGAATCCTGAATCCGACTTGCATCTGATGCAAAGACGAAGAAGCCCAACAACAGTCAATTGGGCCACACACTCATGGGCCTAATTTCTTTAGATGGGCTGTTATAATGTGGAAATCCAATTCGCTTACTCGGGTTTATACCTATCTCGTGTTGTTCAGCCTAAGGCTCGGACTTACGAACTCAAAAATATCTCTGACTATATCAGATACTCTTACGAAAAGAAAAGTTATTGTCTTTTCCCTTAAAAAAAAGTTATTCTGCAGAAAAAGAGAACTGTGGTTTGCATAGGCGAAGGGAAATAGGGAATTGGTTCGCTGAAAATGCAATGATGGTGACCAAATCATCAGAAAGGAAACCTTATCATATCATACAGGAAGTCTCCTACTGAATCTTGTCCTTCAACGCACATTCTAGAGCATTGCGCTTAGGGCGCATTATAAACTTTGAAAGTTGCCCATCAATGGACAGTGGTACCGATGGGTCTTGTTTTTAACATTTTCAGGACCGAAAAAGGAAGACCATAAGGCAAAGCAGAAACGGAAAAAATTACATTTTGTAATTTTATGATTTTGAGTACCACTTTTTATATTAAAAAGTGATAGTAAATAAAGTTCCATGGCTTCCTTCAAGCAGTGGAAGAACGAAACGAAACAAAAAATTCCCTTCTTTCTTTCTTTCTTCCCTTTATGCTTTGAATCCTTTCTTTCTTTTTGCTTATCCTTTGGGATCCTTTCCCTCTTTTCAGTGATAGAATTATTTGTTTTTGTACTCGGTTTACATCATGTTTCCTTAGGGAAAGGAATAACTTTATTGATGAATGGAAAACTCATAAGTGATAAACCAAAGGATATGATTTGAAAGAATAGTCCAAATTTTAGAGCTAGCATGATAATAAAATTAGAATTATTTTAATCGACTCGTTAAGATTCAATTTCAACAAGATTTCATATAGAACAGAACATTCTTTTTTTTTTTGAAAATGTCATATAGAACTTCTATTCCACTTAAATTGTAAATTTTCATATAAATTTTTATTTTGAACAAACATTTATTCTCTAAAATTCAAACGGATCCAACAACTTTATTTGACAATCCTAAATAAGAATGTCTAAATGTTACTTCCATTCCTGATAGACCGTTTGACTTATTTAAACTGGATCTTGGCTCCATCCATGCATCAGTTAAAATTTTTTGTTGAACAATATATGATATTTTTCGCTAGAGAAAAAAAAAATATGAACAATTTTAAAAAATTTCATATTTTTATTGGTTGGTTGGTAGATAGAGCATAAGTCCGGCCTACAGGATCTTGTCTAGACAGGTATAATCCATTTGATAGGTGTGTTGACGTGCATCTTCGAGTATTCATCACTTTCCGACAATGGCTTCCATTCAACAATAATATTGACCCATATATGTGCGGCAAAGGTTTTTTTTTTAAAAGAAATAATTTTCTTTTCCTTTTTTTTTTTTTTTTTTGTCAAGTGGCTTGAAAGATCAGGCAAAGGAAAAAAAAAAAAAAAAAAAAGGAAAAAAAAAAAAAAAAAAAAGAAAACAAAAGTCGTAGACTTTTACTAAAATAAAAGAAAAAAAAAAAAAAAAAAAAAGAAAACAAAAGTCGTAGACTTTACTAAAATAGACTAAATAGTATTAAGTCAAAATTTATTAATATACGATTGCATCTAGTTTCTCCGTCACTTATAATTTTTTTTTTTTGGGTATAATTAGGACTTGTGTAAAAAATTTTTTAACCCTTTCAATAGGGTGAATTTCCTAGAAATTAAACTTGTAGAGAATTGAAATTATTTATCAGTCTAATAAATATATCGAGGGAGATTCAAAATTGGATCTATTGCGAAATTATATATATACTTATTATTAAGTTATATCTTGATATGCGTTCATTTTATTTCAAATGTTATTAAATGTATAAAAGACTTGATATGATCTCAGTTCATAAATTATTTGCTTCCTTTATGCAGGTATTTCATGCAATCAAGAGGTCTAAATCGATGGATTCCTTCTCCCATTCACATTAGGTCTAGCCTGACAAAATATAGAATTTGATATTGGAGGAATCCACACAAGAACACGTAGCAAGCTCAAGCTCCAAGTTGCAATTCCGGGCCACCTTAATTAAAGCTTTTGAGAAAGAAAGGTAAGGTATATCATCAAGATAGATAAATTCTGGTAGCTGTGGACGTGGATGGATGGATGATGATAAGGATTCTAAATATCAATTTATGTACACAATTGTACATAGATGTATATATATGCCATGTACAGATAGCTTGATAGATTGGGTTTGTACAGCGGGCTCAAAAAGTTGCAGAGGTTATTTTCAAGAAGCTGGTCAAGCACTTTGCATCTTTGAAATAATAAGTAACAAACAAAATTGTGTGCTGTCTAATCCGTGTTTGGTGGCCAAGAAACTACCACACGGTGTGAAAGTAGTTCCCATGAAAGCTTCTGAAGGAAAAGGTTAATTATATATCTAGCAGTAGATTCAATGTCCAGGAATCAATATTCATCATGTATCTACAGACATCATAGTACTGCAGCTTTGTCTGGATTTTCTTATTTGTAAAAAGATATAATACTTCATCATAAGAAAAAAAAAAAAATGCATGTGGAGTGAATACATTGATAGGTGATCTTGAGCTTTCTCAACCCCAAAAGAGGTGAGACTTTTCCTCACACTTATAATTTGATCACTAACCCCTTCCACAACCGATGTGGGATAACCCAACATATATATGTGTGAAATATACTCGAGTTAGTATGCTTTATTAAAATTATGGTGATTTTGCTAAAAAAAAAAAAATCTGTTTTACCCAATCTCATATGTGTGTTCTATTAAAAAAAAAAGGAAAAAAAAAATCTAAATAATTTAATGATCTGACTCCTGTACTATACGTCTAGCTATTCTGCATATTTAGGACAAAGATAAAGGGAAAAATAATAAATAAACAATTGAAAAGTAATCCTATTAACTATTTTTTTCTTAAAAAATGTAAAAGTCAAAATAATGATGAAGGGTATACTTTATTTTTGGTGTGACAAATGATCTTTAAAGAAGTAAAGCAAAACAGAAAATACTTGTCTAGACTAGATTTATAGCTTCATCTATGAATCAAATCAATGAAATTAATAATTTTTTAAATCTTTTTACATGGTTTAATCTAGATAATACGTTGAATTACAATATAGACATATCATACGACCTTTTCTATTAGTTATCATTATGTATCTGGCTAACACTCCAATCCTAACCGGCTAGAGAAAAAGATGAGGATAAGATTTCATAACTCTTTGTCTCCATCTCCTTGCTAATTGGATCACACGTTGGGTTCAATTTCTATTAAAAAGGGTTAGATCGAAACCAAGGAAAGTTTGTGATTGTGGTAGCTTACAAAAAAAAAAAAAAAAAAAAAATTGTGCTTAGGCTTACAAAAAAAAAAAAAAAAAAAAATGATCATAAAAAAAAAAAAAAAAAAAAATGATCATTACTCGTTATAATACTGTACTTGTAAGGGTAGAGATGTGTATTCAGTCGTTGTTTCTACTTCAAAACAAGAAATGGATTCGTGTCACATGCCAGTATCTTTAGCATTACTATCTATCTACCTTTCACAAGAAAAAAATCAACACATGGCCTACTGTGCACTTCTCTATCCCGAATTTTACCTAACTGAAGAAAATTTTTGTATCGCTTCCGGCCAAAGTAATTATGGCAACAGCCACAAATACAGCTGTAATCTTTACCTCTTAAAAATATAAATGTAATGTCAGATATTTGAAATTTAGAGTGGCTACTGTTAGAAGAGTTTTAACAGAATACTGACTTCACCGCTGTGTGAAGACGCTTGTGAGAACGGAAAAAATGCAAAAAGATGGCCATGCAGGTGGTGATTTATTGTCCGGAGAAGAAAGAAAGGTTTACATGAAGAGATCGAATTGTACGTAAAGATCTAGTAGCCAGGGAAACAAGTTTTGGAAGGTTGTATAAAGAAGAGAGAGTAAGAATTAACAGTGGGAGTGGTAACTACTGTGTTGGCTTTTGGAATTTGAAAACAGCACAGAAAACGCCTAAAAGGGAAAATAATTAAAAGTGGCTTTCTTTCTCTACAGCACCATGGATCGACAGTATCTCACCCTGGAGATTTTTCACAAGCACCCGTGAACATTACATGAGTACAGCCACTGGATTAATATGGACCCACTGGATTCCTTTCTTTCATTATATACATATGCATATACACTAGTAATTGTATGGCACTGCAACTGTTTGTACTATATTGCTCTCTGCACAGAAACTGAACCAAACCCTGAACCGTGTAAACCTTTTCAGTTTTTTTAAAAATACAAATGTATACTAGCTTCATGCCAAAAAGCAAACAGAAATAAGCTGGTCACTATTTAATATTTGTAATAATTTCTAATTATTTATATATTTTATTCAATATTTTTTACGGATAATTGAAAAAAAAAGAAAGAAAGATCATTCCCCAATCAAAGGAATATGCATGTAAGAACAAATTACATGAATATGACATGCATTTCATGTGACTAATACCTATGCCATCACACTATATGACCATTAATCAATGCAAGCTGGGTAGAAACAACAACATATATACATATATTTATATAAACAATTAATAAAAATTAAAAGGAAATAATAAAAAAAATTTTCCTTATTTGTCATAGTTGATATATACAAATACAACCTTTCTCCCTCCGTTTCTATAGCTAAAGACTGTAACCTTCAAATTACAAGTATAGCAACCATGCCGTTACATAAATTAAGTAACTCCACCGTTACATAAATAGAGTGAAATTTTATGACTAGATAGCTTGTTTGCAATGATTTAGTAAATGAATCCTTATAACTGCCAGAAAGCACAATAAACAAATTAATCCACTGATTTGCAACAAAAGCAAAAGCAAAAGACCCACCACCCCACTTTTTTTTTTCTGTCTCTCTCTCTCTGTCTCCACCTATATAAATAGCAGTAACAGCAGAAACTCTTGCTCATACCACTTCCTCGATATATATCCTATATCTTAATTTCTTTAAGCATATTATTTGGCATGGCCTCAGCCTCAGGCTCTTCTTGGACTCCAAAGCAAAACAAATTGTTTGAGAATGCTTTGGCCATCTATGACAGGGACACCCCAGACCGTTGGCATAATCTAGCCAGAGCTGTTGGTGGTAAAACTGTTGAAGAAGTAAAGAGGCATTATGAATTACTTGTTGAAGATGTCAGGCAGATTGAAGCTGGACAAGTTCCTTTGCCCAATTACAGAAAAGCTGGTTTAACCGCCAAACCCTATAGCTTCATGGATGAAGAAAAAAGGTATATATAGCCCTAATACTTCATGGATGAAGAAAAGTTATACTATATATATAATATATATATATATATATATATATATATATATAAATATAGATTATATATAGATATATATTTCTTTTTCCCTTTTAATTAAGAATTTCAAGAATTAATGTGTTTCTTCCCATAATGGATTATCTTTCTTCAAAAGGCTTAATTATCTTTCCCTTTATAATTTCCTTGCAGGTTGAAGAGTCTTAAGTTGCAGTGAAGTATGAACCGGGTCATACCCATTTGATCAATAAGGATCCATTCTTTTTGGTTCTAGCTAAAAGGGCAGTCTTTAAGTAACAAAGCTTGGAATGTAATTAGATATTTATGTTTTCTTCTCCCTCCCATTTATATCAGTGTAATTTCCCATTAAAATATTATTGTAAAATGTTTCCTTAAGATGGACCAAGGAGTCATAACAACTGTGATGACTCATATGCCCTTATTATGGAATGGATTCTTATGTACTTAATTAGACTACTCATTTTAGTACCTGCCAGCTTTGCATATGTGTTTATTTTCATATTAACACCTTTTAATAAATTCAAATTTTAAATACAATTATAACGTACAGATTAAAATTATTAATATATTAAACGCTACAGATTAAAATTATTAATATATATATATATATTATTATATATAATTATTATTCGAATTATACAAATTGATCTTCTAATTAAATAAAGATATTAATAGTACTGTATGAAAACAGTTAAAATTAAAAAATAACCGAAATCTATAAAATATTATTGCTTGTTAAAAGCTTTTCTAAAATTATAACTGAATGTCATAACAATATTAAAACACAAGATATACTTGTATAATATTTGGTATAGAAGAGAGAATTTACAGATTTTTAATAAAATAAAATATACTAATACATATGTTTATCTAGATATTTTTCCTCGGCATTTATATAAAATAAGAATTTCCACCTGAAAATCTGATATAGGAAAATTTTTAAAATCATAGTAGTAATTTTGGAGAAATAACATATATTACCGCCGCGCAGGTACAAACAGATATAAATTACACTTCATTCTTGAAGCATTGATACGCCATACGTCCATTTCAATTATTTAGCAAGATAATGACACACTCTATTCAAACATCTAATTAAATTTGTATATTCTAATTATTTAGAAACTGTTTATTAAAGGGTTTTTTTTTAATAAATATAAACTTATGCACCAATGCCTTTCTAGTAAGTTCAAATTACTTAATAATCTAAGACTCTTAATCCATTATGTATAAGACACCAAAAGAGAATAATATCGCGACATTCCAAATAAATTTATGGTGATTGCTTGAAAAGTTCTGAAAGCAACTTTTAATAAAAAAGAAGTGGGATCTGGATTGTGAAGATTCTCTTTACGAGACAAAAAAAGATAAAGAACAATGGAGTTCTCACAATGCAAAATTAATTGTTAGTCTCAACTTTGTAGAATCACTTCATTACGCGAGAAAAAAGGAATGAAAATCCAAAAGAGACTAACTCTGTTTCATTTATATATATATTATTAATTCGAATACAAAATTGATCTTCTAATTAAAAAAAATTAATAGTACTTATGAACAGTTAAAATTAAAAAATTTCAATAATATTATTTTGTTAAAAGCTTTTTCTAAAATTATAACTGATGTCAAACAATATAAAACACAAGATATACTTGTAAATATTTGTGTATAAAGAGAGAATTTACAGATTTTTTAATAATAATAATAATATACTAATACATATGTTTATCTAGATATTTTCTCGCATTTATATAAAGAAACACTGAAAATCTGAATAGGAAAATTTAAAATCATAGTAGTAATTTTGGAGAAAAACATATTATGGATATAGTTAAAATAATGAAGCATAAGAAGCATTTTTATTTAGCATATACAAATAAATAAATTTAATTATTTAGAAACTTTTATTAAAGGGTTTTTTTTAATAAATATAAATTGCACCAATGTCTTTCTAGTAAGTTCATATATACATTAATTTTAAAAAAAAAAAATTATGCGAATTCAAATAAATTAAGGTGATTCTTGAAAATTCGAGCAACTTTTAATAAAAAGAAGTGATTGGATGTGAAGATTCTCTTTACGAGACAAAAAAAGATAAAGAACAATGGAGTTCTCACATCAAAATTATTGTTAGTCCAACTTTGTAATCACTTCATTACGCGAGAAAAAAAGGAATGAAAATCCAAGAACTAACTCTGTTTCATTTCAGGTGATTTTGGAATTGGGAATGGAAATAAGATTAAGGAGAGTGGCAAACAGCTCATATGTGCTTGGTATTCCATATTCTGGTTCTTCTCGATATTTCGGTTGACAAAGAAGGTAGGAGATGCTAATTATTTTCCCATCTTAATTTATCATTAACTCCATCACCTTTTAGGCTTATATAGTATATCATGTGAATATCCTCCAATTTGTCACATCCAAAATATTCATAGGAATCTAACATTTGTGTTTGGAAAGGGGAGAAAACGAATGGAAAGAAAAAGAGGGAAA
The DNA here is from genome assembly GCF_014843425.1 of Jatropha curcas. Next base: position 465,545 of record NW_023591726.1, on the reverse strand, counting down.
GTAAACGAATCTTTTCATTTCATGTTTTTTAGGAAGGAGACATTAAAATGGGAGAGAAAATGATAGGGAATTAGAATATGGTCCTGCATTTGAATTCTCTCTAAATCGAGGGGAATATTGAATATATACATATATTTATTTATTTATGAACAGACAATTAAATCGATGAAAATAAATTATATTATCAAGTAAATTTGACTCGTAATTAAAATGTAATGATATATGTTTTAAAAAAAAAAAAACTTAAATTAAACAGAATGAAGGATAAAAATTGTATTTTGACCTTCTAACATTTCCCCCTCACTTTCCAAGCAAATGAGGTCAAATATATTTTCTCGTCTCTAACATTCTATTCCTTCTTTTCTTATTCCCTTTCTCCTCTCTATCAACTTTTCCCAAACAAGTCGTAAGGGCCAAGAGTTTAAAAGGAAAGTCAAACACTTTTTATGAAGACATATATTTACAACTAAGAAAATTATGAAGACATATATATATATATATATATTTTTTGGCACTAGCACTATATTAAATTTATTTTTTCTGTTTAATAAAAAAATTAAACTGTTGATATCAACATTGAGAGATTCATAAATTACGGAAAATAATTAATAAATCATTTTAATCTTAAAATAAAAATAATATGATCAATAAAAAGCAGAAATAATTAAATCAATTTTATTAACTAAGTTAACCTTTCAAATTTTATTATCCATTTAAATTAAGCAATTAAAAACTTAATTCTCTTTGAAATTCAAACATTTGTTCATGAATTATCATAAGTGATGTTATAATTTTGCACTCACTCTTACCTACTTTATCTAATTTTTTTACCACTACAATTAAATTGGAAAAAGGGTTTCACTATTGCCTTTAAAGAAAATCTTATTTTCATACGGTGGCTGAACCAAAAATAATATTTAGGGAGGGCAAAAAAAATTAAAGAGGCAAAATTAAATAAATTCACTATTTTATAAAGAAAATGTAAACTTTTAAAAATTTTTGAAACAAACGGAAGCGGAGATTATTGCTGGTCACCCCTAATTCTCCATTTTTCAATGTGGAAAATATAAGTTTGTTGACTGCAATGTAATTAAATATATTTTTAATATTTATATTGTACTAATTTTTTTAGGGCTCATCAACCTTAATTCCTCACCACAAAATCATATCGTTAGCTATTACATTCGACAACTGAGGTCAATCAGGATCCAACTGTCGCATTACCAATCATTTAATGGGCCAGGTAACGGGGTCCAATTAGCCCATTAGTGCACAAAAACAATTGCGAAAGGACCAATTAGGGATTTACGCAATAAACACGCCCCTTTTCGCCCGCGCAGGATCCACTCTCGGACGCTGTCTGTCTCTGTTTGTAGTCGCGCTAGCTCGACATTCCACTCAGGGATGGAAGCAAGTGCTACTTCTCCTCCTTTTAAGGTAATTTAAAAAAAAAAAAAAAAAAATTCAAGCTAACATTTGGTGATTTTACGTATTTAATTTTGGAAGCAAGCAACTAAAGCGAAGAACAGTAAGTTAATGCTTCAAAATGATCAGAAGTAGACACGAAATTTGAATGTTAGATGACTAATTTGGTACTTAACTGGTGATTATCATCAAGTTTTAGTATTATTTTGAGTTAAGAAAGGATTTGTTGTTGACTATTGCAGATAATCTTGGGATCATCTTCAATTGCTCGGAGGAAAATATTAGCTGAGATGGGATATGAATTCACCGTCACTGTAAAATTTTAATTTCATTTCTTCCTTTTCTATTTTCAGTAAGAAATAATTCTTGCTAATCTTTAAAGGTTAAATTCCAGTGTGTTTTTTCAGACTGCAGATATTGATGAAAAATGCATCCGCAAAGAAAAGCCAGAAGAGTTGGTAATGGCTCTTGCTGAGGCTAAGGTATTATCGCCACTGTCTTTCATTGTTTGCTTTATTTTTACTGTAAAACAGTTTTTAAGACAGTTGTAGGGTAATTAATGAAAAAGGCAAATGTTCTTTAATTTGTGGTTAGTAGTTTCTATCCTCAAGCGCAATGGAAAGGTTCAAATGCACAATCTGGTTAGCATTGTTGTTTTTTAACATGAAGGGGATTTTAAATTCTAACCTATGTCGTATTGCCTCTTGGCTGTTGATCACTATTTTGGATATTTGAATTCGCTTGTGTTTTTGTAACATAAACTGTGGAATTTGAGACTTGGATTTTGGTTCAACTGTTCAAGTCTCATACATTAACTGAGTGTGAATTGTATCTCAGGCTGATGCAATCTTATCTAAGCTACGAGCTGATAATAATCAAGAGAATGATGGTGAATTGAGTATTTTGATTGCAGCCGACACAGTATGTCTTGTTTCCTTTTTCATTACTTTGATGCTTCTGGTTTGGACAATCAGGTGCATCTACTCTAACCTAGAGCCCTTGTTGGTCTGAGGATACAAGTCTTCTGCTAGGAGAAAACTATTTTGCCTAGTTACTGCCTGCAAAACTTCCAATCAATGTGATCGAAATGTTACATATGAGTTGATGGGAAATTTTTTAGGAACTTTACCTTGAAAATCCAATTAATTCAAACTTCTTTGTTAGCATGACAGAAGTATGGTTTGGAGATGTACTATTTATATTTTGGAGGTATTTGTGGAACTGAGCTCGTGGTTGTAGTCTTAGTTTCTTATTTCTTGGCTTAGGCCCTTTTCTGTGACGAAAAAAATAGAAAAGAAAAGGATAGTTGCCTATCAAAATTATCAACAGTCCGCGTCATAAATTTATGGTCCGTGCTGAAGAGGTAATCATGAGTTCCTACTGTCTGGACTGCTGCAAAATGCTTATTGCATTTCATGATTTTTGTTGATTTTCTGTTGTAAAATCTTTTTCTCTGCCGTTACTAGCAGTAATTTGATAGTTTTGTCATTATTGCTTTTGCTATTGTTGTCTCGATACTCTTGGCTTTTGGTTGTGTAACCTTGACTGGTGCAAACCTTCTTCTCAGGCTGAAGCCATCTTGCAAAGGCTCTCAGTGCATGACTACATAAAGGATGCTGTGCCAGCATTATTGATTACTTGTGATCAAGTATAAACCTAGTGCTATTATATGCTTTGTTCCAATTAACTTTTTTATATCTTAAGTTTTTTTTTCATACCTTTCAAGATTGTAAGAAAAGTCCCTGTCATGTCAATTGGCTGCTAATTTGCGCATCTTCTGAAAATCTAGCCTCTCAGAACACAACTCATAATCAAGAGAGAGATCTAATTACGAAGGTAAAAAATAATGATTTTTGCAGTTAACTGGGTCAGCAGGTTGAATGATTAGTTTCTAGGATATGCAAGCTTGTATTAGAGTATGCTGTTTCTGCCAAAAATAAAGAATTGTCCGGAACATATTAGATATTACTTGAGAATAAGAGTCAACGTGTCCATTTAGTTTACACCCAATGAACCGTTAGTTTGATAACAAATATTGTTTGGTTATGTGGATATGAAGTCTTGTGAGAAATTCATTATGCATAATTTTAGAGGATAGATGCTTGTAGCTAACAAAAATTTAAAGATGGTTGAGTTCACTCCAAGCTCAGGAACAGAATTATGTCCTCCATATTACTGTTGAGCCTTTATCATCCATTAGTCATATGGTGCAGATAGATCATCTCATTTTTGTAAGGATGCCTCGGAAGAGCATGAGACAGTATCCATTCATCATGCTAGGAGGTTTATGATTAAATGTGTCCTTTGCAACTTGAATCCTCAACCATAAATGGCTTCTGGTGATAAGTAGTGCAGTCATGCTTGGAAGATTGAAATTTCCAAAACTTTCCCTTCTGCGGATTTGTTAACTACTTTTATCTCTTACTGTTACTCAACAATCTGAAGGTGGTGGTCTATGAAGGTTCAATCAGGGAAAAGCCATCCAGTGAGGAAGAAGCACGACAATTTTTGAAAGGTTTGGTTTATTTTCTTTTATCGCTGTAATTTTACTCTTATATTGCTTTGATTATATACCAATCCTGAGATGCAGGTTATTCTGGGGGACATGCTGCAACTGTGAGTTCTGTTCTTGTTACAAATCTTAAGACTGGATTCAGAAAGGTAGAATGGGACAGAGTGGAGGTACGATTTGCTTTTCTTCCTTTTGGTCTTTTCCTGTCATAATTCATAATAGAAAAAGCCTGTTATGTTTTGCCCCAAAAAATTTCTTAGTAAATAGAAATATTTGAATGACTTGAATACTACTGTATCCCATGATGCTTTAACCTGACCACAGAAATGAATGAATAAATAAATACACCATTGTGAATTGATACCCACTTTCATTATGCTTTTTCTCTAGCTACCTCCAGGGTTAATTAATCTAGCTCACAGAATTTTTCGATAAAGAGAGTAATTTTGTGAGATAAGAATGCATAATAATGTTTCAACTTGAGAAATGTTTATTTCAAACTAGCTTGCTGCTAGTTTTATTGTACTTCATAGATTCTCATGAGAGAAAGATCTTGTTTCCTTGGTTGGTTGATTTGATGGAGTTTTTGGTACATAGTTGTACACATAAACTGTGTGTCCACAAGGCTTCAAAAGTATATATATAACAGATTATATCTTTCATTTATCTTTCTTCTTTTTGGTGATAAGTTTTTTGGCTTGCTAATCTCTTATAAAGTTCTCCATTTTGATGAGATGCAAAGAGACCCTTATTAATTTCTCTACAGTGGACCTAGAAATAACAGTTAGAAAATAATGCATTGCAGATCTATTTCCACGAAATACCAGACGAAGTCATTGAGAAGCTGGTAAAACTTGTTTTCACTTCACATGCTGCCTTCATATCGTTTGAATAACTATTAGTGAGTGTGTCTTTCTTTCTTGATTTTCAGATCGAAGAGGGACTTGTGCTCAGAGTTGCTGGAGGACTTATAATAGAGCATCCTTTGATATTGCCTTATGTTAAAGAAGTGGTTGGTTTTCTAATCCCTTTACCTGATCCTAACACCTCATAATATGCTTAAAGCACTAGCTGTAGGCCTGTCATTTTGAGGTTGCAGGTGGTGGCACACGCAAAATGAATTCCTTGTAACTATCCTTTTCATAGGTTTTAAAGCCTGATAATTATTGAAAGTCCTTGACTGAAACATAGTGATGGTGGGTATCTTTTTGCAGGTGGGGACAACCGATAGCGTGATGGGACTTCCCAAAGCTCTTACTGAAAAACTTATGAAGGAGGCTCTCTAGCCTAGTGCAGCTATTATCTTTTCCATTCTTTTGGTATTTCCCGACTGACATCCTTTGCTTTCCTTTACTGTTATGCTTCCTCTGAACATTGCTTGATTTGAAATGGTTAAACAAATTATTGGTTATCGTTCCCCATCAGCTGATAGAGTAGGCACTGATTTTCGTTTATCAGGGATGACTAGTTACTTAAATGTTGAGCTGTGAACAAAATGCTATTTGCCAAAGTTGCCCTTTTGTTAAAGCTACTTGATAGGAATATATAGTAGACTGCATATTTTTATGTTACTGGGCATGATATGAGTAGAGAAAATTTTATTTAATCTTGTTTAGCATTGTGATTGAAATTGTTTTTCTAAGAAACACTTTTAAATGTCGTTGAGAAAAATCAGTTTGAGATATTTTTTTTTTAGTTGTTTTATAATAAATGCTTTTGGTATGCATTAGTTAAGAACGTGGAATTCATTTGAAAATAAATTCTAAATAAAAATATGAAACCATTTGTAAATGAATTTTATTCAGAATTTATTTGCAGTAAATTTTCATATTTTTTATGATAAGTTTAAAATGTGAAATTAATTGAATTCTATATGTTTTTTATTTATAATAAATTTAAAATTCAATTTAATATTTAATAATTGTCTAAAATACCCTTGATGAAAAAATAATAATAATAGAGAGAGAGAGAGAGAGAGGAGTAAGAAATGAGAACGATAGATATAGAGGGGAGAGAAGGATGAATGAGAAAAGAGAGAAAAATACGACACGATGGAATGAAAAAGAGGGAAAAAAAAAAAAAAAAAACAAGATAGACATTTTGATCTAAAATTTAGCTTTTTCTTTTTGGATTTTATTTGAAATTTCATTGATTTTGATGGAAATTAATTTATTTTTGTTTCAGTTTCATTCGTAAAATTGAAATAAATATTTTTTTAACCTTATCAAATTCTAAAACTGAAAATTAACATAAAATTGTGATATTCATTTATGACAAATGGGGTTAATATAAAATCTTAATGGTCAATAATAAATATTTTCAACAAATTATTTCTTTTAACAACTACTCAAATAGGAATGTTTTACAAATCCAAGAATTGTTTTGACAATTTTTTTTTTCTTGCAATGTGGGCCATTGATCTTTATATTCACACCATACCCTTGGCAGAAAAGGGTCATCTTGTTCAGATGTTATGTTCGTGCACCCAGCCTGTTAGAATCCATTACCAGCTGGATTTCCACGGTTGGACTAAAAGTGTTTCCTGGTGCTGTTCTTTCATCTCCATAGCTATTAATTAGTTTGACTGAAGTGTAAAATGTAGCCTCAAAACGATAATGTCGTACAGCGTCAACTGGGTCGTTTCATAATAATACATTGAACCAGGCTTTGCCATCACTTCTGTTTACCATATCTTGTACATTATGAAAGTCAATATTTATGAATCATCATTATATATTTTGTTTAATGTTATCAATTTTTAAAATGATTTAATTAGTTAATATTTTAAATAATAAAACAATATGAAAAATTTCTATTGACAGAGTGACGGATAAAAAGGGAGGGGATATTTTCCTCAAAAAAAAAAAAAAAAAAAAAAAAAAAAAAAAAAAAAGGAGGGGTATAGCCGCTGGCTTAATTGATAAATAGATTACTGGGCCAGGAGGCCCAAACAATGTAGACCAAAAAAAAAAAAAAAAAAAAAGGAGGGGATAATAGCCGCTGGGCTTAATTGATAAATAGATGTACTGGGCCAGAGGCCCAAACAATGTAGACCTGCTATTTACTGGGCCAATAGTTTGTGCAAGGATATATGGTAAAACTATGAGTATGTACATGAAGGATCAAAAGTGACTTTACTAATTACTAGAAGTAGAACCGTACATTCCACCTCCCGAGATACCACCCACATGGCCAGTTGGCCACATCACAATAACAGTTATTTAACCGTCAAAATAAAAATAAAAATAAAAACACCTAAATTCACTGACCGCAGCTCTCATCCAAAAGTCATATCCTGCACAAACTCAAACTCTGACTCTCTCTCTGCTCCCTCCCTCCATTTCCAACTCCTTCCTTCAATTTCAATTCTTCTCTCTTTACTTGTCGAAATTAGATTTTCGGCTTTACATTTATATAGTGAATAATACTGAACAACCAGTTTTTAGCTGATTGATAGTAATATACAGCAACGGCCATGGACACCGGCGGCGAGATTCGGATCCACCAAACCCGAAGGCTTCCAGATTTCTTACAGAGCGTGAATCTCAAGTACGTGAAACTAGGCTATCATTATCTAATCTCCAATCTGTTAACCTTATGTTTCATTCCTTTAATTGTAGTAACCTCAATCGAGGCTTCTCAAATGAATCTCGACGATCTCCGCCACTTATGGCTCCACCTTCAGTACAATCTTGTGAGCATCATTATCTGCTCTGCTTTTCTCGTTTTTGGTTTGACCGTTTACATTATGACCCGCCCTAGACCCGTTTATTTGGTCGATTATGCTTGTTATCGTGCTCCCGATCATCTCAAGGCTCCATTTGACCAATTCATGGAACACTCCAGACTCACTGGAGACTTTGACGAGTCTTCGCTTGAGTTCCAGCGTAAGATTTTGGAGCGTTCAGGGCTTGGAGAGGAGACTTATGTTCCAGAAGCTATGCATTATATTCCTCCTCGCCCGTCCATGGCCGCGGCCAGGGAGGAGGCCGAGCAGGTCATGTTTGGTGCGTTGGATAATTTATTTGCCAACACGAATGTGAATCCTAAGAATATTGGCATTCTTGTTGTTAATTGCAGTTTGTTTAACCCCACACCGTCACTTTCGGCTATGATTGTGAATAAGTATAAATTGAGGGGCAACATTAGGAGTTTCAATTTAGGAGGTATGGGCTGTAGTGCTGGAGTTATTGCTGTGGATCTTGCTAAGGATTTGTTGCAAGTTCATAGAAATACTTATGCAGTTGTTGTCAGCACTGAAAATATTACCCAAAATTGGTATTTCGGAAATAAGAAGTCTATGCTGATACCCAATTGCTTGTTTCGAGTCGGTGGCTCTGCAGTTTTGCTTTCAAATAAATCTGGTGACAAAAACAGGTCCAAGTATAAGCTTGTCCATGTTGTCAGGACACACCGCGGTGCGGATGACAGGGCGTTTCGATGCGTGTATCAAGAACAAGATGGTGCAGGGAAGACTGGTGTTTCATTATCAAAAGATTTGATGGCAATTGCTGGTGAGGCTTTAAAAGCTAACATTACTACCTTAGGTCCTTTGGTTCTTCCAATTAGCGAGCAGCTTTTGTTCTTTGCAACTTTGGTTGTAAAGAAATTGTTCAATAAAAAAGTGAAGCCTTATATCCCAGATTTCAAATTGGCATTTGATCATTTTTGTATACATGCTGGAGGAAGAGCTGTGATTGATGAGCTAGAGAAGAATTTGCAGCTTCTACCTGTACATGTGGAGGCATCCAGAATGACTCTTCACCGTTTTGGTAACACTTCATCCAGTTCAATTTGGTATGAATTGGCCTATGTTGAGGCTAAAAGAAGGATGCGTAAGGGCAACCGTGTGTGGCAGATTGCTTTTGGAAGTGGCTTCAAGTGTAACAGCGCAGTATGGGAAGCACTCAGGAATGTGAAGCCGTCTGCTAATGGTCCTTGGGAAGATTGTATAGATAAGTATCCTGTGACATTAGTTGCCTAATACAAGATAAAAATTTGCACTTTAAATCATTTTCCAATTCCCTTCGGGGTATTTTTCATCATGGATTAAGAATCTAACAGTTACTATATACCTTCCCCTTGTAGCCTTTGATTTGTACTTTCATGGGTCTTTTTTATTTGCTTATGTTATGAAAGTGAAGATGTGATTTTCCTGTACTTCCTGTTTGTTGTATTTCTTGTAATCCAAAATTACTGGCTTCAAATGCTTGTGTGTTACAGTTCTATATGGAAATTTCTCTTCAACTGCTGTTCAGAGTGTCTCATTCTTGTTTAGCGTAATTGAACTTGTTTTTCTTTGATGCATTTATTAATTTTTTTGTCAAAAAGCAAGATGTTGCACTCCATATTTAGCCATCTGGCATTGTAGTAATTCACAAAAGATGTATATTTCTTGTTAAGAATAAGAAATTTCTTACGGATAGGAATGGCTAAAGGTTAATTTAGCTTTATATGTAACAAAATCACAATGGCCCGCATCCCTAATTATACTGATCATGATTGGCAAGATTTTACAAATCATGCCTACACATGGGGGGAGTGGAATCTATCTCACAAAGTTCTTTTATGACTCTTTACTTGCTTGCTTCCTCAAATAAGTAGTAGTAGAGATTAACAAGGAGATTATTAGTGCATTTAGAGTAACGCTTGGAAATCTAACATGACAATAGCTAATCTTTCTAAGTATCACTGGCTGTGGAAAACCCAAAAAAAAAAAAAAAAAAACATAAACGAAAAAAAAAAAAAGAACAATGACACGTTACCAATGCTTGTCTAGCTCCTAAAACATGGGGATGGAGTGTGACAACCAGTGTTTATTGGTGAATTAAGCAGTCACCACACATAAAAACCACTATACATAAAATCAAAAATAGGAAAACCCAAAAAAAAAAAAAAAAAAGAACAATGACACGTACCAAGCTTGTCTAGCTCCTAAAAATGGGGATGGAGTTACACCAGTGTTTATTGTGTGAATAAGCAGTCACAACATAAGCATAGTTTTTCTACTTAAATCCATAATCCTAAAACTTGTCTATCACTTGTTTGCTTGCTTACGCATTTAGAGTTCCTCAGCTCAATTGAAGCCAACAGAATTTGAGCGTGCCAAGGAATCTAACGTTACATAAGACTCTTTATATTCAATACATTTAGTGAGTGACCCATCCCATCTTTTTCTAGGATAACATATATACTGATGCTTCTGCAGTTATATATACTTATATATGAATGTAGACAAATCATATATAATCATATTACTGAGAGAGAGAGAGAGAGAGAGAGAGAGAGAGAAATTTCTGACGCTAAGATCGTCTAGAAGAAGACTCCACCCACCCACGGTACCATAAAAACTGATAACGCCAATTGACTATTGCAATTTGCAGCCTTGAAGTTCACTTAATTTGACAAATTCCAAGAAATTCTGTTTGAAATCAATGCATGCGTTTTTCAAGACGGTATTTCACAAAAGAAAATATTACTCCTATTTTAATAGGTTGATTAAAGATCGTAATTTGTATTAAAAAAGGTAAATAAAATACTAAATGAAGTCGTAATTTTAATCAGATTTTAATTTTCCCTATTAAAAAATAATTTAATATTTTATTCATAAAAAAATAAAAACAGATAAATGTTACATTATTTTCCAAATTGCAGTATTTAAAAACAATTCAACTTCAATTTCAAATTGACTATTAGGTATTAACAAAAGCAAATTTAGGGAGGGAAATGAACAGTTCAGATTGAAAGAAAAGTTCGATTGTATTCCCTATGGCTTGACACGTCGTCCTTAATAGCAAAAATAGTAATATAGAGATAATAATAATAATAATAATAATAAGACTATCAAAATACGCATATTTTTATGCCTTAAGTGTTATTCCACATTGATTGTTAGAAAAAAAATACATATATAAAGCGTGTATAAGTAGTGATTGGATTTAGTTTTATATTTTTAATTAATTACTTTTTAATTTATAGAAATTGAATGTTAATCTAATATAAATTATTAATTATTACTCGTATTGACTACTGATTGCCAGCATGGCAATCCGTGTGACAAAAAAGAGTTGGAGGAAAAATCAAATAATAGAAAAGATTAGCTAGAGTTTGTTTTGTAATTAGTTTTACCAGCTGTACATAATTAGTTTTAGTTCTCTTCTTATATATATGATTTCTGTAACAAACTGTAATTACGCTTTTAAGAATAAGAATTATTTCTTCTTCTTCAAGTAATTTCTCTCTTTTGTTAACTTGCGTTGGACATTAATTAGTGGAACTAAAATTGAAATAAAATTATTAGTGATATTGTGAATATACGTATTTCTAAAATAAAATGATAGGTAATTAATCACTTATAATACTTTTTTTTATTAAATATAATTAGAATAAAATTTCTTTTTACAACTTATTTGGGTCGTATCAATTATAATTCAATAAATCTATTATCTTTATATAAACCTTTTGTGTTATAATGAAGTTCATTATAACTTTATTACGTTCCATTAGTTAGTAACTCCATTGTTTAGATAATATTTGTTAATTATAATTTTATTAAATTCCATTACTTTATAATTCTATTATTTAATAAAAAAAACTTAAATGCAAATCCATTATAATTCAATTAAATTTCATTAGATTTTATAACTCCATTATTTAATAAAAAAAAATTGAATATTTATTAAATATAAAAAAATAATTATAATGATAAAACAAAAAATCACACATCAGCACTTCATATTCTAACATTACAAAATTATATATTTATATAGATAGATGGCGGTTGTTATCTTTTCTTTTCTTTTTTCTTTTTTCTTTTTTTTTTTTTTTAAATAATTATAATTGATAAAGTTGACAAAAGTCACACATCAGCCACTTCATATTCTAACATTACAAAATTGTATAATAGTTAAAATTAGATAGATGGCGGTTTGTTATCTTCTTTCTTTTTTCTTTTTTCTTTTTTTTTTTTTTTTTCTTAGTATTAATATGAAGCGGTGGACTTTATGCTGAGCACTTTGACTTTTTAGTGTTTTTTCTTTTTTCTTTTTTTTTTTTTTCTTTTAGAAAAATGAACGGTGGGACTTATCTGAGCACGACTTTTTAGTGTTGAAAAATAATGTCCATACGAAAGGGGCTTCTTCTAGGTATTGCTTATTATGATAATTATTATTAAATCATTAATTACATTTCAGGATGATGCAAAAGACTACGTTTCTTCCGTTTTATATAGGTAGTTGAATCTGTGCGTAGTAAAAAAAAAAATCAAACGGAATATGCTTCAACGCCTAAGCAGTTAAGCCTCTGTTTAACATTTATCATCAAATCTAACGTCCATAGTTATGGATCATTACTTATGTTGTAGCCTTTTTGTTTGAAGAGAAAACGTCCACGTATAAGTCCACTTCACATACTAATTCAATCGAGAATATTCTTGATCTTTCAACGGAAAAAAAATAAAATAGTAATAATATTTTCTTTTAAAAAAAAATTATGGATTGATTTGGTGTACGGTTGTGTAATATTCTACCTAGTAATCTTCAAGGCCCAATCCAAACAAATAATAGATTTACCTGTAAAAAGTAAAAAGTAAAAAGTAAAAAGTAAATAACTTTTTATAGATGTTTAATCATTTTTCTGTTGTTTTACTCAAAATTTTTGAAGAACATTTTTGGGGCTGCAAAAATGTTTTAAGGGCCTAGGCAGGATATGATCTCTGTCCAGTCATTACCAAGTATCATCATGTCTAGCATAATTAAAAAAATAATAATAATAAAATTACTATGGTGCCTACCAACCAGTAAATTGTTGGCGGCTATCAAGGTTGATTTATTGTTGGATTGTCCAACCTTACCTAAATGTATATAGTTTCTCAATTTTAGAAAAGAAAATTAATAAACCCTAAATTTGTCAGCTAGCACAATAATTTTATATAAGGTCTGATCAATAATGATCTCATTTCAGAAACTTTGCAGAATAATAGCTTTCTGCATTTGTATTGGATATCATCATTATAATATAATGGCATAATTACCTGGTTCACCACTCGGTATCAGATAGTCTGTTCCATCCCAGTCCAAGCATAAACTGATATTCTACTATCAAAAGCAATCATGTAATCCATTTGAATGAATGCAGCTATCTTTTATCCGTAAATGTCCATATGATGCAAGCAGAAAAACCCAATATGCTGGTAGAGAAAAGATGTTTCTTTAATTCTAAGAAAACTTTCACAGGTTTATTCATGCTACTCAAGGATCATTACAAATGGGAAACATCAATAGTTGGTTTCTTTCGATTACAAAAATGAATTTCATTTGAATAAGAACAACAAACCTCATCTGAAGGAACTTTGAATTTCTTCTAAACCTCTCCCTTTTGTCTCTGGAACCCAAATACTCGCAAATACAATAGTGAAAACACACACAACCATGTAAATGGCAAACGTTCCTGTTGAAGGTGGAGGAAATCAAGGTAAGATGAAAAAAGAAAAAAAAATGTAAAAGAACAGTTACAAAAAGGGTGCTCTGTTGTTTCGGCGGAACTGAGTTTTTAGTTAGCAGAACACATATGCTCACATGCCCAAATACACGCACACAGAGTAGGAAAAGGCCAAACCTCCAGTACTCCAACTCAAAAGCAAGTTTGCAGTCATAGTAATCACAAAAGACATGAACCAATTAGCTAGTGTTGCTATGCTTCCGGCAAGGCCCTTAATATTGATTGGAAGAATCTGCATTGAAAAGCCATATATCATGGTCATCCTTTCAAGAGAAATGAATCAGCACTCAATTTGGAAGATGATAAAATAATTTTGGATCATTTGAGCCACAAGTTTATGTCAGCATCATCAGCATCGTATTCAGCATAAAAAATAACCTAAATATGAAATGTTCTATACACCATAATAGAAAGACTGGTACCCAGCTGTAGTCCCATCAAAGCAGGGTCATATCAATCACAATAGTAGCGTAGTCCTCATGTTTTGTAAAGTTCAAGTCACCAGACTTTCATTGGCATTCAATTGCAGATGATAATTGAAATTTAACAGAACGCTGACAGTTTGCAAAGATCTATTCAAGAAGAAGCCTATGCTTCAAGCTATCTTTAGTCCAAGAAATGGAGTAAATATTGTGAGACAATTTTTGTAAATTAGTGGTGCAACTGCAAACTAGGGGGATGATCAAGAATTTGATTGAAAAAATGTCCTCTGCAGAAGAAATATCAAATATAAAGAAATTTGCTTGCAGGGAAAATTATAATTTCTATGCATATATTCCATGGTAATACAATAGAGATACCTCAGACATTATAACCCAAGGAATAGGTCCCATTCCCAAAGAGAAAGCAACTACCATCCCCTGCGAGAGAGAATTGGTTTAGGCACGCCATGAAAAAGAAAAAAGAAAAACTAGCAACAATGATTCAAGCAAAAATCAGATAGATAACACACTAGAAATACCGCATACCACAACTCCAACTACTGCTAAGATCCCCAAAATGCTATACAAAGTAGATTGATCCGATACAAAATCCTGGATCGATGAACAAAATGAAGGAAAAAGAGAATTATAGACCAACAAAAGCAAAATCATACATTTGATTATAATGCTTGCTACAAAAAGTTTTGTCAGCAGAATTATTAGGTGCTTGCCTGTACAAAGAATGATACTGAAACTAGCAGGAGGCTAAGAGCCATGCCAGAAGAGGACACCTGCAACAGAACCAACAAATGAAAGAAAGAAAACATCATCCTACTGTTTTCCTCCAAATGGAAAATATTGATTCACAAATAAAAGTAGTTTTTCCTTAACTCACAATAAGTAGAAGCCTGCGACCTGCCTTATCAATCAACCATGTAGTTACACCGGTTGCAATCACCTAAAAGAAATGTATTTTCAAATTGCAATTAAAGCCAATGGAACTTTTCAAGACTAATTTCAATTTGCAATTAATACCAATGGAACTTTTCAAGACTAATGACAAACGTAATAAAGAATAAAGATCATCATTTCACAATTTCTCCTTAAGATGTACCTGAATGGCACCTATCCCAAATGTAGCTATATTACTATTTTTAAGCCCTGTTCAAAATTAAGACGACTAGTTAGAACCATTCATCTCAATCAATAAACTGATGATATGTAATTTATTTGACGTGACAGTAAAATTCAGATTTCGGTAAAACTGTACATGAAGCCAACACGAGGATATAAATATAATTCATAAATACTAGCAGACCTATAGCTAAAATGGCACTAATGTAGGTTTATTTGAAATAAAATCATGATACAGCTTCTTGGCAAACCACAAATCGCATGGTTCTGAAGACATGGAAAAAGAGAGTTCTAATTTGCATCTGACATCAGTTAATTTCAAAGGGAACAAAAAAAAATAAGGAAAAAAAAAATACAGGTATACTTTCAACTTTACAGGCTCAAAATGTCACAGAGATAAAACAAACAGAACAGCAATCAATTCCAATGCTTCTGTTGCAAGAACCAG
The DNA here is from genome assembly GCF_014843425.1 of Jatropha curcas. Next base: position 450,106 of record NW_023591726.1, on the reverse strand, counting down.
ACAAAATGTTTCAATATGAGGTGGTGGACAAGTTTACTATGCTTACCAGCAGATTCAAAAATGGAACTAGAATAGAATAGAACACCATTAATTCCATTAAGTTGTTGCAAAACAAGTAATCCAATCCCAATCTGCAGTATATTGATAAAAAAAAAAAAAAAAAAAAAAAAAAAAAAAAAAAAAAAAAAAATATTAGGTTGTGATTTTTTAACTCTGCGGCATCACCTTGTGAGGAAATGTTTATAGGTAATAATTACCATAAGAGGGAGCCAATATCTTCTAAGTTTGAGTTCTGCAAACCGGATTGTAGTTCTTCTGCTTGTTGAAGCTACAGCCCTCTGAATAATGCAAGGTAGCAAACAAAATCACCAAAGCTTGCTCCTTAATAGAGCAATGAAGAGAAAAACAGAGTAGCACTTCACAGTTAAGAAAGAGCATTTGAACCTCATTCCATTACCTTAATTTCATGCACTTCAAGTGAAATATCAGTATCAAACCCCCGAAGAACTTGCAAAGAAGTTTCAAATTCTTCTGTCATACCCATTTTTGCCTAAATTTTGGTTATTTTTGAGAGAGGGAGAGAGAGAGAGAGAGAGAGAGAGAGAGAGAATGGCATCAGCAGATTTTAACACTATGTTTCAGATCTAAAGAAGCACATTTCATAAAGCTTACCAGCCACCGAGGAGATTCTGGAATGAAAAACAGGCCAGGTATCAAAATGGTACATGGTAATATTCCTGCAAGACAATTTTGCCAAGTTCTAATATATAAAAATCTCATAGTATTGCCACCATTTATTGATTTATATTAAAACCACGAGTCAGTAAAATTTCCTTTTCCTACCTTAACATAATATGGACCTAAAATAGTTTTAAGAGTATAACATACTTTCCAATGCCAAAGCCAAATTTGATTGCACTTGATTTTTCAGGTTCCATTAGTTAGCAATACAAGCATACCTATTCATGAGTGTTAGTGTGTGTGAAAGCAAGTGTGAGTCTTTGTGTGTCTAAAGGTGCATTTCAATTGGGTATTGAGGAAGAAAGCCTGTCTTCACCATAAAAGATGGGAAAAAAAGAAATATTAGCAAGATGTCAAGCGTGAGGCAGACTTCTTTCTCATCCAAGTGCTTAATTGACAGCTTACACAAGTACACACCAAGTTGACTATCTGCATTACAAGATCAGAGAGAACTAGGCATCTCAGAACTCATTAAGTTCGAACTGCACAATATGTCGGGAAATCCATTGATGGATACTCGTAAACAGACCAAGTTCAAAAGGTGTAGCCTAGAAAAGCAAACTCCAATATTAAACAGCACCTCTAATTTCCATAGCTTGTCACTTAAGCTTGCTTGTCAGTACCATTTTCTTTCAAGAAAAGACCAATGACACAAGAGTGGAAATAAATAAATGAGGCATGATAAGGTTAGCTAGTGATGGGTATCATCAGTGAGGATATTTAAATGACTACCTAAAACAGCAAGTATTCTCCATTCAACAAAAAGTCCAAGTAGATAAGCCAGCATGATTCCAATTGTGACAGAGAGCTGCATAACAAAATATGAAGAATTTAACCAAATTGGATAAGTGATAAATCAAGATATTATTCAATTGTAAGAATATGATTGGTTCATGATAAGGACTAGCTTGGAAACACAACCAACCTGATTCACTGAACCCAAAGCTCCTCTCAAGTTTTGAGGTGCTATTTCCGCAATATATACAGGCACCTACATGTGATAAACAATACTGATATTTTTAAGTATTATCAAGAGCGAATTCCTAAATGAGAACAACCAAATCAACCTCAAATTACCGTGTATGAAATAATTCCTACACCAAAGCCTTCCAATAACCTTCCCATGTAGAGAAAAGAAGTATCCTACACAAAAGGCTAACCCTTAGATATAAATTAATATGCTCCTATCAGCTTTTGATATAAGCAAAAAACTAGTAATAGAACTCACTTTGGCAAAAGATATAGCAAGCCACCCAATAATATTAGGAATAGCAGCAATCATTAAAGACTGCAATTATCACAAGAAAGCATAACTTATTAATGCAAAACCCAAAAGAGGAAACGGGAAAAAAAAAATGGTGGTGGCTAATTCCTACCCCTTTTCGTCCAATGTACTCAGCAATCTGACCGCTAGCTATAGCCCCGACCATAGCACCCACATTCGATAGGGAACCAAATAGAGAGAACTGACAGAAGAAACAGCATTAGCGACCAAACTGAATCAAAAGAAGCTAAAAATAGTTAGCAATAAAATGAGATTCACAAATTCACACCTCTGAGACTGAAAGTCCAAGATCGTCGGTGATCGCAGTTTGAGTTGGCGAGGAATAACCAGACTGAACATTAAATATCACCGAAAAAGAGAGAAAAGATTCAATCTAAAACTTGCAAATTTTAATTATTCGAATCTAACAAATCCAGAAACTCAACGAAATATTATAAAGCTTGAGTTGCTATTTCTTCCTCGTATAGAAATAAAATGAATTCCATACTCATTTCAACTAGTAAGCTTCGGAAAAGAGTCTAAAATTAAAAATGAAGAAGATCAAGATAGTTCACTTACAGTGAAACCAAATTGAATAGGACCCAGAGCAACGATCATTACACAAGCAACAACAGAGACAGAGCTATCACGAATGACCTGAGACGAGCCCATCATGCTGGATTGCCTTGAGCCCATCCGGTACCAACTCCCTGTATGTAGAAATGGTTTCCGTAGATCCCCCCTCGCATCTTCTGTATCATCTCTGAAACTCATCCTTTCTTTTTCTTCAGACCCTCTCCAGGTCTCTACTGTTTACCAAAAATGCTTTCTATATGTACGACAAAATGTCTGAAAAAGAAGAAAATATATATTCAAAAGAAAAAACAAAGAACAAGAAGCTAAAGAGTAGAGAGTGAGAAAGACTAGTGAGGAAGAAGAAGAACAGACGAGCTCGTGAACGAGGATAGCAGTAGCTTACTGGCCATTCTTTTTCTTTTCTTTTCTTTTTTTCTTTATTACCATAAATAAGATATTTCGAATGGCAACGCCAACCTGTTAATCTGAGACGCCACCACTGGTATAGAGCAAATAAACAAAATCCGTTTCCGGCACGTCACTTCACTCGCGCGCGTACACCACTTTATTGGATAGTAAAAGCAACATAAACACATTGCTGTTTTTAGCACGTTGAGAAATTAAATTAGAGACACACAACAATTGGGTTGCAACCACTTTGTTTGGTAGTTGGTTGTTACTTGGGATTTCCCAACTAGAGATTTTTTATTTACGAACTTGGTTTAAATTTTTATTTTAGTATTAATAAAAATAAAAATAAGATAAATAAATTATTTAAAATTACATCTGGGTGATAATTTTTTATTCTAACATATTTATAGAGCTTGTATGAAAAACTTTAATACTTCATTTTTTTTTTTTAAATCTATCTGAATAAAATTTATAAATTCTTTAATGTGTTTCATGAATCACACTTTAGTTAAAATGCTGAATTATTAAATAATTTTATTTTTTAACTTTAACATATATACTAAAAAATAATTTCACAAATCTATATAAACTTATAATTTCATTAATTTTGACAATCTTTTTTTTTTTTTTTTGAAAAGTATTAATTTTTACAAGCATTAAAATTTTAAAATTCTCAATTGCAATATTGCCTAGAATTTTATTACGACTGACAGGTACTAGATACGTATAACGGTAATTTTTCGTATCTAATCGAATTGATTGTTGTTAACTTGTCATACATCTTTGTATGTGAAAGTTACTGTAATTACTCTAATAATTGCACGTGGCTAGTGTGAATAAGATAATACGCCATGCTGACAGATATTTGTTCGGTTCGGTTCGTTTTTTTAAATATAAATCCAACTACTTCATTTTATATATATATTGAAATAAAATCAAATCACTGACTTTTCAAGACCATATATATAAGTTTAGATTAATTTGAATTAATTAACAGCTTGTTTGGAAATAATGATTTCTATGGAGGAAGGAAAATTGGGTGGAAAATAAGTAGGGAAAATAATTTTCCTTGTTTGGATACCTTTAAAAGGAAATGGAAGGAATCAAAGTAACCATTAAAATTTTCCGGAGCCCACAAAAATACAATCTCTTCAAAAAATAGAGAGACAGTGGTGAAGATAGAGTGAAAATTCCTTCCATACCAAATATAAGATGAAATAAAAAATGAATATTAACAATACTCTCTTATTGTTCTTTTTTCCCTTTTCCAAACACAGCATAAAAGTAATAGACGGTAGCAAGATAAAAATCCAAACCTCATTATTCTTAAAAAAAAAAAAAAAAAAAAAAGGAAATGGATAGCGAACAGAAGTAACCATTAAAAATTGTTCGGAGCCCACAAAAAATAACAATCTCCTTCAAAAAAATAGAGCGACGAGTGTGTAAGATAGAGTGAAAATCCTTCCATCAACCAAATTATAAGAACATGAAATAAAATGAATAGTAACATAATACTTGCTCTATTTGTTCTTTTTCCCCTGTGTCCAAGACAAAAAAGCATAGAAAGAATAGACGGTGAGCAAGATAAAAACTGCCAAACCCTCAATTATTCTTAAAAAAAAGAAAAAAAAAAAAAAATCAATAGTTAAAGCCCAAGTGACATATTGGCCTCATATGAATTTATTTGATTGGGAATAGCCGCAAAGGCGAAAGATGGAAAAGCCATCATTGGATGAGCAAAAGTTAAAATTGGGCTGAAAGCTTTATAACTAACTTATGTTCTTCGGTTCTTTTTTTCTTGTCCCTTTTTTTATATAGATTAAACCCTTACTGCTTGTCTTTCTATTTCTTTTTATGTTTTGAGTAGGGAAACGCTTAGCTTCATTCTGCCAAAAAAAAAAAAAAAAAAAAAATCATAATAGTTCACCAAGTACAATTGGGCCTCATATGAATTTTATTTGATTGGAAGCCCAAAGAAAGATGGAAAAGCCACATTGGAAGCAAAAGTTAAAATTGGGCCTAAAAGCTCTTATATAATTATTCTTTTTCTTTTTCTTTTCCCTTTTTTTATTAGTATTAAAACCTTACTCTTTCTTTCTCTTTTTTTGTTTGAGAGGGAAAACCTTACTTCCATTCCCATGTATATGTGAAAGATATAAATAACACGTTGCGTGATATGTCCAATCATATTATGAAATTAGATCTTGTGAATTAAATAATAATTTATTCATTGTTTACATTGAAACATAAAGATATTTATAAACCTTTTAAATGGTATAAATTAATTTAAAACCGTGGTTATAAAAAAATTAATGATTTAATTAGATTTATAAAATAAAATTTAAAATCCAAATTATTGGTTCAGTGAAATTATTTATATTTAACCAAAACATTGTATATTATACATTTTATTTAAAATTTGAAATGATTAATAATAAAATACAATTTGCGAATGAAAAATCAATTGATTTAATAGTTTATTACAAATTATGACAAGTTAAATTTGCAAATGTGCGAATGAAAAAAAAGTTATTTGTGGACCAAGTGAGTATTAACATTTGAAGGAAAAATGAATTCAACCTCTTCATATTTTTTATTTTTTTCTCAGCTATTTTTTGGGTTGATAAATTTATCTTATAATATAATTTAAAGTGAAACTTAATTATCATTATCAAGTGAAATTTGAATAAAAATAAAGAAACATGTTTAAATGGTGCTTATTATATAGAAAGTGAGTCCTCGGCTGTCGTCTCTTAAAGCCAGTCTATCCCACATTCGACACTCCGCTTTACAGGCACAAAAACAAACACCCAGCCATAGTTAAGCCACTGTTTTTTTGTTTCTGGCAAGCCAATTTCTCCTCTCAAGTCGTAAGCCACCGCCATCTTCAGTGTCACCGTCGACTTTCTTTTCTGTTGGCCTGGTCAAACTCACCATCAATTTTTCCCTCTGATCGCACATGGGCGAGCAAACCCAACTCCAACCACAACCGCAACCGCAACCGCAACCACAGCCTCAATCCAATCCCCCTCCGCCTACACCTCCACCTCCCCAATCCCTATCCCAATCGCAATCCCACTCCCACTCGCAACCCCAATCTCAATCTCCGATCAAAGCCCAGGTTCAAACGCAAACTCAACCACAGCCCCTTCATGACTCCACCACTACGTCGACCATTACCACCACTAATGAATTGACCACTATTCCTCAGCAAACCGTTTCTCCTCCGGCCAAAATTCCTCCTTCTCGCCCCCGTAAAATCCGTAAACTCTCTCCGGACGACACAGCTACCACCGCCACCGACCCTAATTCCTCACAATTAACCACCACTACAAATGAACCTCCAAAAACGACAGCCAAATCCGCCAAAACCAGAATCGCCCAGACGAAAGCCATTGTTGTGGCACCTCCCCGCATCATTCCGAGATCGCTGTCCTGCGAAGGTGAGGTGGAGAACGCGATTCGCCATCTTCGCGATGCCGATCCACTTCTCGCATCTTTAATCGACCTCCACCCTCCCCCTACCTTCGACACTTTTCACACTCCGTTCCTTGCCTTGACTCGAAGCATTCTTTACCAGCAGCTCGCTTTTAAAGCTGGCACTTCAATCTACACTCGTTTCATCGCTTTATGTGGTGGAGAGGCTGGTGTCCTCCCCGGGACAGTTCTTTCTTTGACCCCTCAACAGCTCCGACAAATTGGGGTTTCGGGGCGCAAAGCCAGTTATCTTCATGATCTCGCTAGAAAGTATCATAATGGGATATTGTCGGATACTGCAATTGTAAATATGGATGATAAGTCTCTTTTCACTATGCTTACTATGGTTAATGGAATTGGTTCTTGGTCGGTGCATATGTTTATGATTTTTTCGCTGCATAGACCGGACGTGTTGCCCATTAACGATCTTGGGGTGCGCAAAGGAGTGCAGTTGCTGTACAATTTGGAAGATTTGCCTCGTCCATCGCAGATGGATCAACTGTGCGAGAAATGGAGGCCGTACAGGTCGGTTGCGTCTTGGTACCTTTGGAGATTTGTGGAGGCTAAAGGGTCCCCTTCGAGTGCTGTGGCAGTGGCAACTGGTGCTGGTATGACACAGCAACAACAGGAGGAACAGCAACCTCAGCTCCTCGACCCAATTAATAGCATTCTCAACCTCGGGTATATTTAATCTCCATTTATATTTTTCCTAGTTTGCTTCTTCTCTATTTATTGTTTATTTTCATACTGTTATGTACTGTTTATATGTTTCTATCAAATCTTCATAGATTGTTCATTTTCATTGGTTAACATGAATTAAAATTTTATACTCAGAAACTTGGTAATCCGTTTGTGATTTAGGGTTGCCTACCTTTAGTATATTGATCACGAGAACTAGGATGGGTGCTTAACCCTACAAGAGATTCCATGACAAGAGAATTTACTTTTAGTATTAAAATTTGGTTAGGTGGATGTCCAGATGATTTAGTTTGTATTTTGATTTATATAATATCAAGAAATCACATCTGAAGGCTAAGTATTTATGCCCAAAACGTACTTATGTATGTTGGAATCCTTATTGGTTTTTAAGAATTCATTTTCCTTTTGTTCTGCATGTGTACTTCCTGTTCTAAATAGTATAGCTTCTTGTTGTACTTGAAAGAAAATAGCTGCAACCTGTCAACACATGAAACACTTTGTGGTCCTTTACATCGAGTATGAGAAAGAAGGATCTAAAGAATTTCCTTGTAGGTCAGGCCAGTATATTATCATCATCAATTTTTACAGTTTTGACTTATATACCTATAGATGGAAACCATCAAGTGTTTTGGATAGCATTTGAGAAACTAAGCTCAGCTACCCTGCCAGTCAATATGCTGTTTATATTATTTGACCCCTTTTCTGCTTTACCCTACCTAGGCAACTACCTTCCTTCCTCCTTTTGTTTCAATCGTTATAACCCTAAATCATCAAAGGTTCATTCCTCACACCACTGTCATCCAATTCTCAAATAATGTAAACAGCATATTGACTAGCAGGGTAGCGGAGCTTAGTTTCTCAAATGCTATCCAAAATACTTGATGGTTTCCATCTATAGGATCTTTAATAGGCGAGTGTGTTAGCATTTTTTGGCTTCAATTATTAATATTATCAACTGCCTGAATTTTAAGAGTTATCTTGTTTTAGTTTTAATTTGATGGACTCTAAGTAAAGATATCATGCCACATTTCAAGTAGAAAAATTTTATCATAAATTTCACCTATAAAAGTTGCTTTTAATAAAAAAATAGTAACTTACTGTGTAACAACTAAGAAGATCAGGGCATCAGGCTGAAGCCAATGATATGACTATTCTCATAGTATAGAAATTGTCCAAGTTCACTTTGAAATAGACTGGCATCTCTTGTTTTGATTTGAAACTGTACTTGTTTCTGCTTTACTTGATCAATTGATTGCCTTGGAGAGATCACTATTGAAGTTGAGGGATTTTGTTTTTAACGTGCCTTCATATCACTGATAAAGTTTGTGAATATCATTATCTGCTTAAATGCATGTCTGTCCCACATAATTCCAAATCCATAGTTAAATGTTGGGGCGGCTGTAAAACCTTGACCCCCATCAGAGAGAAGGAACCTATCACCTTTTTAGAACCTTATGTTGTAATAAGCTTAGAACAGGCATTAGTGACTTACGGGACTTTGGATTCAACTCGATCAAGGTTTATTGTTAAGATTTCAATGTCTTTCTCAATAGATCCATTTCATTTCATTTCATGGGCTGCTTTTTTGTCTTAGAAATTTTATATTAACTATTGATATAATACTGCTAATTTGTCGTGCAATCTTGGTGGTGTGCTGTTTCCAATTTTATGCTTTTGTTTTATTTTCTTGCATTTTGGAGAAGATCCTTTTCTTTTTAATATGATGTGCTGTAATTCTTCCTTTGCTATTGTTAATGCTATGATGTAATTAGGTTCCCTGTTTCTTTTCACCTAAACTATACCTCGCATTTCTATATATTGATAAATGTGGACCGAATGGTCATCTTCACATCATGCTAGACTCGCTCCCACTTAAAATGAGCGGCTAGCCGTACCTCGAGGCCATATCTGGACTCGCCATTTGGCCTCCTTTCTGTCTATTAAATTGGTTTTTATGTTGCAGAAGTAAAAGATAAATGAGTTTTATGACATTAATTCAATGAGTTTTATGTTACAAAAGTAGTATTTTATACATGTTTCATAATGTTTTTGTAACATATATTTCTTTCCTTTTCTTGTCATCGTGTCCAGGGCCTGTGCTTGGGGACAATGATTGGGACTCGGGATCAATTAGTTGATAAACTCTATCAAGCAACCTATTTGAGAAGTGCTTATGAATCGGCGAAAGAAAGGTACTCGTTGCTCATTGTAGGCTTGGACATTTTAGTAGTTAAGAGAGATGTGTATTTTGTCTAGTAAACTTGCTTTGAAAATTGAATAAAGACCTCATGTGCCGAAGTTCTACTGTCTGTTAAGAGACTGGATTTTGTTGTCAAAACACTCTTACAAGACATTATAGAGTTAAAGAGCTTCATTTTTTCTACCATTATGTTCCTTTGGTTTTTTTTATTTTGCATTACAATTTGAATCATGCTTCTACTGAGAGAAATATTCAAGGCAGCTGGTGTAATCAGAGTTGACACTTATAAGCGAAGACCGGGGACAAGGTTTTGTATGTTGGGAGTTGGAACTGTGACGCAGATGAGATTGCAGGGTCAAATGAGATCGTGTTCTCCAACAGTTTGTACATTTGACATTACAGAAAAATAGATGTAGGGGAGATTAATAACTGGAGCGAAGCGATCTAACATTGCAGCAGATTAGCAAATTAAGAACAGAAGGAAACTTCGTAACCGTTTTGAGATGTCAGCAAGCTTGGCCCTTGTGCAATGCGGAGATGCCGTTGATCCAAAATGCTCTCCCCTGGCTATTAGGTGGTTTTTAAGCATTTTGCAAGAAGGGGAGCCTGTCTGCTCATCAAGTTTTTGTCGTTACGTTTTTGCCTGTTTAAGATTTCTAAATTATATGCCAGCAGCGCTTGAGTTAGCGGCAGCTATGTTTTGGACTAAGAGCCTTTGATCACAGCCTCACAGGGATTGTTTCTTCTCATTAATCGGCCTTTTTGGAAATGTTTCACCTGCAGAAACTTCCAAGGGTATGAGATTTTGTAGCTCACTCGCGTTGAAGGATTCTTTTCTACAACTAAGAAGCTCTAATCTGTTTTCTTTTTTTTTTTTTTTTTTTTTTTTTTTAGTGCGTTTTTCTTTTTTTTTTTTTTTTTTTTTTTTTTTCTTATTCAACTAGGTGTTATCTGGTTAATTATATTAAGTATGAAAAATTTAAACCTGATCGTAGATCATTTAGAATTATTTAATGATGAATAAATTAGATATAGAGTAATATATTTTGTTTAATGTGATATTGATCGTGGCATACCCCAAGGGTCAGGTTTGGGAGGGTATCGGAGTGTCAGGCGCGTGAAGTTGCGAGGTTTTGGAGTTTTCCTTCTCTTTTTTTTTTTTTTTTTTTTTTTTTTTTTTTAATAACTAAGGTGTTATCTGGTTAAATTAAATATTAAAGTACTGAAAATTTAAAACCTGAAATCTAGACATTGAATTATTTAAATGATGAAAATTTAAAATTGTAAATAATTGTTTAAAAGTATATTGATCTGCATACCAAGGGATAGTTTAGTAATAGAAGTATATACGATTCAGCAATAAATACAGGTTTGAATTTTCCATTCTCTAATATTAAAAAAAAAAAAAAAATATTGTTTCATTATTTTTATTGCAAATTTTAAATTAAAATTCTTAACTTAATATGCTCGGTGAATATTGCTTAATTTTATTCTAAATATTGCTTAAATTTTTCAGAAAAAAAATAAAAAATAAAAAGAAATAAAAACTCATTTCTTTTATTTTATGGAGCCAAACCGAGCCGATCTCTAGTTTTCTAAAATGGGCTTTGAAAACATTTCACGGAGCCATATCTCTTTAACAACTTTTGTTTGTCACATTTTCTTGGAGTTGTCTATTTCTTGTCCGTTCCGTTATTTGCTCCATTAAATTATTTGCCTTCATTACGTCTAGAAGGTCCTTTTAAGATGGGCAATTACGATGTCGTCCAGATTTGATTAAAATTATTCTTCCATTTTCTTTTTTTTTTTTTTTGGAGAAATTATTGCGAATTTGTAAAATTTTTGGGTAAAAAACGTATTATTTTGGCTGTCAAGTATCTGGTGATATTTAGCTTTTTGGTACTTTATATTTAACTGAAGAAGTTGATTGTAATTTGCCTTGTAATATATCAAAAGAAATTGTCACCAATCGAAATCTTTGGACGGTGGAAAATAACAAAACATGAGTAAGACGACATTTATATATCCTTTTCTCTTTCTTGAAAAATGAGGCCTCACCTTAGGATTAAACTGGGATATCCACTCGAATATTTCTTTATTCTCGTATCTTCTTCTTGTTTTCTCCAATAAACAAAAATGAAAAATTATCCTCTCTGCAACCTTTTTTTACATTCCCTTATTATTATAAAATGGCCTAATCAAAGACGCTGTTGCTTATCAAAATGACACCCTCTTACGACCACAACATGAACTACGAGAATTATGATCCTTCTTTTCCTGACCAACCAGTGGTAGACCTCTACCTTCCAATTTGGGCCAACCTACCAGCTTTCTCGTCCAAGCCAGTCTTTATCTGGTCTGAAAATGGTTCTGCCTGTGCACCCAATGCCTCCAATATCCTTACATATGCTCAGCTTAACAAGTCAGTCCAGTCTATTTCAACTCAGTTACTTTTTTCATTACAAAGAGCTGACACTGTTCTAATTTTATGCCCACCTGGCCTTGAGCTTGTTGAGATGATCTTTGCATGCCAACGAGCTGGTCTTTTAAGTATACCCATTTTTCCACCTGACCCTTCTTTCACCAATAATAACTATCACCACCTTATCAGAGTTCTTTCCCAAACAAAACCCAAAGCTGCCATTGCTCACCATGATTACATTTCCAGTGTTCAACAATATATTTCCTCATTATCCTCTACCAATAAAAATAATAAGCTAGCTAAGTTACTACAACGGCTCAGATGGATTTCTACTTCTGATCTCAGAAATGATAAGGCTGCAGGTTCAAGTACATCGCAGTCTTCTTCATATGATGGTTGTAGACCAAATGAAGTGTACTTAATTCAGTACACTTCAGGTGCTACTGGAATTCCAAAACCAGTAATGGTGACTACAGGATCAGCCACGCATAATGTAAGGGTAGCAAGAAAAGCTTATGATCTCCATCCAAATAGTGTTATTGTCTCTTGGTTGCCGCAGTACCATGATTGTGGGCTTCAGTTTTTGTTGCTTACTGTTATATGCGGGGCGACATGTGTTTTAACTTCACCTGCTGCTTTTATTACAAGGCCTAGGTTATGGTTGGAGCTGATTTCAGAATATAGAGCTACTTGCACTCCAGTTCCTTCCTTTACATTGCCCCTTGTTGTCAAACGTGGGGGGATTGAAAAGGGAACTCAACCTATTAATCTCTGGAGTTTGAAAAACTTAATTATCATTAATGAACCCATTTTCAAAGCATCAGTCGAAGAATTTATCTATGTGTTTAACCCTTTTGGGCTAGACCCATCTTGCATTTCTCCTTCTTATGGCTTAGCAGAGAATTGCACCTTTGTTTCAACAGCTTGGAGTAGAAGCAATAACAATTTCGATAATTTTCCGACTCATAACAAGATTTTACCTTGTGCAAGACTCTCTTCTCTGCATGAAGAAGATGAAGAGGACATGGAAATTACAGTTGTAGATGAAGCAACACATGAAGCAGTTACAGATGGGACTGAAGGTGAGATTTGGGTCTCGTCTCCAAGTAACTGTTGTGGTTATCTAGGCCACCCATCTTTAACTCGGGAGATATTTCAAGCCAGGCTTAAAAACAAGGTGAGCAAGTGCTTTGTCCGAACAGGTGACAGAGGAGTCATTAGAGGAGAAGAAAGGTTTCTCTATGTGACTGGTAGATGTTCAGATGTTATCAAACTTTCAAATGGTCAAGAAATACATCCTCATTATATAGAAACAGCTGCTTGTAATGTGTATCCAGAGTTTCTAAGACGAGGGTGCGCTGCTGCTTTTCAAGTTTCGAATACAGTAGCCATAATTGCAGAAATGCAAAGAAGAGAAAATGATGATAGTGGCGTTTTGAGGCAAATTTGTGAAGGAATTCAAAAAATTGTTTTGGAAGAAGAGAGAGTTGAAATTGGACTTGTTGTTCTTGTAAAGAGTGGAAGTATTCCAAAAACAACTTCTGGTAAAATTCAAAGATGGGCAGCTAAAAATAAGCTTACTGAAGGCAAAATGAGTATAGTCACGGAGTTTTCATTCGAAAATAGTAATGGTAATAACAATGGTGATGACAGCTTGACGTCATCGTCTAGATTATTGATCCAAGGAAGCAAGAGTACAGTGGAAAGAGGAAAAAGAGTGATGGCTCGAGGGAAAGGAACCTCTGCCTTGAATTCAAGCACAGCAACTCCTCCTTCCCTTCTTTCACTTTTGTGAATTTAATATTGCTAGAGAAGAGTTTCCCTTCTTTTCTAGTTTTATGATTGTTAGTTGTTTTCCGTCGTATCAAACTCTCATGGTATTATATGATCAATTAATTTGAGTCGCGCAAGATTGCTTAATTATACCAACTAAATATAATAATGCAGGGGAAAATTTATCTATACCCGGTCTATTTATATACCAAATCAATTACAAACGGTGCTTTGATTCAAATAATGATATTTTTTATCGTCAAACTTTAGAGCGTAAAAGTATTTTTGCGCTCCCAATCAACACTTAGTTGATAAAATGTGTTACGTTTTAAAACAAAAAAAATCACCATAAAATAATTTATATTTTAAAACTAAGGGAATATTATTTATAAGTTACACATAATTAAACTAGTTTTGTTGGAAATTAAAATCTAAGATAGGACCCAAAAGAGTGTACATATCTTATGGTGATAAGAAGAATAAGATTTTTTCCAACACCTAATTAATTGTATGATTTTGGAGCCTTGCTTTTGTCTTATACCCAAATAATTTATTAGCGTTAAGTAATTAATCCATTAATAACTTGCCATGACACTGTAGCGGTTGGCTGGTCGCTCCGGCCTCTGTCTATGCAAACCTAAGTATTACAAAATCTGATATTTCTTCTCGAAGAAAAAAAAAAAAAAAAGAAACGAAGTAAACGAAATCAGAAAAGATAGATGCTTTTTCTAGTCCTTAGCATTTGCAACACGAGCCGGGCCAAGATTGGACCATTAATGCGCGAGCCCACATGCATTACTTTAGGTATGGATCATAATCCAAAGCCCAACAAGGATTGCTTAATCGTCTGAATAATTGATAACGCTTAGCTAGCTTCTGGTACATGGTCCTAATATATGGAGTGTATCAATGTACTATTTGATTATTCATTAGAAAAAAAATATATAAAAATAACAATTATTTATTAATTTAATGTGTGGATAGTCATGTACATGAGAGAAATAAATAAGTAACACACTTTATTGCTGCTGCTGCTCGTGACCCTCTCGAAGCTTACAAGTTACCATTTTGATAGATCGAATAGAAATATATTCTCTGTCCGAAATGCAAAACAATTCATTTTTAGGAATTATAGAATTATTGTCTGAAAATATGTTACTTATTTTATCCTAATATCTTAATTTAACTTTTTACCATTCAAGTATATCAAATTAATTTTTTTTTTTTTTTACTATTAGATACTAATTGCTGTTTAAACATCAAAATGGATAATTTTATCTTAAGTTTTCACCCATTCTTTTATTTACATTGTCTCTTTGTTGTTTTTGTTCCGAGAAAAAATTGTAAATAACTTTTGATATTTATTCTAAAAGGGAAAAGATTGATACCAAAAAATTAGGATAAAAATAAGAAACAGAGATTGAAATTGATGTTTATGCGTAATATCATTTACTGAATAAAATTATCTAAATGTAATTAATTGAAAAAAAAAAAGTTAAAATACTAAAATAAAACATCTGACAAAATTCATACACTAGTTGAATTATTATTCTTATTTTTAGGGTTATTTTTATTGGAGAAGGGGATATTAACCCCTAAATTAATATAATTAATATGATAATATTTTTTATGAATATTCAAAAATAACATACTTTAAAATAATGAGAAAAAAATTCAATGCACCATAAACTAATAATTTAAAACTTAAAACTTAAAACTTAGTAAACTTAGTACATCAATGCATATAGCATGCTGATAAGTATATTTACGATCTAGAATTGATCCAGCTTGAAATCCTCCTCTCCTAATGCTAAAAAAAGAAATTAAAAATAAAAAAAGAAATTAAAAACTCAAAATTGATGACCTCAAACTATCATCATCATCATCATCATTATTTGATTAATTTACTAGTGTTATTATCCTACTATATGTATATATCAAGCTATTCAAGTTCATCCTGCAGAGCAAAGAATATAGTTGAAGCTAGATAATTAGCAAAGGAAAATTCAATTAAGGAGTAAAAGATGGAACTATTAATTAAATTAGTCTAATTTGCAGAACTAAATCTTTTATACTGTCAAATAAAAGTGAACCAATGACTAAAAATTTTGAAAGAAAGATCAAACTCAAGAAAGAATAGACTAATTTCTTTTCCTGTAAATTCCTAAAGATTGAATGCGACAAGGGTTTGGATATTCGATGACGAAAACAGAAAAAAAATAAATTTTCTGAAAGAGAAATGGGTTGCTAATGACCAAACAGAAAAATTGCATAAAAAGAACCTGCAGGCTCTCCTGATTATAGTTTTCAGAATTCTATTGGTGGAAGCTGTACTGCATCAAAAAAAGAAAATTATGAAGATGAACAGTTAGAGCAAGAAAGTAGGCAAGTACCAAAGCAAAGACGTGGAAAGAGAGGGTCAAATGCAGCCATCGATTGCATCACAGAAAGGTAAAGACATTACTTGGGGGCAAGCGTGGTCTCGCAGAGAGAGTTGCAGAGACCAAACAAATCAAAGTGCCCACATTAGCCTTTCCTTTCTCTCTCTCTTCTTATGCTTTTAGATTTTGAGAATCGCCTTCACTACAAGACAATCTCCCTTCACTGTTCACCAAAGTTTCTCTCTTTTTTTCACTTTTTCACCGCTTTCTCCCTCTTCCCTGTGTTTAATGTTTAATCATTGGATGGGTACTTACTTAGAATCACTTGTTATCTACTAATAGAATTGTGGGTTTTTTTTTTTCCTTTTTTCTGTTTTAACATGAACCCTGACCTTAGAAGTAAAATTTTTCTGAAATGCATTCTAATTCTGCCGATTTAACTGCTTGTTAATACTTTCTAAATGCTAATAGTTCAGTAAAGCGAGGAAGAAGTGTTCTTTATGAAATGAGACATTTGGGTTTAGGTTAAGAAAATTGGAAGTTAATAATATTAGAACAGTAGTAAGAGGAGATTAAAAATGAGAGTCGCATCAGAGGAGGAGCGGTACATAAATCTGTTTGGTCATTTGGAGGGGTCAAGTGGGTTAAAGATAAGAAATGGAAAGGAAGGCAATAATGAAGGGGTAAAGTGGGACCCAGGGTGGCAGGGCGTGGGAGAGGGATGAACATGACGTTGTCGGTTGTTTTGTACAGAGAAATCCCTTAATCTCATCACTATCTCTCTCTTACAAAGTTATCTATCTATCTTACCTCTGGCTTCATCACAAGCAACCAAGCTGTCTCTTGTTGGATATGTAGTTGGCTTGTTGGAAGCACAGAAGCACAGTCCTTTTTAACCCACCCCCCCTTAGGCCATAAACGCCAGATAAACCCACTCTTCTTTCTCTCTTTTAATCTTTTGTTGTGTTTCTATACTTAAGTGAGAGCTATTAAGGACCTGATGATGATGATGATGATGATGATTATAAAGCTGGTGGTGTTCGTGAGCTGTTGTTTCTCTCTCCCTTTCTCTTTCTCTTGTGAGACTGTGAGTTAGGTCCCATTTAATTTGAACTTTAATTTCTTGTTTGTTTTTTGAACTTATTTTTATCAATTCTTGCTAGTGCAATTTAACTTGACCAAACTCTCGTGTCAGTTGAGAAAATTAGGGCCATAAATTGCGGCGTTTGCCATCATTTTCCCGGAAAAAAACGTATTATATCAGGGTGTTTAAGTTTATATTTGTGTTAGATATATTTCTTAATCATTATTAGTTTCGGTATAATCAGCAAAGCTCCAAGATTTCAAACTTTAATATAAAGAACAGATCAAGAAAGTAAAACATAAATTGACATAGCTAGTAGTATTACTAGTGTCTCATGGAATTAAGAGGTCAAGAAAATGATATTAGAGCATCACTTCCTTCAAGTTACAGTACTCATCATTCCTCAGGAGCATCAGAAAGAAGAAGAGATGGGAATCACAATGGCAACACAACCCTCACTTACACCCAAACCCTAGATCACCCTAATAGACAGCCATCACTTACTCAAGCAAGATCTCCGAACCCAGATCGACTTTCTACCATTTCAAAAGGATCCAACTCCAAGACATCCAATGTCAGGTACCGAGAATGTCTCAGGAACCACGCGGCCAGCGTTGGCGGCAACGTTTTCGACGGCTGTGGTGAGTTCATGCCTGGAGGCGAAGAAGGTACCCTAGAAGCTTTAAAATGTGCAGCTTGTGACTGCCATCGTAACTTTCACCGCAAAGAAGTAGATGGGGAGTCTCAATTCAGTCCTAGTTCAAGAAGAAGCACTATGGTTCATAGTCTTCAGTTACCACCACCATTGCCTTCTCCAACAGTACTGCATCATCAAAGATACTCCATGGGGTTGCACAATAGTCCTACTGCGGCAAACATGGTTCAACCTATGACAGTGGCTTTTGGTGGAGGCGGCGGAGGAACTGAGTCCTCAAGTGAAGATCTTAATGCATTCCAGTCAAATGCTGAGGGAGTGCCGCCGCCGCCGCCTTATGTTTTATCCAGGAAAAGATTTAGAACAAAATTCACTCAAGAGCAGAAAGATAGGATGATGGAGTTTGCAGAGAAGGTAGGGTGGAGGATTAATAAGCAAGATGAAGAAGAAGTAGAGAAGTTTTGTGCAGAAGTTGGGGTGAAAAGGCAAGTCTTTAAAGTCTGGATGCATAATAACAAGAATTTGAAGAAGCAGCAGCAGCAGCAACAACAGGAGCAGGAGCTGGAGCAAGGGCAGGAGCCGCTTTGACAAATCAAGAACCATGGATTAATTTAAACGGGTTTTCTTTGAAGATTTTATTGCTTCGGAAATAGAGGAATATCGGAGAAGATGTAGATAGTAAAAGCATGGTTAGAAATGAGAGGAATGAGTAAAAGAAGAGCTGGGATTATTATCTTGATTCTTGAGAGTGAAAACTTGCATCACAGATTTGTAGAATTCGCAGCATGTTTTAGTTTTGCTTTCTTCTTCCTTTTTCTTTGTCACTGTTAGCTAGCGAAAAGCCTGCATTGTTTCCATTAGAGAATATTGGCACTTTCTCGATTATCTTTTTCTTAGGAATTTCCTTCTCAATTATTTTCCTCCATCTAAATATAAGGGAAGCAAACTTGAAAGTTGAAACGAAGATGGTCATTTGTCAGTATATTTGTTTCTTCATTATGCTTGCTTGATTTGATTGTGTTAAACAAGTCGCAAAGAGTTATTTTGTGCTCATTTTTTTTTGTGATTTTGCGATTTGCGGCCAAAATAGTACCTTTATAACCTTAAAATGGCCTACGTCTCATTTCAAAAGAAGTCAACGGTAATTAAAACTAGGATTGAGCTATTAATAGATTTTTAGAAAACAATCTAAAATTTCCTTAAAAAAAAACCTAAAATACTAGGACCTAAGCCAATGAGATAATGGTACTATATTAAAATATTATTAAAGTAAATATTGACATGTTAAATTCACGTATTATTTCATTTTAAATTCCCTCTTATATAATTGAAAATCGTTTTTATCTTCAAAAAAAAATTGAAAACCATTAATATTTTGAATTTAAGAAACATTTCAAAGTATAAGAACTAATTAGTGAACTTTGCCTTCATCAATGGGGTTGCATATATACCAATTAAGAACTAACGTTTTCAGCGGAGGGATCATGTCCTCCTGTATTATTTATTTGATTTAAAGTTTTTAATAAAATCATAATATTACATTAAAAAAAAACACTAATGTCTCGTGGAGTATTTTTAAATCATGCATGTTTTTCTTAAATTGAGACGATGTTAATCGTAAAAAGTGAAATATAGTTATATGAGATTTTAATTATTTGAAGAAAATAATAAAATAAAAGCCAAATTGATGAGGAAATTATATATATCATATCTAAAAAAAATGCTATGAATTATATATATATATATATATTGATAATAGACCACGATATAATATGACATAATGACAATATTTCTGTAAATAAAAATTTTTTAGTGAAATTCTTCTAAAAAAAATTAAGGGAATTGAATATATAATTTTTTTTTTAATATATAGTTTGCACTTTTATATGGTCACACATAGTTGTTAGTAGAACAAAACAAATAAAAAGGAAAATGAAAACTATTTTTTTCTCTTTTTTTATTTATGATCCAATCAGAATCACCTAGGCTTGGACATTCGCGTCAATGCCTAGTCGCATTCCATGCACATAAAAAGCTTATCCGTTTGTCATTTGTGTATCGTACCGATCCAGACATTTGACATATCGCATTCTTATGTCGACGGAATACACAAATTCACCCTAAGTTACCCTCAGTTTTGTTGGTTTAATTTGAGTCATCAAACATTAAACTTTATTTGTACGAAAGTATATTTTTTTTTAAAGCTTCTTTAGAAAAGAGGAGGAAAATATTCAAGAAATAATATTTCACTTATTTATATTTTGAACTTCTCCAATTTAAAGAGATAATAATAAAAAAAAATGAAAATTTCACTTCTTTTTATTAAATTATTTAAATATATATCTTCAATTAATTAACAACTTTTAATCCTTTTTAGTGAGGATATAATTGTCAATTTTCAATAGTAATATTTTATATTTTCTAAAATTTTCCTCTTTCCAACTCACATACCGGATCTAACAGTAAATTATAATAAATATACGTATAATTATGAATTATTTGAGTTAATTTAATTTACTTTATAATTTTAAATATAAATATTAAATCATTTATATATTTAATAAGTGTTACCTTTTCAACAGTTATTTTTTTCTTTAGAAGAAACTTGTTTATGATTATTTTATTAAATATTTTTATTTTTTTTTGTTGTATTTCTTATTATGAAATTTAACTTTTTTATTATCATCGTCATCACTATTATTATTATTATTATTATTAATTTTATTTTAAAATGTTGTTATTAAAATATACTAGAGTTGAAAATTACTGTATAAAATTATTAAATAATCGTAGTTTTTAAAAATTCTATTTGCCTGGACCGAATTCACCAACTCCGATTATTTTTTTATTAAATTATTTTTATTATTTATTATTCATTTATTCCAGGAGTTTACCTTAAACTCATATTCAACTCGATCGAATCCCTTTTACACACTCAATGGATTGGATTGAAATTTTTGTAAAAAAAAAATCATTGACCTGCAAAATGGACAGAGTACTTCAAATTCACAAACCCGATCCATGAGTCTCCTTTCTTTGAGTCAAACAAACTTCCCTTTATCGACTTCATGGAACCCACACGCAACGCAACACTTCCTAATTCTCAACAATCCTGGTCCACCTGGCTGACAACGCCCCCTACATTCAATCTCCACCGTCCCCAACATCTTATCGCGAAACCACCATCAATTCCTATTCCAATAGGTTGCCAATTAGCTAATGTCACCTTCTCTTAACTCACTCGAAAGGACGTTGTCTACTCAATCTCCCTCTTGAATCTTTGCAAAGGAAAGGGAGCATTTTAATTGGTGAGTCCGTTATATTCTCGCCGAGATGAGACTGTGAAGCGGGTCGCATCTGTGTAAGCGAAGCGTATGGATTTGATTGCCTGCTTCGCGGTAATGACGTGATTGTGATGCGAACTTGGGTGAAATTTTGGAGGGTACTGATGTTATCGGACGGCGGAGGGGAGCTATTTGGGGCTCTAGTAGAGCGTTTGTACACGAGTGAAGTGATCAAGGCTTGCTTAGGACTAGGCGTACGTTCCTGAAGGTTTTGGCTCAGTAGTTAGTACTGCTGTACTGGTAGTTCCTACTTAGTACTTCTAAATAGTAAATGTCATCACCCGTTGACTTTTTCACCAAGACGATGAAGATAATTTCATTTTTGCCAAACAAGGCATTGACACCTTGAGTAATTAATGAGTTGACAGACTGACGTTTTTACTGGGATTAATTTTTGATTGTATATCTTACTTTGAAAATAGAACCGCCGTGAAGATAAGAAACAAAAAAAAAAAAAAAAAAAAAGGTTCCTATTTGGATAAATTCTAAATAGTAAATCTCTATGTCAACCCGTTGACTTTTTTCCCATGGTTACGATGAAGTAATATTCCTTTTTGCCCAACAGGCATTTGACACTTGAGTTATATGGTTGACATACTGCGCTTTTTTACTGGGATTAATTTTTGATTGTCTTATCTTACTTTTGAAATGGAACCGCCCCTCGTGAGATTAAGAACGCAAACCAAAAAAAAGAGAAGCAATGTATCTTATTTGTGATAAAAAAAAAAAAAAAAAAAAAAATAGTAATATTATATTTTGTTTTATGTTAATAGCAAATTTTTCCTATTATCTTCAAATAGCAATGTCCTATCAATTTTTTTTATTATTTTTCATAATTTGTCAATGATATAAAATATGCACAACTCAAAATTCATGCCAAAAAATGGACCGCCAATTCCCCATGCCATAAAGGGGCAGTACGTAATTGATACTAATAAAATCGCAATCATTACAATGAAATTGGAAATTTTTATTAATGTGAAGCAATATACATATAAATTGAATAATGGCTCCCCCGTAAGATTTATAATTAGATATAGCCAACATCCATCCCTTCAAAATTAAAGAAGTGGAAGGATATATGAATTACTACTAATGTCTTCAGGCTAAATCTTAATTAGACTTAGCTGAGGGTGCTTTTGCGGAACCACCGTATGGAAATGGTGCCTGTGCGGGCCCTCCTGCTGATGATGGGTTTTGTTGCGAGTTTCCTGAAATCAAACCTTCAAGGCCCCTGATAACAAACAAACACATTAATGAAATCGTTTTTTTTAATTTTATTTTTCTTCAATAATTTTAAACACACTTCTTACCCTAATTTATTTTTGAACCAAGCACCCCATGTTGCGCCGGAGTTATCGCCTTTGTTTTCCTTTGCATTTTCCGGTGAAGCTGTAGTTTCCTCTTTCTTCTTTTCACCAGAATCAGTGGTTGTGGCTCCTTGGACGGCCCCCTTCACTTCCTCGGCTGCCTTGTCGATTTGTTCGTAAATGCTTGGATTTGAGCTTTCTTCACTAACAACTGAATGAGCTGATACGAATAGTACCAATGCGAGAGCCAAAACGAAAACTGCAACCTTTGCCATCTTTATTTTATATTTTTTTTTTTTTTTGTTTTTTTTTTCTTTGGGAATTGGTTTTATTGTATAAATATGTTTTGATGATTTAAAATGTGATTTGGTCGCAATATTTATAGTCCTTGGAATTGCTATATTGGTGGAGCTGGAGGAAAATTCGTTTGAATTTTGACCGTTTCTCTCGCATAAAATTGTTATTTTTTAAAAATAGCTTCTCTATTTATTTTCTTTGGATGAGCATCAGTTTAACATTTCAATTGATTGATACACAGTGCTTCAATTGCGGGTTTCAGCCATGGACTTTGTTGTATGTTTTACATTATTATAAAATCATTTTCAATTAAGTTTATTATTATTATTATTATTATTTCCTTTATAAGGTACATTTCACCAAAAAACGATGAATTATGATTTTGTATAATTGCTATGTCCAAAAATAATTAATTTTATTTAGCATTTCAATGAAATGCTTAATTTGTCAATGATATATGATTTAATTAGTTCTTTTTTCATTTTTTAGTAATTATTAAAAGTGAAAAGAAAAAAATTCGGGAGAATTACATATGGCCTATAGCTAATAATTTTATTTCGACTCATTTTAACTTTTAATTCAACCGACGATTCATTGAAATAAAAAGAGAAACAACTATATAATAATTACTATTGTTCAAGAATTAAATTATTTAATTTGCTCAAAATAAAGTAATTTGAAGTGAATAGTTCCACCTAGGAATGAAAGCGAGATAAACATCCATGAATTTGAGCTACCCATATATATTCGGTCCGGAGTTTATTATCCTTTCCCATCAGAATTAATTTAAAATTTCACTATCAAATTTTATATATTTTATCCATAATCCATGGACAAACATATATATATTAATAAAAATATCCTTTTATCAATTCGGGGGTGTAGCTCAGATGGTAGAGCGCTCGCTTAGCATGCGAGAGGTACGGGGATCGATACCCCGCATCTCCATCAAATAAAATTTTTATTTAAATTTTTTTTTCCGTCTTTTTTTATTTGAATGGCCATTCAGTTCACTTCAGAACTTCAAATTACTGAGATCATATTACTGTGCTCAAAGCACCTCGTTGTCATCTCTCTTTCAGGTTAACCTTCTACCTGTCTATACCACTGCTATGCTTTGGCAATCTGAAACCCTAGCTTCCCAATTTTTTCCGTCTTTTTTTATTTGAATGGCCATTCAGTTCACTTCAGAACTTCAAATTACTGAGATCATATTACTGTGCTCAAAGCACCTCGTTGTCATCTCTCTTTCAGGTTAACCTTCTACCTGTCTATACCACTGCTATGCTTTGGCAATCTGAAACCCTAGCTTCCCAATTTTTTCCGTCTTTTTTTATTTGAATGGCCATTCAGTTCACTTCAGAACTTCAAATTACTGAGATCATATTACTGTGCTCAAAGCACCTCGTTGTCATCTCTCTTTCAGGTTAACCTTCTACCTGTCTATACCACTGCTATGCTTTGGCAATCTGAAACCCTAGCTTCCCAAAGGTCAGTTCGTTCAATTTCTTCTATTGCATCTCTATTTATTTGCGATTTCGCTTTTTACTGTCCAACTACCTTGTTTTTCGGTTAATTTTGTTCAATTTATGCTGTACTAATCTAAATCTAATTAAATGATTGCTCCTTTGTAGTTGATGCAATTTATCTAATTGTTTCTGTTGCTTGAAAAGAGTAGAAAACTGCAAATTAAGAGCACACAAACAATAGTATTTTATAGGATTAGAAATTAAACACAGTTACAGTAGACACAAGCTTAAGAAGAGCAGAATCACACATGCATGATTCGTTCTTGTCGTGCTCATTATTATACTGATGTATTAATTACATAGAAGCCCGAGTCAAGAAGGACATGGCCAGATGCAGTGACAGTCGATTCACTTCTTTTTAATACTTGTGCTGTTGTGCATATATTCTTTCTTTCTTTCTTTCTTTTTTTTTTACAATATCTCTATGCTTCTCTAGATCCTTAGATTCTTCAGAAGCCTGTCCAAGACAAAAAGAAGCATTATTGGTTTATTATCACACATGGGGTGTAACTTTGATGCATAATTGTAATTTAGTTTTCTGGACAATTTATACTAAGGTCAAAAGGAATTTTCCCCCAACAGAAATAGGAAAAAGAGAAAAGAATTTTATTGAAAGGAATTTATTAAACAGGATGTCAATTTATCTTTTATATAGCTTTATTTCCTGTTAATTTAGATTTTCCATAGAGGAGTCCATATCCATGAATATTAAATTGGTGGGACTAGGACTACGGCACGTTGGCTGCATGAAATTATTTTTTTTTGCTTATGCTGCCTAAAGTTTCAGCTAGATCCAAGAACTTGTGTCATTAGCAGGTCTGGGATTTATGGAGAGTTTCAGGGATTGTGAATTTTGATTAAAAAAATTGTGTTGCGTCACATGATGATTCTTATCAATACTAGAAGCACCGGCAAATTTATAATAAATTATAGTCAGCTCCAAATTATAAGACCATGTGCATGTGATCTAAAACAAGTAGGATTAGATTTCATGTGGGCTTTTTTCTTTTCAAGTTGGATGGAGCAGTATGGATAAAGCACACAAGATTGTAATCTATAGAAAAGTATCTCGAGTAGTTGAAGGGAACAGGGTCGGTGTCTGGTCTAGTCTTTATCGGGGTGGGTAGCTACTAGCTACAAGGAAAACAAAATAGTGGTCGAGTTTTGAATCCACAGAACTCGTTATTGCAAACATAATATAATAGTATGCTTCACTTTTAATTTAATAAATGTTGCTTTATTATAGTAGAAATCACTTATCCACTTGCCTTCCTTATAGTTCTAAGTGTGGACAGCAGGACATTCATATGCATGATTCTGATTAGTTTCTTATGAAAATTTTGTTCCTTTTAGTTTTTTTTTTTTCATTATCCTACTTGATAAATATGTATGCATATGTCTAAGATGATTAATCTGCCTTGAACATATGACATGCTACATAGGATGACATTCTGCTATAGTAACTATAGCAATGTCCTTTCACCTTTTAGGCTAGATATTTAGATGGGAAGAGCTCCATATCTATCTTGCATTAGTGTGTTTTTGATCTATGAAAAGAGGAAATTATGAACAGATGGAAATTAAAATGAATGGTTTCCATGTAATATATCCAGTTATGAGTAAACTTTTACCAGTATATACTCTACCTCTGCTCTTCGCCAATTCCTCTTCCATTGCTTCCCGTGGCCCTGTAGTTAGGTAGTGGGGCTTGCCCAGATTCTATATACATGAGATCTTCCACAAGGCGATCATAGTGTCTCTTTACTTCTTCAGGAGATTTGCCGCCAACAGCCTTGGCCACATTGTGCCAGCGGTCTGGGGTGTCCTTATCATATACAGCTAAGGCCTTTTCGAACAGCTTGTTTTGCTTGGGTGTCCAGTTCGAGCTAGAACCATGAGAAGATGATGAGAAGTAGCTCGAAGCCATTTTCCTGGATGGAAATATAAATGATAATTTGGTACTATAGACAAGGTGACTCCTGCAAAGTCTTGGAAGAATTGGATATGGGAATGAATGGAAAAGGTGGATGATAGAGGAAGTTCAAGTACTAAAGCAAAAGAAGAATGCTAAAACAAAAGAAATTTTGAAAGAAAATGAAAGTGAAGAGCTGCCTCAGTCAAGGGAGAAGACTGAAGTCAAGGGATGGTATGGGTAAGAGATTGCAATGCCTGCTCCTTATAAGCAGGAGAGAGAGTGTGGTGGAGTTCTGCAAGTTGGCGAATATTATTTTTTCTTTTTCAAGATAGTACAATAAGATGGGATTCGCTTCCTTAAGCAAGGGTAAGAAGGACAAGAAATGAAAAGAGAATCCATGTCAAAGGACTGGCTCTTTATAAAGTCCTTTTCTTGTCTTCTATAATATCATCAGCAACACCAAGTGGAATTTCTTCGGGAATTTTACCTAGTGGGGATTAGATCCCAATTCCGAGTCTATACTCTACCCATCAACACATCAGATGCGCCTAAAATACAAAACGCCATTCTACCTTTTAGACTTGCATTAAAAACAGTAAGATATTCTGCCATTTTTCTAGTGGCCCTGAGATTTTCTTGCCCTTACTTATTTCGGCAAGTTGTCATAAAATACCGTTTTTAAGCAGTATATGTTTATTAGCCTTTCTTTTATGTGAATGAAATCTTTGATTTGTTTCTTACAATTGGCAACTAAAAAATAGAAAATGCCAACAATAAAGTATCATTCCCTTACAAGTCGCACTTAGCAACAGTTCGAACGTTAATAATGGCAATCCTCGAGTTATCTGAGTATCAATTTCTTGATATAGATAGTTAGCGTTCTACAATATTGCTTTCTTCTTGTTATTTTATCTATATCATAGCATTAGCATGACATTAGAAGAGTAGTGAATAAGTTCAACAATTGACATTGACACTGAACTACTGTCAAGCACCGCACGGATGGGTATTGTTGATTCTTTTTCACTTGTGTGTTATTCACTTTTTTATACCAATTGTAGACTCAATCCAAATCCTCAGAAGTATTTAATTCCGCCTCACGAGATGAGGCGGCGCCATATGCCTTTTGGACGGTTTAGTTGCCATCACGAAACAGAAATGGGCTTCTGGTTTGTATTATTTTGCTCTCAGTTTAATATATCCAATCTTATCTGTGAAATTGGATACGTCACTGATATTGGAACTTGCAAATAATGAGTGTCGTTTGCTTGTGCATTTGCCTTTTGTAAAGGGTTCCAAGCTCAGAAATACCAATTTATTATTGCGGTTGAATCAGCAGAATATCTAGATGCTGCACATTGAGAGTATACTGTTGTCAGGTTTTGGTCGGTGCTTATCTACTAACGCTTGTACTAAAAGCCTTGAATTACTGCTTAATCCTTCAAGAACACATTATTTTCTTCTCTGTTCTTTCTGTTTTTCCTCTGTTTAGGGAGCATATAATTGTCACCCCTGCAATCAATTCAATATTAATTTTGTCAGATGGAGTTGATTTTGTTTCCTTGTTCTGCATATGTACTTGAAATGTTCAACACTTTACATCATCATGAAAAATTTACTAATGGTTGCTCTGTTGTACTTGTACTTATCAAAGTGTCAATAATACTTCCCTTTCTTGGTAAACAATACACTGTGTACTATAATATCTCTTGACAGACAAAAAAGAACACTTCCCTTTCCCAGTATCTTATGAGTTGTTTTAGATTCAAGCTGTGTCAATGGAATTGGAAAATTAGCTCTCAAGACTATTCTCTTCCTGCATCAGTTTGCTAGATGTGAGGTATGCCTAGTTCAGGGCCTCAGGTAGAGATAATCCTTTTTGTACGGCAGGACCCTACGTGCTTGATATTCCCTGGTCTCCAAAGATGTGGTCCTATATGGGGCTTAAGTTATGATTCTATGCAGTGAATACGCTCTTGTGATTTCTCTATGGGGGACTGAAAACCATTCTGGCTGTAATTAGGACACAGTTTACCTACCTGGAGCATTAATTGAGCATTTTCATTCTTGTGGGCCTATTAGGTCTCATTATCAAAGTTGGAAGCTATTACTTATTGTTTGGGTACTTGGAATCAGAATGTGTCAAAATGCATGACTTGATCTTTTGTTTTTTACATACTAATAAAGCTATTAATTATTCTTGCCAGCTGAATTTTGGTTTGTAAATCATATGTAGGAAAATGCAATTTGAACATGGAATAGGTGCTAATTTTTGAAATGAATTATATTTTGTTTACAGGTGATGCAGGTGAATGGAAATTAAATGAGTAAAAAGAATTGGAAATCATCCAATGCTTGGCTAGAGATGTTGCTTACATGCAGGAGAACTATAAAGTGATTTAATCAGGTAAAATGCGGTAGGAATCTCTACAAAATATTCTCGCTGTTTTGTTTAGAATCCTTATCATTCCAAAATCCTGAAAGTTCTGTCAATAGCTAATTTAATTCCTTGCTTTTTCTATTTTATGCCGGAGCCGGCCCGTTTTCTCTCTTTTGTGGTCCTTTCCTATGATTGGAACCGTTTCTTTACCTGGGTTAAAATCCTCTGACTATGGTATGCTTTTTTTAAAAAAACAAAAAGAAAATGGAGTACGAAAAAACAGAATCTACTGTTCTTATGATTTTTTAAGAGTCCACGCGCTGCTAATTAACGGTCCATCCGTGTGGTAGAAAAAGCAGGGAGGACCACACTTAAGGGAATCTTTGAATAAAGGGCAAAAAAACAAAAAATTATCTTTGAATCTCCTAAAAAAAATAGTTTTGCTATTGGAATGTTCTGAAAGATAAGGAGTGGACGCTTGAGGTTCATGTTGCAGCCAATGGTCTCAATTGCAAAATTTTGTCCTTTCGGATCATATATTCTTTTTAATTTCACTTTTCACCATGTTGGACTCCAATTCTAGTATCATCCAACCAGCTTATTGTTGCTTTTTAACCTATAAAAATATTCTAAAAATTTTTTAGAGATAAAATTTCCTTTAGCAACAACGAATAAAAAAACTGATAACTATCGAGACTTAATTGCTATTAAAACAATTAAATTTTACTGAATAGAGACAATCTAGGAGAATAAAAGGTGGGTTAATCACCTAATTCTAATTTTTTTTAAAGGTAATTAAAGTAAAATTACTTTTTTCTTTATTCGTTAGGAGGTTCGATAGTTGAAATAATGTTGTACTACAAAACAAGATAGTTTTTTTTTTCTAAATTTATTAAATTGGTGAAAACACTTATGGTGGAGAAAATTTAAACTCTGAAATTTTTCTTTTTACTTATTTACATGAAATTTATGTATTTGAATCACATAAATAATTCATTTACAAAAGTAGGAAAAAAAAGGCATATATTATTGAATCTAGAGGTTACAAATTTTAAGATGCATCGTGATCTTCCTTGGTCATTTTCAGTTATGAATTAGTCGGTGATAGGTTAGTAAGAGCTTCTCCTGTGAATGCATAGAAAGCAAGTCATCCACCCAACGTGAGGGATAGGAAGAATAAGTGAGTGAGAAATACATTGACAATAGTGTTAGTAATTTGATTGGTCTATAATATGTTGTTTTAGTCTAGCCCACTGCTAAGTCTTGGAGCTCTTATCTTGTTTTAGTCTTTAGTTGTTCCTATTAGCCTTTAGGCTTCTGTTTCTTTGTCGCTTTGCAAGTCACCTTCTTTGACTAATGTATTTGCTAACGAGGTAACCGGAGAAACAGCCACAACAGAAAAAACATATACATGGGTACTGATATTTTGCTTATATTATCTCAAAATTCGAAAAAAAACATGAGATTAGTATTCAGTTCCTGAGATCTTTTTTTTTTTGTTTTGTTTTTTTAAAAAAGAATTAGAATAATTTAAAATAATTATTAAAATAATTAGAATATTGCATTAAGTAAATAAAAAAACTGTATAATCATTAAATCATTTGGATTTTAATGTAATTCACTTTTTTTTGAGAAGAGTTTCTTTTTTGTTCATTTATTTATGAAAGCCCGAATTGGCAATTAAATTTTTTATTTTTATATTTAATTCTCTAATAAATTCTTTTATAAAATTTTTTAATATTTTTTTATTAGAATAAAAATTACTCTATACAATTAAATATTATTTAACCTATTATTTTAATTTGTTTGATTGAATGTACAATAAACTTTTGTATTTTCTAAAAAAATTAATTCACTCGAAAAAACATACAAAACAAAAATGAAACTAGAGTGGGTGATCGAGAATACTCACTTTGACTAACCAAAAAAAACGTTATTAAAAATATAAAGCTGACTGAGAGGGCGGCTGGGTTAGAGAAAAGTAGAGTCTCTATGTGATTATTTTTTTAAAAAAATAATTAAAATGTCAACTTTTAGTTTGAAAAATAGTTCCCTCAGGTGGTGGCCATAGCAACAGTGCTGGTTGTGAATTGTTATTCGTCAATGCCAACGCGTTTTCTTTTCTGGAGATATTTTTATTTTCTTATTTGATCTACCCATCTGGACGCAAAAAACATAGATTAAAATATATTAAACTGTAAAAAAATCATATACTAAAATGAAAAAAACAAATAGTAACAACTTGATTGACTTGATGTTAATTATAAAAGACTCGTGCCATAAAAATGCATGCTTGATATAATAAAGTCATAGTAAATGTTTGAAAAGTAATTATATTTTTTAAAACCAATCATAACCGTTTGATTATGGATAGCTGACCGTCAATGGCTATGGTCATTACTGTTCTAATCGCGATTTGAGTTTATAATTGTATTAGTCTCCTAACCACAGTCCATTCTAAACCCGATTCGACGACGCTACAATGTTTTTAGCAGTCAGTTCAGTATGCTTATGATGTCTTTCTTTTCTGGGGGCATTCACCGCGAAAGCCAGAAGCCAGAGACTCTCACTCTCCTAACAAGACTTGCTTTCCTTCTTCACAAGCCATCTCTATCCTCAATTTGGTCGCACATTCTCCAGGTCCTCCTCTACCTAATTTTATTTTACTTTTCATTTTTCATTGTATATACATTTTAACAACTCTACCGCGTACATGGGTAGCTAGCTGGTAATAATATATGGCATTCGTTGTTTACTTGTTCAAGAGCTGCTTCAATCTCTTTGCCTAACTTTGGCAAGATAAATATTTGGTTTTGAGCTCGTCAGCTATAATTAAGCTGCTTAGGTTATTTATGTAACTAACCTCATAGTTTATACTCTATATTTACTTTTATACCCTTTGCATAACCTTTATGTCGTCACAAATGCGTCTTCACGAGTGAAATGAATAACCTTTGCGGGACTGGGTCTTTAGGATAAAGACCATATCATTCATTCATATGGTCTTTATTTCGTTATTGCTAAGTGAGGTCCACGGCTGAGTCTTTGTCTTTGCTAATTGCTAGTGACTAAAAAGTACAACGGAGAAACTAAACCAAAACCAACTCAAATCAACTTTTCATTCTCAGAAATAAGTGAGAGAGCATACATTTGTTACTCTTTAAATTTAGTAGTATTTTCTTTCTGGAATGAGGTAATTTTTATGATTAATTTCCACTTTACATTTCTTTGTGAAATGGGAAACAAATTGAACTGATGTCAGGATGATGGTATAAAGCTTAGCTGCTTATCCTATTTTCTTGCTGCTTCGTTTCTGTGATATGGTCTTTTATTTTATTTTATTTTATTGGATCTGTGATTTGTCAGTGATTATAGCTGCTTATCCTATTTTCTTGCTGCTTCGTTTCTGTGATATGGTCTTTTATTTTATTTTATTTTATTGGATCTGTGATTTGTCAGTGATTATAGCTGCTTATCCTATTTTCTTGCTGCTTCGTTTCTGTGATATGGTCTTTTATTTTATTTTATTTTATTGGATCTGTGATTTGTCAGTGATTATAGCTGCTTATCCTATTTTCTTGCTGCTTCGTTTCTGTGATATGGTCTTTTATTTTATTTTATTTTATTGGATCTGTGATTTGTCAGTGATTATAGCTGCTTATCCTATTTTCTTGCTGCTTCGTTTCTGTGATATGGTCTTTTATTTTATTTTATTTTATTGGATCTGTGATTTGTCAGTGATTATAGCTGCTTATCCTATTTTCTTGCTGCTTCGTTTCTGTGATATGGTCTTTTATTTTATTTTATTTTATATAAGTGATGAAATCTCTGTAGTTATGCATACTGTTGATATCAAAGTAATGTCTCCCCATAAAAGAAGAAAGATTATACAATTTTTTTTCGAAGAATTTTTTTGAAAAAGCTTCGTCATTGCTACTTTAATTCTGTCTTTTTTTTTTTTTTTTATCCTTAACGAAAGTAAGAGATGGACTATTTCGTGTGCACAATTGCAATTCGTAAGTAGCCCTTAAAGACTATTATTAAGTTTAGATTGAGTTGAATTGAATTCAAGTTTGACTTGGAAGACAGCAAATTTTGATGGACAATCTTTTGGTCCAACAGTTAACTGAAGCTCTGGTAACTTAAGTATAAATCTTGTTGGACTTTTTATTTGTTTTGCAATGCGGACTACTTTAATTTTTGCACAGTTGAATGTATCTTGTAACGGTATTTAATTTAACAAATGCAGGTTCATGGTTTGATATGCTTACAGCTCAAGAACTTCCTTGACAGAATATCACAGATATTTTCAGCTATTGAATGTGCCAGGCCAAGAAGCAGCGCAGGTTTACAAGCATTATGTTCATTGCATGTTGCTATGGAAAAAGGAAAGCTGCTCATCCAGCACTGCTCTGAGTGCAGTAAACTCTACTTGGTACTGAAGGCCATTTTTTCATATTATCAGAATCAAGTTAAAGAAAAACATTGATGCATCAGAAACAATTTTTATCTATATGATTGAACTTAATTTGTCAAATTAAACTTACATTATCTGCCTGCGCTAATATCCAAATGTTATATTTTTAGGCATTTAAAGCAGATAAGATACTGTTGAGATGTGAAAACATAAGAAGTGCTTTGGATTTATGCTTGAGCCAAATCCAAAATATGGTCCCAACATTTCTGGCTGCCAAGGTTTGTTGTTTCTTGTTCCCTTTGAAGTATTTGTTGATTTCTTAAATTGGGATATGTGGTGATATATCATTTATAAAGCTACTGATACAAGTGCTAGAATATTGGGCCCTGCACTGTTTCTGAAATATTTTCATATGTCTGTTTCTTTGTAGTTTGCGTGATCATATCTTTCACAACAGACAGTTATGATTATATTTATTGACACAGTCGCTTTTCCATCTTTGCTCGTCTAATGTCATTTCTTTTTCTCTCTGCTGGGCTGGGTCTTCTAATCATCTGGTTGTTAGACATCTAGTATGATTGGTAGCGTCTTGGACAGTCTCATTTTATCATGAAAATCTCTTTTTAATTTCTTAAGAACTGAGAAGAGAAAAGTATCTGCAGATATCTGGAATTGTTGAAGATCTTAGGAGAGCAAAGTTTCAGTTGGAATCTTCGGAAGACGAGGCTGGAAAAGTTGTAAAAGAACTGATTAGGCAGGATATTCCTGCTTCAGATTCTATTAACAACTCAGAACTTGAGGCTCTTGAATTTGCATCTGTGAGACTGAAAATTACATCCCCTTTAGCTGTCTTGATAGAGAAAAGGTCCATCAAGAAACTGCACAATATAGTTCGTGATTCAGACCCGAAAAAGAAAATCTTGGACTATCTATATTATCTTTTGAGGAAATATGGCGAACTGATTGGGACATGCCAAACTGAGGGTGGCCTTGCTCAGCACGAGGAACATAAGTCTCAAACTGATAATTCTGCTGCACCTGAACCTCCCCCAGAATTTAAGTGTCCGATCTCTATGAGACTAATGTATGATCCAGTAATAATTGCTTCTGGTAAAACATATGAAAGAGTTTGGATTGAGAAATGGTTCAGTGAGGGGAATGATGAATGCCCAATGACACATGTAAGGTTAGAGAATTTATTGCTGATTCCAAACGTTGCAATGAAGGGCCTCATTTCAAAGTGGTGTTCAACTCATGGAATCACTGTTTCTGAACCATGTGTACAATCACTTCCACCTCCAGTTTTCTCACGGAAGCTTTTATCGTTTAAATCCATTTCTAGCATTGGCAGTTCTATGTATGATTTGCACCTTCAAGTTAGTAATGTGTCACTTAGATCTACAGACATAGCGGAGGATGATAACAAAGTTGATTTTAGTAAAGGACTCCCTCAAATGACTCAAATGAATGCAGGTGGTTGCATAAACCACTTGTCTGTGAGAGAACGTAGCATTAGCTTGGCATCATTCTCCAAGCTTGATTCACTTCCATGGGAATCCCGATGCAAGACAGTGCATGATATTAAGGAGCAACTGTACAAAAATGACCAGGCATGTGATTTTATGTTTGACAACAGTTATGTGAAGCCACTGGTTAAATTTCTCAAGGATGCATATGACTTCTGCGATGTGAAAGCCCAGAATGAATCAGCAGAGGTGCTTTTGGCAATTCTAAATAAAAGCAGGTAAAGCTTCTGTTGCTGCCTTTTGGTATCTGTCAATGGAGGCAAGAAACTTTTGTCCATTAGACTAATGTGCCTATTGTTCATAATGTATTATGCACTAGCGTGAACACGTGTTTTCTACACCCTTCCTCACATACACTCGCTAAACTTTTGCTACACTTGATTCTGCATTAACATTTTTTTACTGTCTGATGTAGAATTGAATTGCGTCCTTTTGATGAAGATGCAATGTATATGTTGGCATCATTTCTCGACTCCGAAATCACCGGCAAGGCTCTTGCAATCTTGGAACTATTGTCATGTACACCCTTTTATAAATCTGGAATTGTTGCATCCGGAGTTCTACCTTCAGTCCTAAAAGTGCTTGATTCACAGATTAGGGAATTCCGTGAACTTTCCATGAAGATACTTTACAATTTGTCACGCAACAGCGATATAGCATACCACATAGTATATTTGGATTGCATTGCAAAGTTGGTTCCTTTTCTAGGCGATCAGAGTCTTTCAGGCTATTGCCTTGGTATCTTGGACATTTTATGTGACATTGAGGAAGGTAGGAATGCAATTGCTGAAACAAATTCTTGCATTGCTTCAATTGCCACACTCGTAGAAACTGGTACTAAGCAGGAACAAGAAACTGCAATGGAAATTTTGTTTTCTCTGTGTCATCAATATGGGGAATGTTTCCAACAAGTCATTGGAGAAAGCATCATTAAAACTTTATTCAGTATATCTACATCTATTAATGAAAATCCAGGAGGAAAAATTTTGGCCACAGAATTGCTTCAGATGTTGGGATATGCAATAGAAGGAGATGTTTCAGATTGTTCTGTTACTAGTTCTGGCTTGACCATAAACTCCGCAAGTGACTCTGGCAATGATAATCGCTCTAAGGGAAAAAAGTCACCTTCCAAGGGATTTGGATATATTGGAAGAAAGATTACAAGATTCTTTAATCATAGTCATTAGTTACCAACAAACAGTAGCATGTAGAATGCAGCCAGGAAAATGGTACTCTACCGCCAGTAAATATAGTTGGAGATGCTCCAAAATATATAATGTATTCTTTATTATTATTTTTTTGAAAAAAAATGGTGTAAAAAATTTTTTGTCGAATTGCTCTGTATGTGGTGTAAATCCAACCGTTCAATTTTGGTTCTTATTCTAACTAATGAAATAATGAAATAATGCGATCTTCCTTGTTAGTCAAATTATAAATTTTATACCAACAAGTGATTGGATGTGAATTTATTGCTGTTGGAAGGATTTTATCTGGATGCACTTCTTTTAACAAATTATAAAAAAAAAATGTAAATCTTAAGTCTGCGTTTTCCTACTAGCCAAACATATTTTTCAAATTTGGATTGCAACTTGAACCAAGTAGAGAGTTTTAATGGCATAATAGTTAATAGATATTTAAGCAAAATTTCAGTATTTTTATAATATGGAAAAAGTTATGGGTAAAAATTAAAATTCATTTGATAAGCTGAAATTGACCCCGTGCGATGAGGTGGATTCATTCGACAATGTAGGCCTAATGGGCTTTTAAATTAAAAGCAAAACAAAGCCCAATAGGCTTTCATATTAAAGGAAAGGTACCAAAAAAAAAAAAAAAAAAAAAAAAGGACAATGTAGGCTAATGGCTTTTATAATTAAAAGCAAAAACAAAGCCCAATAGGCTTTCAATATTAAAGGAAAGGTACCAAAAAAAAAAAAAAAAAAAAAAAAAGACAAATAAAAAAGAAAAAAGGGTTTCTCGTCTTGTGGAAGCTGGTTCGAGCGAGGAGCCCTAGCTGTCTTGCCAGTAGAGTATCATAAACACTCCAAATTTCAAATTCTTGGCTGTCCCGCTCATTTGCTTGCGCTGCAAAAGCGTGCCACTGTTGTTTGCTCTAATACTTCCATCAGGTATTTGCTCTAACGTTCGTTTCTTAAAAAAAAAAAAAAAAAAAAAAAGACAAATAAAAAAGAAAAAAGGGATTTCTCGTCTTGTGGAAGCTGGTTCGAGCGAGGAGCCCTAGCTGTCTTGCAGTAGAGTATCATAAACACTCCAAATTTCAAATCTTGGCTGTCCGCTCATTGCTTGCGCTGCAAAAGCGTGCACTGTTGTTGCTCTAACTTCCATCAGGTATTGCTCTAACGTTCGTTTCTCTTCTCTGTATCTGTTGTTGACGTCTCAAGCTCAAATATAAAGTAAAGGAAAATGCTTTCTAACTTTTCTATGGCGTTTCTCTTTTTCCACAACAAATAAATGTAGTCTACTCTTTTGTTTTCAGATAGTTGAACTCTTTATTGAGCTACAATCTGCCTTCAGGATTGTGTTTCTGCGATTTTGGGTAGAGACATGAATTTGAAGCGGTTAGTTAATAGACAAACGTTCAGCTACGTATCAAAATTCAATGGAAGATTGATTTCTCTATACCCGAATTATGTTTCCAGAGATTACTCTACCATTACAGCCACTGTACCCCATTCTATATATTCACCAAGCATTGATGGCCAAATACTTCTACAGAGCTCTGAATTAATGAGACATGTTTCCCCCTTTAAGAGATGTCTGCACTCTGCTGAACTGTCTAAGCTAACGGAATTGAATTTTAAGCCAAAATTCAGCTCCAATGATTCTGTGGTGGAGGACGAAACCATGAATGAGTTCTTGTCGAGATTTGTGTGGACAATGCGTGGGAAGTTATCTGAAGCGTACCCAGAGTCTGATAAACAGACAATTGATGCTATGCTTTTGATTATAGTTGGAAAAGTTGTTTCGGAGATGGAAAAGAGCGGACAAGAGCAGATGCTTGGTGCCATGTTGTCCACTCCATCACAAGATTTCAGTGAGGATCTATGGAGAACAGTGTTTGAAGTGAGTAATTCAGTGCTACAAGATATGGAAAAGGAAAGGAAGAAGGAAAAAATGAAAGGGTTTTTACAGTCTGAGGAGGTGAAGGAAATGTGCAGGTTTGCTGGTGAGATTGGTATCCGTGGAGATATGCTGAGAGAGCTCAGGTACAAATGGGCTCGTGAGAAGATGGAGGAGAGTGAGTTTTATGCGAGTTTGGAGAAGTTCAGAGAAGAAGAAAGGGCGCAAGAAAAAGAGGAAGCAGATGGCAAGAATGCTGAGACCATGAGTGAGATGGCTGTCAGGGGAGAGGAGAGAGCAGAGGACATATCTCTTCCCAAAAGACAGGGAAAGATAAAATATAAGATTTATGGACTTGATCTTTCCGATCCAAAGTGGGCCGAAGTTGCTGCTAAGATCCATGAGACAGGAAAGATCATTTGGCCTGAGGAACCTAAGCCTATACAAGGAAAAAGCAAACTGGTAACTGAGAGAATTCTTTCACTGAAAGAGGACGATGACCCTTCTCCACTGCTTGCTGAATGGGCAGAGCTTGTGGAACCTAGTAGGATTGATTGGATAACTTTACTTGATAAGTTGAAAGAACAGAATACACATCTATACTTAAAGGTATCGCACCAGTTCATCTTCTTTTCTTTCATCAATTTTAGATAAATAACTTTTTTTTTTTTTTAATTATTTGATAGCATGTGATATGTGATAACAAGATACTAACGGGATCTATTGTCCATATATTGTTTTATGTATAAAATGGTCGAACTATATGGAATACAAATTGTTGCACGATATGTCCAAGAGTATTTAGCATGGATTTCCACCAGAATCGTTCAAATTATATTTAGTGATTTAGGTATTCCATGTTTAGTGATTGCTTCTAAAATTTCCCAAGAAGAGTGGTATTTCAAAACCCTCTTGCCTTGCATCATGGCTATATTTGAGGTATAGTGCATTAATTTTATTTTATACATGTACTACTTGATGAAGATATGTTGGCTTGTTGCTTTATTTGATATTTGTTTTTAGAGGGTCAATTAATTCCTCCTTTGCGTGTTATGATCTTTTATTGCTTGATGTTTGTTCAGTAGAAAAACTATGTTTTGATTCTGTGGTTCTCATAATAAAACAAGAAAGAGAAACAAGTATGCCCTTCAAACAAATATATATTGTAATTGGAAGATTAAGCATTATTCATGGTAAATCTGCTGATATTAAATGGGGAGAATTTTCTCTTTAGTTGTAATATCTTGCTAATATAGTGGTATAGAGGTCCAAAGCTGTGGAAATGCAGATTGACAGGTCCAGTTATTTTATAGAGTTGGAGCAAATCTCTTCACTATTGGGAGGGTACCAGATCTGCAATTATCAAATGCTTTTGTTTCCTGTAGTTTTTGCTGATGTGGGTTTCTTTTGGGGTGGGCTTACTTGTCTGTGTGCATGGGTGCTCATCTAGGTGTGCTGGTCTTCTATTATTTATACCAAGTTGATTTAGAAATCATTATTATTGTTGTTTGTATTTGTATGTGGACTTGTATTTTCTATCCACACAAAGTTAAGTTATGTCTGTTATATTAAGTAGTGAACCACACATTCCAAATGCACTATCTTGATTAGTTGCTATTGATTGATTTGATTTCTAGGTGGCTGAACTTCTGTTGAGTGAAAAGTCCTTCGAGCCAACTATTCGGGACTACTTTGTGCTCATTGATGCTCATGCTAAAGAGACCAGCTTGGAAGATGCTGAGAGGATTCTTAAGAAAATGAATGAAAATGGTATTCTACCTGATATGTTAACTGCCACAGCTTTAGTGCTCATGTACAGTAAGGCAGGCAATCTTGGCCGTGCTGAAGAAGCATTTGAAAGCTTGAAGAGCCATGGTTTCCAACCAGACATGAAGATTTACCATTCAATGATCATGGCATATGCAAATGCTGGGCAACCAAAGATGGGTGAGAAATTAATGAGAGAGATGGAGGAAAGAGATATCAAACCCACAGAGGAGATTTACATGGCATTGCTACGCTCCTTTTCTGAACAAGGTGATGTTGATAGGGCTGAACGCATTACAACCACCATGCAATTTGCTGGATTCCAGCGAACTTCGGAGGCTTGTGCATTGCTTGTTAAAGCACACGGACAATCTGGTGATCCTGATCAGGCAAGGAGTTACTTTGACTATATGATAAGGATTGGACATAGGCCTGATGACAGGTGCACTGCCAACCTGATTGCAGCTTATAAGAAAAAGAATTTGTTGGACAAGGCCTTAGATCTTTTGTTGGAGCTTGAGAAGGATGGGTTTGAGCCAGGACCTGCTACTTGCTCTGCTCTTGTCGATTGGTTCTGTAGATTACAGTTGGTTGATGAGGCTGAGCAGCTATTGGGTAAGATTGCTGAGCAGGGTGAAGCTCCTCCTTTAAAGATTCAAGTAAGCCTTTACGAGATGTATGCAAAAGCTGGACTTGAGAAAAAGGCTCTTCAAGCCCTGGGGGTTCTGGAAGCTAAGAAGGACCAGTTGGAGTCGGATGATTTTGAGAGAGTTATAAGTGTGCTTCTTGCTGGAGGTTCTATGCAGGATGCTCAAAGATTTCATGAGCTGATGAAGGCCCAGGGCTTCACTTCATCGGATAATCTAAAGGTAGCCTTAATGGCACGTACCAATTTCGGCCCCAAGAGTCCAACGACAAAATAGTTTAGTGATCATGATTCCCAAGCATTTGGCAGCCATAGGTAATTAAGAAAAATGGTTTCTTAGATTACAAATTTGAGCTACAGTTCTCAGGTGGGATTTGTTACTGATGAAGGGGGGAAGAGTTGACCACTTCAGTGCCTTGTCATCCTAAACCTCACAAGTAAAGTTTGACATGATTTTTATGCCAATGTTTTTGTAAGGCATGAACTAAATTTACTCATGATACAGTCACCCTTTGCGAAAGTGCTAGTTTTAGCATAGGTTTTTATGATTCTGTGTTGGATGGCCAAATTTCCTCCATCTGCGGTTCACATTTGCATGCACATCAAAATCGTGGGCAGACGCATCCTAAAGTTCATTTTATTATTTGTTTTGTCTTATGGTTTCGTGGGGCTAACGACACATATCGTACAATTGTATTCATGTTTTATCTTTTGCTTCTATTTAAATTCAGAGTACAAATCGTAATAATCTTTTGCTTTCAGACCGACACCAATAGAACTTAATAATATTCTCCTCTAATGAACTCATTTAGCCGCTTCACTTCTCCTTTTTGCTGCTCCACCACTGCTCGAACAACGTCTACAATGGAAATCATGCCAACTATCTTTCCATCTATAACCGGAACATGTCGTACGTGGTGGTCTGTGAAATGAAAAATCATCAGTTCAACCTTACAAGCAATATGAAGTGAACATATTCTATAAATTGCCAAGTACCTGTCATAAGCTGCATCGCTTTAAGTATGTTTGTATCAGATGAAACTGTTATTAACTTATTCTGCCAAAGATGAAAATAGAAAAATTTTCAAATAGGAGAATAATTATTGCAGGGTCCAAAGAGGAGTAAATTTGCGTTAGAAATGACCTCGTCAGTCATGATTTCTGCAACTTGGGTGTACTTGGATGATCTCTCCTGTGCAATTATCTTCCTCAAATAGTCTGCTTGGAAAACAATTAGGACCGCTTCATGTTGTGCTCACTTTTCCAAAAAATTTCTTAAGGTTTTTTATCAAACTTAAAATTGACTTTAGTTTCTTCGTGTCTTTCCAGGCCTATATGCATCAGATTTGAGGATAATCAGCTTACCTCTTTCTGTGATGATTCCTGCAATATGTTGATCTCCAGGCTTTAGCACTACTAGTGACCCTATATTATTTTCTGCCATCTGCAATTTTTTTAAAAAGAATTTATTTTGGCATTGATATGTTTATACTAATAAATTATATTTAGGAGCAAAATTGGTAAATTTTTTAGTTTATGAAACAATGTAGAAACATACATTCTTGACTGCATCATAGACTGTGTCATTGGTGTGGCACCAGAGCCAAGACCCAACCTTTTTATCTCCCTTAGTCATCAGCACATCTGCCACTGTTAAATTCTCTAGACCCTTCTCCTGTATGGAAGGAGAGGAGGTGACACATCCAAAGTGTGGTAATATATTCTTCCTTATCACTGTTTCTTTGCCATGCCAATGCTTTAGAATTTCGATTTTAAGTAGTTCTTGGCAAGTTCTTGCCCCTCGGATGAGTCCCTGCATTCTGTTCTGTCTACAGGAAATTAATTGTTAACATGGAGGTTTAATCCAAACATTTCTTCAACAATTTGCATACATTTAACAACCTTTTTTCAATTCACTTCACAAAAATGGGATTAGAAAAAGGGGAAAAACAACAGAGAAACATAGAGAGAGAGAATAACTTTGGGTTGTGAGAATGTAACTTGCAAGAATACTGTTGCCTGAAAATTTCAAATGTTGGAATATAAATAAATTGATTTGGGAATAAGCATACCTTCGAGGAAGATTAGAGTTACGAAATAGCTCACTTGTGAAGACGAAGATATGAATTTAACAACAAAACCAGAAGGAGAAGACACCGGCTAGAATATCTCCTCTCGCAACTCTTTGCTCCATTGTAAGTTCTTTTCTTGAATGGCTCGGTGAAGGAAAGAGAATATTTGTTTGATTTTTACCTTCTCGTGTACGTTGCTTCTCCTTCTGGACATGTATGGTGTTGAATCTAGCAGGAGTACATGATTCACGAGTCACGAGTCACGAGTCACGTATGGTGTACGTATACTATCTGGTTTCCCAGAAGTGTATGAGAAATATTATCAGAAAAAGATAAAGATAAAACTGCTGAAGAGTAGTAAAGACATGAAAACAGAGAGATGCTAAACCGGAAGCACAAGGAAAATCCTTCTAAAGTAAAGGCTTGCCTTTGAGAAAGGCAAACAAGTAAAAGTGGAGATTGTGATATTGAAGACGGCAATAGTAAAGTTCCCCAAGCTTTCCAAGGTATCAAATGGCAACTTATTAATACCACATATCACCCAGTAAGAAATGAGCACCATTTTTACCATCTACCTAACTCAAAACACTGCTAATATCATCTTTTTCTTTTAGTACTTGATTTTTCTTTTTCCTTGTCCTTAATGGCAGAACAGAGGCCATTTAGTCGCTTTCGACTTCCTTGGCTAACTGCT
This sequence comes from Jatropha curcas, assembly GCF_014843425.1. The sequence goes on along the minus strand of NW_023591726.1, from coordinate 407,448 downwards.
CGTCCTGCACCTGAACCCCAGATTGCTCCCCGTCCTAATGTTGAAACAATTCAAGCCCCTGTCCGACCAACTCCGCGGCCACCATTTCTATCTCCACCGCAATCTCGGGCACCATCACCACCTCGTGCAACCACTGAATCCCAAGTTGTTGTCCAGCAAACAACTCAAACAGGAGCTACCTCTGTGCCATCATCACCATCTCGCGTTGCCTCTCAGCCAGTATCACCACCCAAGAAATTACAGTCCGCTACACAAGAGAGCTCTAAGCCTTCAATCATCTCGACTCAACCTCTACTATCTGCCCCAAAACAAGAACCAAAGCCTACAGTATCTTTGCTAATGTCTCAAACATCCTCACAACCCTCCTCCCCATCTACGAGGACTACAAAAATGCAATCTACAGTATCTCAGCCCAGTGCACAAGAGACCTCTAAAACAGCTCAAACACAAACAGACCTTAAGCCTCTTTCAGAACCAACAGAGAAAATGAAAGAAACTGGAAAAGCAAAGGAGGTTGCTGAAAAGCTTAAAACAACAATTCCTTATGAACAGAGGCAACAGGAAGATAAGAAAACAACCATGAGCTCCAGCGGAGAACATATCAAAACTGTGAGTTCAACTCATGCAACAACCAAGAATAAATTAACTGAATCTTATCAGAAGTCCAATGGGGAACAAGTTTCATTGCAAAAACAAATTAGGGATGATATTTTCAAGTTTGTTCATAAGCTGGGAGTAAGCCAATTAAAGTATCCCATGGAAGAAAAGCCGGTTACCATTGTGACAATAGCTGGCGAAAACAGAGGAGGATCAATGCATGTCACTGCTGAACCAGTAACAAAGGACGGGTCCATACACATTCACCGTGGTTATAAGACTAACCCAGATGAAACAACCACTGATGGAGAAGTAAGCACAAAGAAAAGAAAGTCAAAAACCAGACAAGAACCAGCAAAAAAGGCATATCTTAACAGTAATGCACAGGGCATTAACAACTCGATGATATTTGATACTTCAGTGAATGAGAGAAGCCCCGGTATTCAACTGTCCCTCTCTAACAACGTCGTAGAACCTACCAAGCCAAGTGCTAAACCAGAGACTATCGAGTCGCATAAAGCTGAATTTAATGTCACTCCTGCTCAGAAGCTCACTTATGAGCCCACGATTAGACGACGATGCCTGAGAGGGCTGTTCTTGGAATCAAGTGACTCGGATCCTGATAATCCTGATAAACCTCGAAGACATGGTTGCCGATATTACTGTGGAGACAAGAGCAAAGACAAAGACGTAGATGTTTTCTAAGCCAGCGAGCGAGAATTCATAGCATCTATCAACCCCCAGACATGCATGCAAATCTTGTGTGCATGATAATAAGAATGAAGTGCAAGATTGATAATAAGGATGCAATATTCATCCAGAAATTGTATAATGCTTCAGCATATTATGATAATGAATGTGTTGTGCAATGTGACTTTAAGGGTTCATTAAACAAGATTTCTAATATACAAGTTGGATAAAAGTAGAATTCTCTGTAACGAAGAAATTACAGTCGGGGTAGATGATTTCTCATCTGAAACTACATTTCTGCAAAATAAAAAAATGTTGAAACTTGCGTACATTTGACACGCATGCACTAGCAGAAATTTTGACAAAAAGGCAAACTCCTAAATGCTTCCTTTAAAGAGAATATTTACAACAAAATTTCCGGGGAAGACTAATGTCAATATGGTTCAAGATGCAAATGCTTGCGAAATAATATCGTTATTCACAAGCTGGTTTAGTATCAAAGCTACTCAAGCAGATTGCAAAGGCTTGGAATGCAGACAGTGGGTAGCGGTAATCCATGGTGAAGATGTCTTTCCCTATCTTTCCAAATTGTAGAATAACTTTTTCCTGTTCTTCTGCTGGCACATTTTGGCTGGGTTCAACGGCTGCCACCAGCTGGAAATTCTTTACAGAGGCCACTGTAACACGTCCTTTGAAATTTAGACACCAGCATTGCAGCTGCTCATGCCATCTTGGTGCTTTATTTTTCAAAACCAAGGGATCTTTTTGGCTACAAATTGGTTCAGTCGATTCAGAAAGGTTAGTTGAACTGATTGCACTAAGTGGCTCCTTAGTTTTTGATATGGACGATGTTGGAATTTTCTCATCACTACATCTCGTGAATTCTGTTGGAGTAGGAGCAGTTCCTCCTTGTTGAATTGCAGAGATGGGGATTGAATGCATGGTACACTGCATTCTCCTCGGGCCTCTGGTTCTGAGGACATTGAGCTCATAAGAAATAGTGGCCACATTATAGTCCTTAGCAGGTACTGATGTAGGAACCTGGATTGAATGCAGTTTTCTGTGTGGCTTGCAATTGGCTTGTACAGCTGGGTGTGCAGGTTGACTGTCGTAAACGGTAAATTTTGTTCCCAGGAAATTAGACCTGTTCAAAATTAGCCGCTTAGTTTATGACAGAAGAATACGGCAACTTAAACTCGAAAGTGCCAAATAAATGAACATACTTCAGTTTTCCAACATGATTGTTGCTAGTCCGACAAAAATCATTTGCAACATAAGAAATTCGAAACTCAGTACTTGTTGCCCTTCTAATCTTCTTTGCTGCAAATAACAGTTTACTCATATCACCAGATAGAGCTGCAATTAAATAAGCACCATATTATTAGATGAAGCTCATAGTTTATAACAAGTCCAAGAATCTAAAAATAGAAGAAGCTCATAGTAAAGGTAATCTTTCAAGATTTCAATCTGATTAGACAGCAAAATGTTGCATCCCAAGTAAATAACTCAATATTGGCATTTCTACTAATCACAAACCAAAATGAAGCAGGATTTGCTTCAACAGCACTATAAACATTCTCTAGATCCTGTGCACTCATTTTTTTATTAAAAATAAAAGGAAACAAGTAGAAATAATTTACCAGGGCTCAAACCAAGATACAAGAGATACGTTGAGGTTGCCCTATCCCGTCTGATAAAGCATTGAATTGGAGCATCTCTTGAACCAGGCTAAAAGGATGCAGAGAAACATAAATTTATTTAGTATCAGCTAACAAGTTGGAGAAACAAGTTCAAAGGAGAGACCGAAAAAAAAAAAAAAAAAAAAAAAAAAAAACTTTTATTAAAAATAAAAGGAAACAAGTAGAAATAATTTACCAGGGCCTCAAACCAAGATACAAGAGATACGTTGAGGTTGCCCCTTCCGTCTGAATAAGCATTGAATTGGAGCATCTCTTGCCAGGCTAAAAGGATGCAGAGAAACATAATTTTATTTAGTATCAAGTAACAAGTTTTGGAGAACAAGTTCAAAGGGAAAGACCGAAAAAAAAAAAAAAAAAAAAAAAAAAAAAAAAAAAAAAAAAAAAAAAACCTGCTTGAGCGAGATGGGAAAAGTGAGCGAGCCACATTGCTCAGGTGTCTTAACAATTTCTTTTGTGATCTCCCTCCAAGATTTACAAACAGAGGCACAAGCAACTACATCCCTCCGGCCAGGCCATGAGGTCTCACTGGCCTCAACACGTTGAATTATATCATAGAGCAATTCAGGGGGCAAGTTTGCCCATGGACTCTGATCAATTACTTCACAAGAAACTTCACACCCACTTTCAGGTGCGATGTGTGCTCGCCCACGACGGCGCATTCCCATTCCATGTAATTTTCCAATGGACAGGGTGCTTATATCATCTCTTATCTCCTTAAGCTCACGTACAAAGCCCTTCAATGACATCTCAATGGAATTATATTGTTTCACTGCTCAGAAACACGAGATGGACTAAATTGAGATTACAAGTCCAACAGAAAAACTAATAACGTTCAAGCAATTCGTATTCGTATATGTATTAAACACAAAGCTGCTAATACGTTAAATAATTCAAAAGTTTGTTTTTTTAAAATAAAATCTTTTCAGTTTTTCAAAAGCCTGGCCTTTGACATGGGCTAGACTCTGCCTACCTATGGTTTTTTCATCAATAAGTTAATATCAAATGACCGTTTTATTACCCATGACTAAAATGAATCGCCTGCTGTTAAAGCTCAAATAAATGACTGGTCGTTTTATCATGCATAAAAGCGAGAAGCACGGCCGGAACAGTTTTCTTGGTAACTGCTGTTATTTGAATATGGACGCCTTGTCGTCTGATTATACATGCAAGACCCATGACTTAAAATGAATCGACTGCTACCAGGGGCTAAAGACGATCTACCGTTGGTCATGCACAAACCATGATCCATGTCGTTTGACACCAACGACTGATCTCAAATTAAAGAAGGCAGCTCCCCTGTTACGAACTCAAGGCCTGCTATGAAGTATGAAGGGCCCATGCAAAACAAGTCATTCCTGGACAATCTTTTGCTCAAACAAGAGTTGGACATCAACAACCAGTAGTACAATTAAAGATAGAACCACCCGACCCGATACGATATCTATAATGGATAGCCTTTTACAGCCAACAGGGATCCACGTAAGCGACAGGTCATTGATTTCAGCTAGACCATAATCAAATCGTTTTGGAAACTTTATCTCAATCAAACGACCAAATGAGCAATCTTTCGATTTTGAACAGAAAGGATAGATCCTAATAAAAAAATCAACAATTTTAAGCTGACTACTTAATATGCATGAGAATGACAAATTTTAAAAAGTAAATAAATTATAATTAAAAGAAGAGAAGGATAGAGAGAGTGAGCAGAAAAGAAAAGAAAGCAGCAATACCTTCAATGATGGCTGTGAGCTCGGAGAATTGCAGATCTAAATAGTCTGAGAGCAATACGGAAGATGAGATTAAAAGAAGGTAGAAGGCAGAGGCAGACTCATATGCTTGTATCAATTGTGAGACAAACTTTTTGGAAACGATGAAATTCTCCGGAGAACTTCGAAGAGATTGGGGATCGGGAAGAGGAATTTCAGGGGCACCACTGTCTCGGTGCAAACAAAACTTCTCTGTAAGCGAGACAGAGAGATGGATATATAATTATGAAGATCAAAATAACAATAATATCCTGAAAACGTCTTTATTGTACCGGGACAGTGGAGGAGGGCGGGGAGGAGACTTTTTAACTTCGCCTACGCCACCAGCCTGAGCCTGAGCCAGAGCCTGAGCTTTCTCCTCCTCTCCACACTGCCACAGGCCCACAGCCACACAATGTTTTCGCTTTGATCCCAAATTCTCATCTTTCCCTCTTTATTAAAAACTTGTATTTTCCTTTTTAACCACCTTTTGCTTTTGTCCGTTAATTTTGTGGGGTTTTCTTGTGTGTTTTTCGCTTGGACGGAAAGTTTTTGTTATCCACAACACGTGTACGCTGTACTTTTCCTGTAACCAAGATTGTCTCGGATGGGATAGACTCGCCAATTCAGTTTCTTTTATCCCGGGTTACCGGAAAAACACTCACTATTTACTTTATTAATAGTTTATTTTATGATTATTACTAAATTTTAAATTAGCATTTTTCTAAATTAAATAGACCCGGTATAAATAAACAGAGTATATAATATACTCAAAATAAACATAAAATGGCATTTTGCGATGTTTAATTTATAACTATTTTTTAAGATGATTTTTAATTTTTGAAGTGTATAATATTCGTCGGCAGTAGCTTTGTTTAAAAGGATAGGCAGTGGTTTCAGCACTAGAGAGTAGAGACTCCACGTGATTCCTTAAAACATTTGTCGCTTAATAATGTTAAAGAATATTACCGTCATCTTCAAGAATTCATAACTGATCATCTTTAACATCCCACCATTGAAATTTCTTGGAAATCGATTTGATAAATTGTCTTATATGCTTGAGAAGGACCATTTGACATGCATCGCGGTTCATGATTGATGCTTATATCCTAACTTTTCTTGGAATCCTATGATCATTATCTTCGTTTCACCGTCTGATCGTGATCGTGATCGTGAGTACTCCTTTAATTAATATTAATCAAGATTAATTAAACGAGTCAAAATTAACTTTGCTCTTTGCACCTTGAACTGAACCTTATCTATGAAAATGTATTATTTTATTAAAGGTGCATGGATATGGATGTTTGATAAACAGCACTAGCTATGAGAGTTGAGGCCAGCTGCTTCCTAGAGCGTGTACTAATAATGTTTGTGTGGAAAAAACACTACAAAGCCACCTCATTTTTACATGGCCTGGCTACAGTCCAATTTTTCCCTTCCCCCTTTCATGAGCTCCAAACATCGTTGCGTGCCAGTCATTTTTAAGATCAACACTAATATTATAATATTTGAATTCATATACTTAAATACATAAATCCAACAAATGAATCTAAATATAATATTTTTTTTATTGGTTAAAATGTAAAACATGTAACGTGCATGCACATATTAGATATAGTGCACACTCTTTCATAAATTTTAATAAGTGGGACTCTTCTCGTATTTTAATATTGCAGACGGTATTTTTAATTAACAAGCAAATTTTTAAATAAAAATGGTGAAATTATGTTAAAAAAAATAAATTAGGGGCGAAGTTAACATTGATTTTTTATTGAGCATGTGGAGTGGGGAGCCCACAAGTCGTTGGCAGGTGAGTCAATGTCAGAAAGGTTGGCAGCAAGAGTCACACGTACACGTGCAACCCACTCTACTTTAATCATTTGTCTTGGTCAATTAAAGTCTTAAGAAGTCAGTCTCCTTACGGTGAACGCATGGCAGCATCAGAAAACGACAATCACCAACAAAATAAACAAAGAATTGGAGAGAAAATGAGTGGAATCTACTATACAATGGAATTTAAATAAATTTTCTTTTAGTAATGCTTACTACTATTTTTCTATGCTCAAATTGATTATTTAATTGAAGAAAAGGGAATATTAATTAATCTAAAAATAATAAATACTAGCAGAGCAGGCACAAGCAAAGCAATTCCAATTGTTGATTAGTTGTGTTAATGTTTTCATTATGTAGATATAGACATATATTAATGCTATATAGACAGTCCTGCTTTTGAATTTTGATAAGAAATGAATTATTTTGGAAATATCATCACTTGAGAGGTTTTCAAAACTGTGCCACCTAAACCCGAGGGTCCACCCCACCAACTGCCGCACCCAGAGAAGTCCTTAATTCGCTTGGTTGGAGTGTTATCCAAGCTTCCAAAGACATCGGACTTACTCATGTATTATCTTCATTTATATTTATGTAAATTCCTTTTTTTTTTTCCCAATTTATACATGCATTTTCAAGCTTAAACTATGATAGTATATTGGTAAAATTCTTCAAAATTTCAAACTTTTAATGTTACAAATAATCATCTCACGGCAAACAATGAGAAAGAAAACCATACTTTCAAATAATGACAATTTAATTAAATGTATGGAAATTTTTTAGTGGAATAATTTAATCTCATGCTTTAAGTCTAAGTTAAGAATATATGTAGATTAATTAATTAATTAAAAATGTATTTATTTGCTTCTTAGTGCGTGACTAATTAATGTAGACCACTCGATTAGCTACTTGCGCGTGGATAAACAGAATAAGTTTTCCAATCTTATAATAATCCCAAAAGGATGCAACCAAAATGGAATATAGGTAACCCTAATTAGAATTTAGATTTAGATAATTAGAATTTATAGGTTAATGGAAGAGAAAGAAAGGCTCTATCTAGTACAATATGGCCGCAGTGGGGCCAAGTCATACAGATGGTTGCATCAAGCTGTTATATAGTTGGAAGCTTTGCTGCTAAATGGGTATATTTTAAAAGCGGACATGGACAGGCAGAGCTGGCACCAAGCCATCAATGGGATTAGCATATTCCTTTCATGGATAAGACTGGGCAGACATGAATTTAGCCCATATATACATGATATTTGAAAACCAAAATATGTTTCTCCTTGATTGATTGGATTAGAATCTTCTTTATGCCACAAATGTATTAGAGCGATATGGCTACTGTATCTGAGTCCCTACATACCAAATACATTATTATTATTATTATTATTATTATTATTATTATTACATCAAAATATGCTTATCCTTAACTCAGCATTGCCCATGCGATCAAAATAAATAATTCTCTTCTATATTGCTCTTGCTTGATTTTGATTTTTTTTTTTTTTGAGAAATATAAATATATTTTTAACCAAAACACATGTTTAACCTCAAACTTTTCACCATTAAACTCATAAGTATTTACTTATTACTATAAGAGCATTCAGAATTCTTGATTTAGCTGGGATTCTTACACGTATTATATAGTTTGAGTGCTCGTGAAATTTGGTCAGTATTAGTATGAATTAATCGATTGGTACTATTTGGTAATGAGTATGAGAAGTGAAGAAATAAGGGGAAAGGGAGGTTGCTTTTATTTGTTTTTTGGACATATTTTGTTTGTCGGTACTTGATGGATCGGCTAGCTTGTTTGAAACCTTTAATTTACAGTGGTGAGCCCACTAGATCTTGTTATGATTCTGTTTGTGCTAATTGTCGTCCATGCTTAATTATGCTAATTAACTAATTAATTAACCATCATTTGGTATAATAAGATTGACGATGAGTGAGACTACCATGCGTATGCTAATTAAGAAAATAAATCATTAACTTTTTCTTTTTTTTTTAAGAATTTCAATGCATGCAATCATCCGTAAGTTGCATGCGTCAATAGGTCAAAACTCAAAAGACCTTTTTGTTTTTCTTTATTTTTAATTCAAAAACCACGATCACCTACCTTTTTAAATGAAATTGGACTCTATGATTCGAATAATAAATAATCTCTAATTCCAATTTTTTCTTAACTAATTAAAAATAATTTATATGGATAATATAAGCATATAAGTTAAATTATATACTACTTTCATTTTTAAAAATACAATTGACTTGTTAATTTCTAATGTAACCCTATTTAATCTATCTTAGTATCAATAATTTTCTCATTAAATCATTTATAATAAGCAATATTAAATAGTATAAAAACATATAAGTCGTTTAATGTTGACGTAGGAGTATATTAAGAAAAATATTAAAAATATTGGCTATGATCATATTAAATATTTTTTTAAAAATAATTTTTTATAAACTAAGAGAAACGAACAAATACTCCAATGCTTAAATTAGATTTGAGAGAAAATATTTACGAAATAATTAGTTTTCAGAATTAGAATGCGAAATATTCTAGGAGACATCCTTTTATGAAGTGTACACAATGAGTGTTCAGCATTTAAAAAGTTCCATTTCCAAAAAATAATGTCAAAATAAAATTAACATTCATGAAATTTAATAAACTTTTGCATGTAAAACTTTAGTAAATGGGCCAATTTTTTGCAGCCGATTTGAACTTTTTTTTTTAAGACAGACTTTATTCTGTAGGCCCAAATTTTGTTGGCCCTATTGGTTAGCTGCCTGTGTAATTATCTAGTAAATGAGCTCAAGAAGTAGAGGAGGAAATTTTAAGAAACGTTTTCGTTTGATCGGAATTAGGAAAATGTTTCCACCAAACGGGAAAACTTTCCCGTCCTGATAAAAGCATTATTCTCTATCATTTTGAATGACATTAAAGCTTTTTCATATTCCATTATCATTGAATTTTAATCAGAGAACTGAAACTTGAAGAACTAGTAGCGACATCGTAATCGATCCTAAAAACCATTTTAGAGTATGTCAAAGGGTTTGGTAAATCTTTTTTTGACAGAAAGGTAAAATTAAGAATATGGAGCTAAATATCAACTGGTTCTTTGGGGAAATCAGCAAGAAGTTCGAGTACCCTTTTTTTTTTATTTGTTTTTGACAGGCAAATAAGCAATGACTGAATACCCATTTTGCCCTCCCATTTCTACGGCATATTCCCCCAAATACACTCGGCAGGAAAATTTTTTGTAGCTTCATTAGGCATCATACAACACGCAGGTGAAACTCGAAGAGGTCTGTTACCACAACCCTTCCGATTGTGCTAATCAGTGAAACCTCACTGACGCCAACCAACAATAGAAGAGGAAGAAGAGGAGGAGGAAGATGGGGACTCTTGGCAAAGCCATATACACCGTTGGATTCTGGATTCGCGAGACCGGTCAAGCCCTTGATCGCCTCGGCTGCCGCTTTCAAGGCAATTACTACTTCCAAGAGCAACGTAAGCTTCTTGTTTTCTCCAAACCCTAGATCCCACCTTGGCATAGTTTGTGAATTCGTTCTTCTCTTTTAATATTCCCCCAAATTAGATCAGATATTTTGGAATGCAATTCGTACTTATGTCTCTTGTTGCGCCTAGGCTAGGTAACTCTGATTTTGCGGAGCTTAACCTTATTGATTCGGCATTGCTTTGTGTAATGTTTGAAATGTGAACATTTAGCAGACATTTTAAGTTTACCGATGATGTAATTTTGAATTGGTGGAAATGTTCTACCATTTCTTTGTATCGGTTCTTAGGTCGTTCAATTGTAATTGTTGCTGCTTCCGGTGATGTATTGATGATTGCTTTCTTGTAGTGAAGCTAGGTGAAATGTCGAAAGTATATCATGGTCTGCTTTTTATTTGAAGTTTTGTAGTCTCACTATCATTTTAAGAAAAGTTCATATTTTAGGATCATTTCTTGGTTCTGCCTCATTAATCAATGAAAAATGACAAATATACGTTTCTTCCTTAAATAAATATGACAGTCATGTAACGGGAGCTTTAAATACCACTTTCGCGTCCTTTTTTTTTTAAAAAAATACCACGTCTGTGTTTACTTTCTTTTTGATGGCGCTGTGCAAGTTAGATGCCTTATCATAACTTGCTGCTTGTTCTTTTATGGATGCGTATGATATACATTTTGCTATTCTAGATTGTATGCATCTAGTTACTAATTTTGTTTTATGTTTTCAGTGTCTAGGCATCGAACTCTCATGAACATATTTGATAAAGCCCCTGTGGTTGATAAGGAGGCATTTGTGGCTCCCAGTGCCTCTATCATTGGAGATGTTCAAGTCGGAAGAGGATCATCCGTTTGGTATGGATGTGTTTTGAGAGGTATGATTTACAAGACTTATTATGCTTTTAACATTTTTGTTTATTAAGTGGACCTTGTTTGAGACCTTCCCAAAAGAAGACTGGTATCCAAGTTCCAAAAAGAAAAATTTATTGTCTTCTTTTTTTCTTTTTTTCTTTTTTTTTTTTATGTCGGGAAATAGAAAATACAGTGATGTCCATTTGTTTATTTTGTCATTCCCATATTTGTAATATAAAGCAAACTTTGGTATTTTGGTTATGCAATGCTTGTGTGTTGCCTCTATTTACAGAAATTATCTAATTAATTCTGAGTTTCTTTTCTTTACATACCTTTAGCTTATTAAACGGGTATATCATTCTTTGTATTTGTGACAAGCATATGGCAACTAAATCTGTTTGGCCGAGTTGATTTTTTTTTTTTTTTTTTGTCAATAATTTTGTCAGTTTACTTTGGTCAGGTGATGTGAACAGCATTAGCGTTGGAGCTGGAACTAATATACAAGACAATTCCCTTGTGCATGTTGCAAAATCTAATCTAAGTGGAAAGGTGCTGCCAACTATAATTGGGGATAATGTTACTGTAGGTGAGCAATGTGGTTGCAGCTGTATATTTAATATTTGACTAACCTGATCTGGGCTTCGACCATTTTATGCATTTTGATTTCAAATTTGAACGGGCCAGGTCATAGTGCTGTTTTACATGGCTGTACTGTTGAGGATGAGGCTTTTGTTGGCATGGGAGCCACACTTCTTGATGGTGTTTTTGTTGAGAAGCATGCCATGGTTGCTGCTGGAGCCCTTGTTAGACAGAACACTAGGATTCCTGCTGGAGAGGTATTTGTTTTCTTAATGTTTATTTTTGTGGGAGTTATTCAGCATATTCTTCAAACTAGTTGTCAATAAGATGCATCAATATATTTATTGAGGATGCTTATATGGCTTTGCAATATGAATGAATTCACAATGTACATAAGAAGTAAATTTCAAGAAATTTGGAGTTAAAAGGTGCAATATATTGTAGGTATATCGTAATGGAAAAAAAATAAGTAGGTTGGTAATGCTTTTATAAGTGCTGCTCATGTGAATAATTTATGCACAATGTTTTGATTTATGAACATAATTTAATTGGAAAATGAATTAGTCATTTGAACTTGTTGATTAATGGATATAAAGAATAATCAGACTTGTATGATTGATGTATTACTTACCAAGTCTTGCTGTTGTCGTGAAAAACATGGTAACGGGATGGCCGTCTTTCCTTGTGCATCATACTGTTAAATGAAATTGGACAAACTGCGGCTTGAGTTCTGAAACTGCATGATTTTCTGGTTGGCTGATATATTTTTAACTAGTTAAGAAAAGAAAATTTTAGTATTGTATGCCATTTTCCTTCTCTGCTCCCTCTCTTTCCCCTCTACTCTCCATACCTTCTTCACCTCCCCTTTTGCATCACATGATTGAAATGATTAGGCTTAAATATTAGTGTAATAATTCTGAGTTGTTAATTATTGATTACCAATAGAAAATATAGGAAAAACTACTTAAAATTCATCCTTCTAGATTCTAATGCAATGTTCCTTTATAATTTGTATTTATTGAACAGATGTTAAATAGGAGCAGGGATTCATAATCCAGTAGAACTCTTTTCCCCCCATTTCTTTTCTTTTTAGTCTGAGATCTGTTTCCCACGACTGGAAGTGCTGCGTGGAAGTTACTTCGCTTAATTCAAGCTTTTAAGGCATGATTTTAAAAATCCTAGCATTAATTCTTGGTAATATACGTAGGTGTGGGGAGGCAATCCAGCAAAGTTTCTGAGAAAGCTTACGGATGAGGAGATAGCCTTTATTTCACAGTCTGCTGCCAATTATTCTAATCTCGCACAGGTTCATGCTGCTGAGAATGCTAAGCCTTTTGATGAGATCGAGTTTGAGAAGTTGCTTCGCAAGAAGTTTGCTCGTCGTGATGAAGAGTATGACTCAATGCTGGGTGTTGTTCGTGAAACCCCCCCTGAACTTATTCTTCCAGATAAGGTCCTACCAAATAAAGCACCCTTGGCGGCAAAATGAGGTTTGTCCGTGAGGCATTTTGTTACTTAAATTTCAAATCTTCATATTACTTCGAAAAAATATTTGTTGTCTTGTGCAAATACAAGAAAAAGGGATTACTTTCTTTCCCAATAATGCCTGACTTGTTTAGGGTAGAATTATGCCCCATGTTGCTTTCGGCTCTGCCCTACTTCTGGTTGTTGCAACTCTGTTTTCTTCCATGGGACAAGTTAATGCCATAAAGCAGGATTTTTAATGTTTATTTGACTCTTATACTAAGAAGTTCATTTTTTTTTTTTTAATTACAACTTTGGTGATATTTTGATCTGATGATACTATGATTAATTAAGATCTAATCCTCAGTACAATTTTGCATCTATTGTGCCTATTAATTTGAACTTCTGGAAGCACGTTCTTCTTTAGAACCAGAAATCAAGGAAACTATTAGGAGCAGAGGAATTTGGTTAAAATGGCATACTGGCTATTAAGTGACAGGATTTGTGAAGAGGGTGTTCTAGAATGAACTTGAAGGCACATGGTTCTCGATTCTTCGCAAGTCACAATTAGCTATTTGTTGGTGGGACCACACATACACCAGCGATGGGATTCAGAGAAAGACAGGCATGGCCCAATCTATCATCCATCGCGTCACGGCGTCTGATTCTCACGCTTCAGTTAACATCCCCCCCAAAAGTCGACAGTAAACGGACGAGATTTTTTTGGAGGCATTAGGCGTTATCGCATTGTCATTTCTCAATAACGATAGGGATTATTATTACATGGGACGCTACATCCACTTTGGACACCGACTCAATTAGAAGAGGTTTAATTTCACCTCTAGTATTATAAAATACCTCTCGCGGCAACCTAATATGGGCGAGATAAAATTATTTTTTAAAAATCCACACAAGACTTCATTTCTCTCATGCAATAAAGTTAATATTGTAATCTTTTTATTATATTGATAAATAAAAGAAATAAAAATATTCTATTAATATTAAATTTTTCTGTATTTTTTTTAATATTTAATAGGTTCATCTACATTTTTTTTTTTCAATGAAGGTTAATTCAAAACCCGGTAAAAGCATTTAGCTGATTCATTAAGTTAATATTTAGATTTTTCATTATATATTAAAATTTGAAATATTAAAATACGTTGGGCTACCAGAGGTGGAAATTGATAAATTTGATATTTCGTCAAACGCTGTCCATACTAATCCCTTGATAAGAGTACATATTAATTTATTATTACATCGGATGTTACATCCACGGCGGATACTGACGCAATAAAAGCCTAGACGCGTGCCACGCACAAAAACAAGTTTTTTTTTTTTTTTAAGTCAAACGTGGTTCGGTGGAAATTTTCGGGAGAGCGCTATTATACTATTATTAAGTTTGGATTTTTTTTTTTTTTTATTGTACGTATTAAATATCCCTTTAGATTTAGAATTGAATAAACAAAATTATCAAATAACGAAAGAAAACAATTTCATTAGAAAAATACAAGAAACCACTTATGCATCACATCACAAATAAACTATCTTCCTCAGCTGGATCAGTGCACATAAATCTGTGGGCTGCCAAACGATTTAATAATCAAAAAGTTGTTGGAGCTTATCACAATAATGGTGCAACTTTAGCTCACAAATTCTTTCTCATCAAGTCAATATAAAATTGCTCCCTTTGTCTGTACTGTATTAAACAAAAGATTGCTGTAGAGGATGAGGGTAAAAAGAGATGGACCCCACCACCATTTCAACTTTAGGATAAAACACCTCTCCCATTAACAGCCAATAGTCATTTTGTGATAGAAGCATTTGAGAGGTTTTGAATCACACAATGGGGTCTTTAATGGCAGGTTGGGACTCGCCTGTCCCTGATCCCAAATCAGGTAATTAGTTTATCATCAACCCATTTCATTTTGATTGATTATGACAAAGTGTTTATTTTTATTTTAACAACTGGTCGCAGTGAAATACAAGAAGAATTGGTCATTTACTAAGGAAGAAATTGAAGCTTACTGGAAGTCAAAGAAGAAGATAGAGGAGGAACATCTCAAAGCCATTTCCAGTCCATCAGGAGAAAGAACTCATCAGGTTTTAAATCTTTCTAATTGAAAATAACTATAAGAGTATTTTGGATGTAAAAATAAATTTTCATTTGAAAAAGGTGGTATATACTAATACACAGGATGATAAGTTTGGAATGAAGATTCAAAGATCAAGCTCTTTGCCAGGGACTAAAACAAAGGAGGGGCTAATAGACATGGAAACTGAAAAAAGCTTAGAGGAATTCATAAAGAAAAATGGCTGGTGAGCTATTTAATTAAATCCTTAATTAGGAAGTTAAGGTTCTAAATTATTATTATTATTATTATTATTATTATTAAATACTTATGTTGTAATAATTAAAATGCGCAGGTGGACGAGGAGCAACTGGGCATTTCTAAATGAACCTCCTGTGCTGGAAAACTCTTCTTACAATTATGTTCCGCAATTCCATATTGCAAATCTGGCCACATCAAAAGACAATAATACTGGAATTAGTGCTTAATTATCCATATTGATGTTATGTTTCATGTAGGTGTACATATAATTATATATAATATGCGGGTGATATAACTAAACAGATCCAGGTGTAGATTTAGGGTACGGTATGAATTGTGATGCTGTAAATATGAGTGGTTTTTGTTTATGGGTGGATTTAGATGTACTGATCAGTTTTGCAATGTTGTATTGGTTATCACTGTGAATTTTCCTTAATGATTATGGTTAATTTGCTTTGGGCTTCTTCTCTGTGTTTTTGGCTGCTCTGAAAACCAGTTACAAGTTTAAGCAAATCAATCTTGTAATATATATATATATTTATATACACTTCCAGAAATGGTCAGAATGAAAAAGCTGATTGAGATTGTCCCAAGAGCTTGAGTTGGATTGATTGGAGTGCTCCACTCCACTCCACGCCACTCCATCTGGTTGGTTTAATTAATAACTATTGATTGGAGTGTTTTTTGCATTTGCAGTCTTTTGCTTCTTGTCGAGCTGGGGTATACTATTTTAGATGTTACTTGATGTAACTCTTTGTTTCTCTCCTTTGAAAAAAATAAAAAAGAAAAAGAAAAATAAAAGAAAACTTAGCTTAGTTGACATTACTGAAAGAGAAAATTGAGAAAAAATAAACAACAGTCGAAGGAATATATGGATTTTGTATTTCATTAATCCAAACAAGCACTAGTTTTCTTTAGATAAGGTCCATTAAAATGGCTCGATCCAAGTTTTTGTTCAATACAACAAAATGTGTGGGCCATTTTCATATTAAATGGACCTAGGCCCATTTGTTTACTAGAGCTGAAATTTTCAGCCTTATTTTCTGAAAGGGATCCTAATTTGATCAATAGATTTGCTTTAAGGCAATAATTTTTCAGTTGTCAGCAAGCAGTAAGAAGATAACACCGGTTACCAAATTTTGTATTTCATCTTCTTCTTCCTATTTAAAAAAAAGAAAGATAAGTTATGTGAAAGATTAAGCATGCTTGTGTTTTCTTTAGCTTTACTCTATAATCATGGAGTCTTATCCTTAAGATCCAAACTTCTTCAAAATGAATGATGGAGACACATGTCAACAATTTTGATAGTGTCTGTCTGTCTGCCACTTGCTTTCTCAAATTATAACTTCCACTGTTCTTTAATTGTTCATGGTTGGTGGAGTTAAATTCAAAAATAACATTAATTTAGTGTCAATAAAAAAAAAAACAAACATAAGCCAAAGTAGACGACACCACAACCACCACATCAAAAGATGCTACTGTAATTGAACTTTGTTTGATTTTCACCTTAACCACCGCAGGCACATGAATCTTCTTTCTTAAGAACTAAACCCAGGAAGCTAAAACTTCTAGAAAAAAATAAAAGGGACTGCTCAACCAACAATAACTTGCAACCGCACCAAGATTTCTTTTCTTTTCTTTTTCTTTTTTTTTTCTTTAGTTGACGTGTTTGAATTTTTTAATTCTAATTTATGATCTTTCTTTGTTAAAAGTATTAAATTTAGCATTATGCATAAAAAAATAAATTAGTACTTCATACTGTAAAAATTAAAAAATAAAAAAAATCAAAAGAAAATAAGATATTATGAATAATTTGACATCCCTAATTAATCTTGTCTATAAATAGTTGATGGCTACATAAAGAAGGCTCAGCAGTCCCCTTCACTTTTGTATACCTTGGGTGGGTTTTTTGCAAGACTTAACACTTGAAAAGAAAATGGCACAGAAAAGCAAGATCTTGATTATTGGAGGAACTGGTTATATCGGAAAATTCATAGTGGAAGCAAGTGCAAAGGCAGGCCACCCCACCTTCGCGTTGGTTAGGGAGAGCACACTTTCTGATCCAGCCAAGGGAAAGCTTATTGAGAATTTCAAGAATTTAGGCGTCAACATTCTTCTTGTAAGCCCATATATTATTATTATTATTATTATTATCATCCTTTTCAATACATAAATAATTAAGAGAAGGTATATATGTATAATCCTGTTATTAATCATGGGCATGCAGGGAGATATTTACGATCACGAGAGTTTGCTGAAGGCCATTAAGCAGGTGGATGTGGTGATATCAACAGTCGGTAATCTGCAACTAGCAGATCAGACCAAGATCATTGCTGCCATTAAAGAGGCTGGTAATGTTAAGGTAACTTGTACTCTATCCTTCTGCTTGCAGGTTTTGTTGATTGACTAAATATAAATGCAAATTTGAATGAGTTTGCTAATGAGTTCATCCAGATTTTAAAATATACCAGTAAAACGCAAGCTTGTTTTCTGTTCCCTAAGCTTATTAAACTCTACTTTATTTACTGTTCTTGAAACAGTGCATGGTGGAAGTTTCTAGCTTTCCATGACAATGCTTGTGCTTTGTTATGCTAACAGGCTCATTTACCAACTTATCAGTGGCCCAGTGGGTAAAGAACGGGCCTGCATTGTGTTTATTTGGAGCCCAAAGTGAGTCCATATAATTGGGCTAAATTCTTTTGCCCAAAATGAGCCTAATAAATTTGGGTGTACATTTTCTTAATGGGCCAATATTGGGCTTAAAGTAAGTTTTTAGGCCCACATGAAGCCCAATAAAGTGGGCGAAGAATTGGGCCTGAATTGGGTTTAAAATAAATGGGCCCTAATGGTCTGGAATAGTTGTTTGGGTCCAAAGGAGCCTAATAAAATGGGCTAGATTTGGGCCTGTATTGGGTCCACGGTAGTTTTTAAAGCTCAAAGTGAGCCCAACAAACCCCGCGCCAATGACTTGGTTGTTATTGTGCAGAGGTTCTTGCCTTCAGAGTTCGGAAATGATGTGGATCATGTTAATGCCGTTGAGCCCGCCAAAACTGCATTTGAGATAAAAGCTAACGTTCGGCGCGCCATTGAAGCTGAAGGGATACCCTACACTTATGTTCCCTCCAACTTCTTTGCTTCCTACGTCCTTCCTATTTTGCTACTGCCACATGTTACTGGTTCTCCGGAAGGCAAAATCACAATCTTAGGGGACGGCAACGTCAAAGGTAATTTTGCTGAAGATTATTAAATGTTTAATGTGGCAAATTGAGCTTTCTTTTGGTATATTTTTTTCTTCCTGAGAAGCGATGTCAGGATTTGATAATATGCAAGATAATCCTTTTATCTCACAATATGATTGTTGACTTGTTTTACAGCAATTTTTAACAAAGAAGAAGACATTGGAACATACACTACAAAAGCTGTAGATGATCCAAGAACATTGAACAAGACACTTCTCATTAGGCCTCCTAAGAATATTGTAACATACAATGAGCTTGTTGCTTTATGGGAGAAGAAGACAGGCAAGAACCTTGAGAAAAACTATGTTCCTGAAGAGCAGCTTCTTAAGGACATCCAAGGTAACCAAAAAGAATCAGTACATGCAAGTTTCATTATCAATTAAGTTTTGGTGAATTTATGTTTGTTTTTTGTTAATTGTTGCAGCGGCTCCTATTCCAATCAATATTGGTCTAGCAATCAACCACTCAGTCTTTATTAAGGGTGATCAGACCAATTTTGAGATTGACCCATCATGGGGCGTTGAAGCTACTGAGCTATATCCTGATGTCAAATATACTCCTTTGGAAGAAATAATTGATCTGTTTGTTTGAAGAATTTAAAGCAGCTGCTTTGTGTGCTACTTAGTGGCGAAATAAACACCCATTTGTTTTCAAGTGGATGTTTCTGCAAAAGAGTCTTTATGTTTGTAATTGTCAAGTTCTGTTAGAATGTCCTAATGAAATGATGCTTATGCTGCTATACTCTAATTGTTCTGGTTTTATATTTATGGCAGTAATCAGTATCTGTTTAAAAGAAATTCTGGATCATGTTAATTATCTGTTTAAAATAATAAAACTGCAGGGGTGTTACAGTGATTGGTCAGTTCTTTGATTTTCTGATTCACATTGTCAAGGAGATGATCAGTACCTTATATCTTCTTTTCTTTTCTTTCTCCGAATCATATATGGTTTCTGGTAATTTAATTTGGAAATAGAGATGTAATAACCAAATTGCATTGTGATATTAAAAGTTCTATACTGTTTGTGCAAAGAGCACCAAACAATTGTTTAAACGCTGGTTGTGTTCTGTTTTCAAGAAAAAGAATGCTGTTTAAACCAAATTGACTTCGTTTACAAGACAAGAAACTTTCTATGGTAATTGTTTTCATGTAGCAATTGTATACATATATATACAACTCTTAACTTCCACTTCCACTAATGACTGGACTATAAATAAGGCCTCAATAGACTGTTTTAATCTTGAAAGAATTTGATAAAGAAAAAAAAAAGAAAACTGCATAGCCATGACATGCAGCCTCAAATGAAATAATATATATACCTTTGAGCAAACATTAATTTCATTGCTGCTCAAAAATTCTTCTGAAATTAGACCATCTAATTCCCAAGACCGGTTCTGGTGCCGGAGAAGGTGTTGGAGCTTCTATTGCTGCTGATGGTACAATAGTTGTCATTGCTTGCTTCTCTGCATAACCCATCATTCTCCTAGGATTCAACACTCCTCCGAGTTTATCAACTGCAATATTTAAATCCAAAAATTTGATCAGTCCCAACTGAAAGGATGATTGGTTCACTCCTTGATCAAACACTCTTCGCTTCTTACTTACCATTGGAATGCAAATCAGGCTTTGAAGACTCTGATAGAAGAATAAGAGTAGGAGTGACAATTGTGAGAGCAGCCCAGAAGAAGAATATCACTACAAAAGTTCTCTCGCTCATTTGATATTTGGTAAAATGACACTATTTGCCAGTTTTTTGAGAGCTTTTGGTCCAAATAAGAAAGAAGATGAACAAGGCTAGCGCAGTTGCAATATTAGCTGGCCATGTTTAACAAATGGTATCATTAAAAAAATCCCTTAAGTAGTACAGTACTCAACTTGTTTTATTTTTGTGTTTCTAGAACCAAGTCTAAGTTCCAAAAAATATATGTAAGTAAGATGTTTGTTGTTCAGTTGTTGAAGAGTTGTTATACAAGTTGGTATATGATTAGAAATAATCCATCTGTCATCCCTAATGGCCCAAGTCAACGCGTGCTTGGTTTTGCCTCATTTTGTAATTTATCCTCACTATTTCATTCCAACGACTGCCAACTTACCATGAAGTTGATGGCCCTTGCAGTTGGAATGATTGTGACTTCAATTTTCAGTTATCAAAATTCAATAATTCATTGGCCATCTGTTCATATTATTATTCTGTAAGTTTCCCATATTAAAAATGATTTAATCAAGTTCAGCATCCATCTGATTATTTCATAATCTTTTGGTCACAATAAAGTAATTCGAAGTCATAATTGGTGGTGTAATCTCAAAGCAAAGATCAGAATTGTATGCATTAATCAAGAGTAATATGATCAAGATTAAAATCATAATTGACAAATTTAACTGTTTTAATAGTTATTAAATGTTTTATTAGAGTTTAGATTAATCTAAATAAGCTTATTTTTAGTACGAGATTAAAAATATATTTGGAAAAATTAATTAATTATTTTAATAGTTATAATTGTTTCACTGACATTTCATCGATTAAAATTAGTATTTTAGTCTGTTATTGAGCAGCGCCAAAGCACGAGCTATAATAGCTTTTCGTTGGCCCAAACATCCAATTGATATTAAACCCAAAACAGTCTGAAATTCTGAAATATAAATTGAAAATTTTATATGTAAATGTGTGGGAGAAATTCCACTCAATCATCGCACAGTACTTATGGAAGAACAAAGGACTGTATCTCAATCATATACATAATGCAAAGCAAAAAATATCTTTAAATTTAGTGACAGCTCAAACATCTTTGGATGCTAAACAGAACATGGTGGCTCGTAATCTACAAGATTTGATTCCTCCTAAAAAAAAAAAAAAGCATAATGGAAGGGAAAAAGAGAAGTTTATACAGAATCTCTTGAGCTAATTCAAAAATGTGTGAATCTGAAGGCATAACAAGTATTAACAGCTGATAAATACATAATGAAAGCAAAAGGATTCGACTGCTGAACTTTCAATCCCTTGACATGCCACCACTACTTGCGATAGAGTTCTTCCCAGAATACCTCTGTCAATAACCAAGGACACGAGTCATTATCTTTAATAGGCCAGATTTTGTTTTCAATATAATGCTTTTCCTAAATTAACTTAAACATCAATGCCAAACGAGGCCTAACTAGTGAACAGTTGGTGCCAAAATACGAAGAAGATTGATTATAGATACAAGATAGTGGTGAAAAATTGATAGTGATGGCTTAAACTTTCCCAAGTCCTCACCTGTTTCCCAAAACTAAATGGAACGTATTTGTACTTAATCATGTGCATGATTTGGCGCTTCATTGTCAGAACAAACAGAACAATCCAATAGCAAAGCAATATGGGCCAGAAGACAGGGACATCAAACACAGAAAAAAATGTCATTAGAAAGGCCACACAGAAAGCCTTGGTGATGGAATACCTGAAGCAACAACAAAAGAGGAAGTCATTTTGGGCTCCTAACATACCAAAAAAGTATGGTAACAAAAAATATAAGCTTTCTACTAAGAACGGGCAATGGTTAATAAAGCAACCAAGATTAGAAAAATTCCCACTTACCACACAAGCTTATGTGCGGCAGTGTCTTTAGTTAGATGCATCGTCTAAATTTGGTACTTAAGGCGCAAGCATCATAGGCATGAATGGACAAAAATGCTATTCTTAGAAGTAAAATTGCTAGATACAAAGCCCAGAGATAGATAACCACAAGTAGATACGTGTTCTCTGAATTTCGCAACACGAGAATCATTTCCAAATCCCTGTTTTTCTATTTGAGAATTGATCGTTTTAACTTTTTAAAGTTTAACAAATACTGTTGTTCGATTGGATGGCTGGATAAATCGAAAGCATAAGCAATTATAAGGTCGATTTAACTTACTCAAGGATTATGCAAAAAGAAAACAACTTAATGAAGCAAAATAAGCAAAATGATTCATCAGGCTAAGTGTAAAATGGATTCATTAATTACCAGAACTTAAACTCAGGAAGGCGGCGAACGAAAGGCTTGAATTCATCTGATTCTTTTGTTGGCAAAGAACCTCCATCTAAAACTTCAAGTTCAGGATCAACCTTTGGTGACAGAAATCCAATCAATAAATTCAAGATATAAATCCCAAGTCCATATGACACGATGTAAAAGCCCTGAACATAATAAACTCGCAACACATAAATAGCAGCAGCTGCAAGAGTTCCCAGCCATCTTTCCATCGGATGAGGTGTTGATCTATCCAGATAGTACTGAAAAGCCATTGAGAAATTATTTCTCCACTTGGCAAGAGGTGCCATTGTGGGGGCAGTATCGCCTCCAGCTCCTTCCATGAATTGTTAAGTTCTACTTCACCTATATATCAAAAAAGGAACCAAAATACAACTCAATACATAACCAGGAGATGCCAAATACGAAACAAAAACTTGATTTTACACTGCCTGTCGGATGTCCACTTTCTTTCTCCAAGTAACAAAAATCTCATGTTGAACACAACGGGATTAATTATGGACTCCATTAAATGGCAACAGTAATAAAAATGCACCATCTATTCATGTCCTTTATTTTCATTTAATTTGAGACCAACTCATACTTGAAATGCGAAGCAAAATATAATGTTTGTGCTGCTTATCAGTGGCATCTAAAAATGGGTGATCAGTAAATGAAAAGAACTTGGAAAATAAAAGCTAACCTTAAGAAACGTCGCAGTCAGGACTGGTCCCAGCGCCGTACAGATCCGTTACGATATATATAAATAGTGAAGAATCCGGTTGCTTTGCCTCTTTTCCTTCTGGGATGGTCCTTGTTCAAAACAAGAAATTTTCCGGCTCCTTTGATGGAAGCAAAACTCTGGGTCGTGTCATCGGATCATTTTTAAACAAGGCGAAATTTTCTTCAAAATATGAACGAAAGGGAAGTTTTCCTTGTGTCTATGAATTGGAGGAAAATTTTTCCCTCAAAATATGCCTGTTGCACACAAACTGCAGGGAAAATTTTCCCTTGAGGCAAACCTGCAGTCGGTTTGTGTTTGTAACCGAAAGCCCAAGCCCAACTTTTTCCAGTAATAAAATATGAAATGGGCCTTCACCGAGTATAATGAAAATTGAGAACTTATATAACGGGTTCCAATTAATTTAACTTAAATCTTCAACTTTAAGAAAAAAATCGCCGTTGGTGCAATTTATGGAGGTGTTTGCTAAATTAAAATTGGAGTTAAAGAACCAAATTAACTGAAATCGGGAATTTGGGCCAATCAATATGAACGGGAAAATGTTTGGCCTTCCAGTTTTGTGGGATATTCTACTGTGCGTATTAGTAGTAAATTTCTTACCCATCACACACACACAGCGGAAACTTGACGAAGTCCAGTAGATCATTACTATAACCCTCCCAAGTCCCAACTCAACTAATCTCTCTCACAGTCTCACTCAGTGAAGCCTCACAGACGCCAGAAGAAGAAGGAGAAGATGGGGACCCTTGGCAAAGCCATCTACACCGTCGGATTCTGGATTCGCGAGACCGGTCAGGCCCTTGATCGACTCGGCTGCCGCCTTCAAGGCAACTACTACTTCCAAGAGCAACGTAAGCTCCTCGTTTCTCCAAAACCTAGATCCCACCTCTATCTCCTCTTCATAGTCTGCTCCTTTTTTGGTGTAGTATGTCAATTCGTTCTTCTCTTTTCATGTTTCCCAAATTAGATCGTTATTTTGAAATGCCATTCGAATTTTTGGATAACTGTGAACTAGGAGGAGCTTAACCTTGTTGATTAGGCACTGCTTCTTGTTTTCGAATTTAAACATTTAGCTGACATTTTAAGGCTATTGGTGGAGTAATTTTGGATTGGGGAATGGTCAATCATTTTTTGTATCGTTCTTATGTTCTTAGATTGTCAGCTATGACTGTTGGTTCTAATAATGTATTTACTATCGCTTTCTTGTAATGAAATCTTATGAAATGTCGCAGTTATACCGAACGCTTCTTCTAATTTCCAAGTTTTGAGGTCTTACTGTCCTTTGAAAAACGGTCCATATGTTTGGGATCATTTCTTGGTTCTACCTTATTAGTCAGTGAATAATGCGAAAGTTTATGTTTCTTCATTAACGAAATTTGGCAGTCCTGAAACAAAAATCTTAAACACTAGATTTGCATTTAGTTTGTTCTTCCTTCTATAGCTAAAGGTGGATGTACTGCGAGATATGTTAATATTTTTAAGGACTATAACATGGATGTCACAGTGGATGAACATGTGAGGGCTTGATTTATTGCCACTTAGTTTCAACGGACAACATCTTAAAAAATCTATTTATTCTCAAGGTAGTGATTCTAATTTCTAATGACTTATTCTAAAATACCTATGGTTTGTTTTGAAACCAAAGGAATTCTTGAGGGAGTAGCTGTAATTTGAAATCTGATTGCTTCAAGAAATTCCTAAAGCACTGTGGATTCTTCATGTTTAGAGGACAGATCTATCTTGTACATAATCGCTTGAATGACACTTTAAAAAATTACACCATCAGTGGAAATCTGATGAAAGAATACTTCACATTCACACTTTTAGTGTTATTTGAAGCAATTCTAGGTTTTGCTGATGCTGTCAAGTTATTCCTTATTAATTGCATGTTACTCGATCCAATCTCTGGTTGCCTTTTCACCTGTCTTCAATTATATTCATTTTTCTTTTATTCTTAATTTGCATTATCTAAATCATCGGGTGTTGGAGCATGCATTAACTCATGCTTTTTGTGGTCCTGTGTAAGTTGATGCCTTATCAGGACTTGCCTTTTGTTTTTACATTATGGAGGAATATAATTTACATTATGCTGTTCTAATGTGTATGCATCTACTTACTAGTTTTGCTTATGATATAGTGTCTAGACATCGAACGCTCATGAATGTATTTAATAAAGCACCTGTGGTTGATAAGGAGGCATTTGTTGCTCCCAGTGCCTCTATCATTGGGGATGTTCAAGTTGGAAGAGGATCATCTATTTGGTATGGATGTGTTTTGAGAGGTATGATTTATGAGATCCGAAATATGTATGATGCTTTTAACTTTTTGTTTATTAATTGGACTTGGCTAGAGAAATCTCCAAAAAAGTGATTGTTTAGAAGTTGATCGTCCTTATTGTTATTGTTATTATTATTTTTTATGTGATGTTCAGAATATATAATGATATCCAATCCCCTGACTTGTGAATTCCATATTTCTGTCATAATGCAAAGGTTTCTGTTTTGAATTTGTAATGCTTGCACATTGATCTCATTAGCTTTGAGTTTCTTTTGTTTGTATACATTTGATAATTGATTGGGTCCACTATTGTTGCCTTCTTTTATTAGCATATGGCAATTAGATCTGTTTGGCTAAATTGCAAACTTTCCACACTGTTGATGTAACAGCGATTGAGTAATACCCCCCCCCCCCCCCCCTGCCAATCCCTGACTTGTTGAATTCCATATTTCTGTCATAAATGCAAAGGTTCTGTTTGATTTGTAATGCTTGCACAAATTGATCTCATTAGCTTTGAGTTTTCTTTTGTTTGTATAAAATTATGATAATTGGATTGGGGTCCCTATTGGTTTGCCTTTACTTATTAGCGATATGGCTAATTAGATCTGTTTTGGCCTAAATTGCAAACTTTCCACACTGGTTGATGTAACAAGCGATTGTTAGTAATAACGCCCCCCCGCCCCCCCAAAAAAAAAAAAAGGAAAAAAAAAAGTTTATTAAAAAAAAAAAAAAAGGAAAAAAAAGTTTATTTGTTTTTTTATTTTCCAAATTGATTTTATGAATATGATAAAGAAATAAACAAGTAGTGGGAGTTCTAAATCATTACTGCATAATTATTTTTTGAGTTTTTGGTCTCAAAAATTTGGGTTCTACTCTGTTGAAAGAAAAGGAAGCAACCTTGACTTGCCTGAATATTGGAGTTATAAGTTTCTCTTAAATTCTATATGTTCATTCTGAAGTGAGTTCTAGAAATCTTTTTGCAGTTGAGATTGTTGATTTTTGTTATTAATAATCATCTCAATATTGCTTTGTGAATAGGGGATGTGAACAACATTAGTATTGGAGCTGGAACTAATATACAAGACAATTCCCTTGTGCACGTGGCAAAATCTAATCTAAGCGGGAAGGTGCTACCAACTCTAGTCGGGGACAATGTTACTGTAGGTGAGCGATATTGTAGTGGCCATATATTGGTATTAACTGAACTGAGGTCTGCATTTTGATTTAAAGTTTGAACTGGGCAGGTCATAGTGCCGTTTTACATGGCTGTACTGTTGAGGATGAGGCGTTTGTTGGTATGGGAGCCACACTTCTTGATGGTGTTGTTGTTGAGAAACATGCCATGGTCGCTGCAGGAGCCCTTGTGAGACAGAACACTAGAATACCTGCTGGAGAGGTATGACTTTAAACTATCATTCCCCTCCCCCCCCCCTCCCCCCCCCCCCCCCCGCGGCCTCTCCGTCTATCTCTGTCTGTAGCAATATCAACCACTTGTATGTATTTTCAATACCCCCCCCCCCCCCCCCCCGCGGCCTCTCCGTCTATCTCTGTCTGTAGCATATCAACACACTTGTATGTATTTTCATATACTTTCCTGGCAAGTGTTCAGCATAAATGCTTTAAACTAGTTTTCAATAAGATGCATCAATGTATTTCTTGAGGATGCTTTTATGGCTGTGTAATATGAATGAAGCATTACATTTGAAGTGAAAAGGTATTGAACATTGTGGAATATGTTAACGGCAAAGGAGTAGATCAGCAATGCCTTCATATATATGGTGTTATGAATTATGGTCATAATATAGTAGGTAAATTTATTAGTCATTACTTATTTGAACTTGTTAATGCTTACAAAAGAATAGCGAGACTGGTATGCTCAACATAGTTGCCTACTAAACCTTGCAATTGCTGTGCACAGTAATGGTAATCTGGTGGTTATTATTGCCCATTCGTGATCCTGATTGTCTAGTTGCTTAAATGAAATGAAATTGCATGAATTATGTTGTGAGTCTTGAAATTGTGTTAATTAGTTAGGAAAAAGGAACATGATTCTGGCATAACGCTCTTCCCCCCCAATCTGTTCTTCTTTGTCCCCTCTTTTGTGCCACATGATTCACATGATTGGGGCTAGAGAGTAAAGTTATTATTGATTTCAATAGAAAATGTAAAAAAACTAATTTAGTTTCGTTCCTCTACAGTTAGTCCTTAATTCCTCATTGAACCGGGCGTTTTGTTCTTTCTTTTTAATCTGGGATCTGTTACCCAAGACTAACAGAGCTTCTTAGAAGTTACTCTACTTAATTTAAAATCTTCAAGACATGATTTTAAAGTCTTTGCTTGTTTTGTTTTTTGGTAATATGTGCAGGTGTGGGGAGGCAACCCTGCAAATTTCCTGAGGAAGTTAACAGATGAAGAGATAGCCTTTATTTCACAGTCAGCAATAAATTATTCTAATCTTGCACAGGTTCATGCTGCTGAGAATGCTAAGCCTTTTGATGAGATTGAGTTTGAGAAAGTGTTACGGAAGAAGTTTGCTCGTCGTGATGAAGAGTATGATTCAATGCTGGGTGTTGTTCGCGAAACTCCCCCTGAACTTATTCTTCCAGATAATGTCCTACCAGATAAAGCACCTAAGGCAAAATGAGGTTTGTTCGCGAGGCATTGTTTCTTAAATTTTAGATCTTCATATTTGACTTTGAAGGAATATTTCTTGTCTTGTGCAAATACAAGAAGGGATCACTTTTTTTTCCCAATAATACCAGACTAGTTTATTGTAGAATTATGTCTCCTTTCGGCCTTTGGCTCTGCTCTACTTATGGGAAGTTAATGCCACAAAGCATGATTATTTTGATGTTTATCTGATCCTTATACCAAGAGCTTTGTTTTTTTATATGATTTGGGTGATTTTCTAATATGACATTACTAATTAGTTCTTGTCAGCTGTACATTTTTGCTTCTGTTGTGTTTAATCCTGTGAACTTCTGGAAGCTTTTCTATATTTTGTAAGTAAAGTAGAAATCTAGGAATTACAACTAGATCTATTTTGCTATTTGAGCAGAATGCAATAATGGCTGTTAAATTAATGACAGGATTCAAAAGTGGCTGTATAATTTGCGTGTATATATACATGCTAGTAATAATTTTATAGATGAGTGGTTATTTCTACAACCAAGGAACTAATCGGAGATCACCTTAACAACTTTTCACATAACAATGAACCTAGTCTTGTGGTGCTTATATTTGGATGATGTAAAAGACAAAAAGAGAAATATGAATTGAAAGATACATGTCCACTGGTTGTTCTTCTGGTCTTTGTAGTGGCATGGTATCAAGTATGAGTAGGAAATGCAACTTGCTGGCAGGTCAGTTACATCTCTCTATCATCTTTAACTGAGTGTTCCTTCACTACTTCCCATGGTGTCTTTTTCCTCTTTTGCTAAGGGTATCATAGGCATTACCCGTCCGCCTTCTTTTTTCAGCTGGACCTGTGAATTATATATATGCTGTTTCTCAATAGTGTTTGCCGTTTCTTGTGTCTTTGTTGATGTGAAAGTGGAAGCTTTAGACCAACTTGGCTGATGAACTATTGATTTCGATTTTGTTATCTGAATAAGTGCAAAGGTGTCATTTCTTTCTTTTTTTTTTTTTTTCCTTTTTTCTCTCTCTATTTCTTTAATACTGCAATTAGGCTGTTCTATGACGGAACAAAATTGAATAAAGCAATTAGGAAGATGTGCACACACTCTTGAGTAACGATTTCTGATTTACTCCTTTTTTTCCCAGTAAAAAAACCGATTAAAAAGGTGATGATGTGTTTATTTCTAATATTTCTTTTACCTTTTTTTTTTTTTTTTTTTTTTTTTTTGATTTACTCCTTTTTTTGCCCAGTAAAAAACCGATTAAAGGTGAATGAAAATGTGTTTTTTATTTCTAATATTTCTTTTACCTTTTTTTTTTTTTTTTTTTTTTTTTTTCTGACAATTTTTTTTTTTTTTTTTTTTTTTTTTTGGAACATAAGAGAATTCACTCACAAACATATATGGCTAAGGCAATTGGTAGATAGATTTGCCTGTCCTATTCTCTCAAGCTGTATTGCTCCGCCTTCCATTAAATTAAAGTGTAAGTTCTCGTTTTTTCTCATTCTAGACAATTTTCACAGCTTTCAGACTTTCTCCGAGGCTAATTTCTGGTGGGGTTGTTATTGAATCTCCGAAATAAAACTTCTGGTCTCACATGCACACTCGTGTATTTTATGTATAGCCTATAGGACGCTATGCCAATAACCATGTGCCAAGAGCCTGAATGACGAATGATATAGCAAGGAAACAAGTGGGTTAATTTAGTGATGATTGGATTCCTTTAGCAATTAATATTAAAGAATCTGGAAAAGCCAAAGACGCTATTCCCCGTGATTTAAGTTAATAAAGTGTCTTATCCTCGCGGTTGAAGACAAAAAAAGCGTCGTCCCTCTATTCCATTCCAAATCTCCAATTTGATTCTTTTGTTGTTTGGTTTTTCTTGTTCTCGTTCTCCTAAATAATACCCTCCCTTCTAATTCATTTTTTTGGTTGTCCTTTTCCTTTCCCTTTTTATTTATCTTCCAGTCATTTTTAGTGCTTCACAAAACTGTAATGTGATGTGATATCTTCCCCCAGTCCACTTATTTTGGAGGGTCAGCCTTCAAAGAGACTTTCTCTCGAGTCTCTTTTTTTTGTTCAGTAGAGTTAAGAGCATTAAACACTATATTATCTATTTATAATACTCTTATGATCTCCATTTGCATTCAATAATGTAAATAACTATATGGGGTGATCTTTGCTTTATTTCTATTTTGTAATTGTCCTTTGCAAGGTTTTGAACAATACCTGTAGTGGTTGAGGCATTATAATTGCAGTAGTGGCTAGTGGAGGTAGGAGAGCCTATACTTATTTTAATATTTTAAGCATTACGCTATAATCTAAAATTTCATTTACTACTACATTGAAAATTAGGAAAAATTTACTACCATAGAGAGAGGCACATTAATGAGCATGATTAGCAATAAAACTAGTGAAAAAAAGAATCAATTATGAAAAAGAAAAATGTAAATTGCTGACCTTGTCAGACAGACTCATGCGCCGAAATGTGATTTGAGAATCAAAAGCAAAGGACGACCCTTTTTGCTTTATTGGCTGGGCCTAAGTGTTCACTTTTCATCGTATATACGGCAATGCTGACAAAGCTCCACGAAGAGCATCGCTCGTGATTTTTTAAAAGGAATTGCATTTAATCAATTCAGGAAAATAAATAAAATGAAAGCTATCAAACTTTCTCTTTCTTTGTTGTTGTAAGAGTATTGGTTTTGATATTTGATGATTTCTCAATTTTGTCAAAACATCACTAGTTTAGGTATAAAACAGTAGAATTTTAGAATTGGACAATTTCAGAAGATCTTTGTTCTTGTTCTCTTTTGTAGAAGAAGAGCAGCCAATCACTGATGCACATTTAACATTGTTAGACCATTGTAGTCATTGGTGATGGGGGCAATTCTAAAGTTAGTATATGCTATTTAAGCTTCCCAAAATCCACAAAAGCTACCCCACCAAAAGATAATGCCGGTGAATGGTCAAATGCAAAAATTAAATATCACAAGTGTCTTACAAGTGAATGTCATAATTCAATTCCCATAAGAAAAATTTCTCTTTCCAAAATTTTCAAAACAACAATTTCCCTTAAGTGCATAAATGAATTAGATATTGAATACATTCATTCATAAAATTATGAAAATTTTATAAAATATACTTTCATTTTTAATTTAAAATCTTGAAAGATCAATATATTATTATTTATTTTATATAAATAGTGCATTATTCTCTTATCATAAAATTATTATACGGTTGTTTTTAAGAATAAACCATAAAATTTAATGTTAAATAAAGTTCCGACGGGTGGTATTTGTGTAATTATGTTAAAGTTAGCGAGTATTTTGGTACAAGGGCGTCGAATGAACAAACGAACACGAGCTCACTAAAACGCAGGTGGCTGCAGTGCAGCTTCTTTCTATAAATACAAAGCAAAGAGGTTGAAGAGAAGGGGGGGCAAGCCAGTAGGCATCAGAGACAGAGAGGTAAAGAAAGGAAGAAGAGAGAATTTGGTTTTTAAAGATGGGAGCAGAAGCATTCCCCAACAACGGAGACATAGAGATTGCTTCAGCTGCTTCTCCTCATCCTCTCATAATGGGTCTCCAGCCTGTCGCCCTCATAGACCACGTGGCCCGAGTCGATTGGTCCTTGCTCGATCAAATTCCCGGTGACCGCGGTGGCTCTATTCCCGTAACCACCCTCTCGTCTTAATGAAAAGCATCTCTTTTTTCATTCAATTTGGGAATGTTTTTGCTTTGTGGTATACCTTAATTTTTACCACATTCTGCTAGTTTCTATATATATGCATTTTGGTAGAATTCATCTGTCTGCATCGCCCAATTTCTTAGCTTTATATATTCTTTTAGTTTTGCTTTTACTGTTATTTGTTAGGCATTAGGGAAGTATGTTAATGAGTACTGCCAAGTCTAAATTACATTTAATTCAACTATTAGCATTTATTGTCTGCTGTTTTGATTCCAAAATTTCAATTCCATGCAGCATTTTTTTTTTTTTTTTGAAGCATAAGTTATATGGTATGACTGGTGGGTTTTTTTTTTTTTTTTTTTTTTTTGTGATTTTCGTTTTTTTTTTTTTTTTTTTTTTCTTGTGATTTCTTAAATTGCTTTGCCGCCTTAATTTTCCTTGTTGTTATACTTTTTATTTTTTAAAAAAGATCTTGATAACCTCTTAGCTGCTTAGCTGTTCTGTTTAATCCATTGTCTGCTTAATGTGTGCTATTCCTGACTTTCCATATGCATGGACATTGTTTTTCATGCCTGATAATATGATTATGTGCAAAGTGGATGAAAAAAGAAGAATTTAGAAAAAAATTTTTGGTTTTGTAGATTGCAATTCAAGAGCTTGAGTACATTGTAGGAGAGGTGAAAAGTCATATGCTTGTTTCCCCTGATGATGCCTCTTCTTTGAAGACAATTGCCGGGGGCAGTGTAGCCAATACCATTCGAGGACTTAGTGCAAATTTTGGAGTTTCTTGTGGAATTATTGGGGCTTATGGGGATGATGAGCAAGGCAGTTTGTTTGTATGTAATATGGGCTTTAGTGGGGTCAATCTATCCAGATTGAGAAGGAAGAAAGGACCAACAGGCCAGGTGATACTCGTCTTGCAAAGTTTCTTTAAAATGAGAACAGCTATAAATCTGCATTATTAATGTGATTCAATTCTTAAAGTCTGAAAGTTTGTAAATAACCATTTTATTGCAGTGTGTTTGCCTGGTTGATGCATTGGGCAATCGTACAATGCGACCTTGCCTCTCAAGTGCTGTCAAAGTTCAGGTGCATGCGTCTTTGTTTCTTTTGTTTATCTAATAGGTTTTTTATCTTTACTAACTTTAGTGATTTTGCTGTGACTTATTATCTAGATGAAACTTCTAAAAACGTTTCTATTATTTTGGTTCTACTTAGGCCGATGAATTGACAAAAGAGGACTTTAAGGGCTCCAAGGTTAGACATCTCTCTCTAGGATTAATTTCTGAGTGTATTCTGTTAGTTCCTTTTGCCTTTTATTTTATTTTGTTATTATTATTTTTTTTTTTGTGCTTGTTTTAATCTTAGTTTGTTCTGTCTTGTGGTTGTTATTTTTGCTTTTCTCATGATAAGTCCCATAAATTAGTCATATGAAACTTAAGATGGAATCAAGACCATTCTGTAATGTGGAGGTGCATTTTCATATGAAAGTTGCATCTCACATAAAAACTAATAGCTTGAAGTTTCTCTATTAATAATTGTCTGAAGCTGGTAATATTAGCAATTACTAACACTATTTTTGTTACAGTGGTTGGTAATGAGATATGGAATATTCAATATAGAAGTTATTAAAGCAGCTATTCGAATTGCCAAGCAAGAGGGTGTTTGTGTCTCATTGGATTTGGCTAGTTTTGAGGTATACTTTAACCGACCTTACTGATCTTATTGTGAAAACTACTGTACTCTCCAATACAACATTCTTCTGTGGTTGCTATGTATCTCAAGGAGTTGTGTATTTTACATGTCAACATGAAGTAATGTTTTCCATTTCTGGCGTGGGCTGACTTTGTTTGTTCTTTCCTATGATTAAGATTTTCAAAGGCCATGCTTCTTTTATCAATATATTGACTCACAGGCTTAATATTTTTCAGATGGTTCGAAACTGTAGGTTATCACTCATTGAGTTGCTAGAATCAGGGGATATCGACCTTTGTTTTGCTAATGAGGATGAAGCAATGGAGCTATTGAGGTAAAAATTATTTTGGGTCATAAGCTTGAGATAATGTGCTGAGAGTCTGAGACAAATTATTTTGAGTTAAAATTTCATCTTACATGTGCTATGAAAATTATTCTAGAGTTCAAATTTTCATCTCATAGCCTTCCTTAGATGGACTCTAGCAGTGGTTGCTAATGTCATTGAAATGCTTATAGAGGTGAACAAAATGGTGATCCTGAGATTGCGCTGGAATTCTTGTCCAAACATTGCAAATGGGCTGTAGTGACTCTAGGTCGTAATGGGTGCATAGCAAAGCATGGAAAAGAGGTTTGTAACTCCTTGCAAATTTTAGCCATTTTATACATGGTAGTAGTGTGCTCAATGAACATTTGTTCCCAATTGCTAAGAATATTATGGCTTTGGCAATGCATTTGCCTTTGTAATTGTTACTCTTATTATGGACCTCTTCAGATATACTAATAGAGAATCACCTCATTTATCCTTTCCTAAAATCCCTGCAATGCTTTTGTGGGATGGTAGACTTTCTTTAGGCTTAGTCTCCAGTATATGCTACACTGGTGTCTTCCCATTTTAGTTTACGTAGTGTATTTTGTCTTTTTATTGTTGGCATTATGTTAAATTTTTGCCAACATGTCAGACTGTTCGGATTCCAGCTATTGGGGAAGCAAAGGCAACTGATGCCACTGGAGCAGGAGACCTATTTGCTAGTGGATTTTTGTACGGACTGGTCAAGGGATTATCTTTGGAGGAATGTTGCAAGGTGGGAGCATGTAGTGGTGGATCCGTGGTCCGCTCCCTTGGGGGAGAGGTGACCCCTGAGAATCGGCAATGGATGTACAAGCAGATGCAGATCAAGGGCCTTCCTATTCCTGACATCCGCAATTGTTGACTCAACTTGCATACAAATGATTTCTTTTCAATCAATTGCTATCATTTAGCATGTCCTATGGGGTAGAAGAGGCAGCTATGGTTGCATTTTGGGCTAATTTTATGATTACGAGACGAATGTTTCTCTGCTGTATTGATTCTTGAAAACTAAGAAGGCTCTTTTAGAGAGCTAAATTCTTGTGTGCGCATATATAGTGAACTATTAACAAGGGAGACAAGATTTACCTGTATACCAGACAAACATTTATGCTTAATTGCGTTCTACTCGATAAAAACAAGTTATATATTGCTTAATGTGCGTCTACTCGATAAAAAACAAGTTATATATATATATATATATATATATATATTATATATATATATATATATAATTTATTATTTATTTATTTAATTTATTTAAATTTATTTATTTATTTAAAAAAAAAATATTTCCAGGCTTTCTCTACAGCTGGGTAGCATCATAACGGTTTAATAGCTCAAATATATTGCTTTATTTATTTATTTATATTTCCAGCTTTCTCTACAGCTGGGTAAAGCATCATAACAGGGTTATAGCTCAAATATATTTGCATGTAACTATACTAGGACTGCCATTCTGCAGTCTTGTATTGCTAGAATTTGGAAGCCTCGTTATCTTTAAATTTCAAATTGCAGTGGCTAGCCCAAAAATCGATGAATAAAGTCTACACATGAACATTTGGATTATGCTCTTCCAGTTAACTTGGGCCCTTGGCCATCGTAAGAGGTGCCCTTAAAATTAAAGCTGTTAGTGAATGCAATCCAAGGGATTAGTTCCATTCCAAAAAATTTCTACAGTTCCAATCATCCAAGCTAAGAAACCATTTAGCTTTGTAAATCTTTCATCTGTTGTCTAAGTACAAGCAGAATTTCTTGTGATAGCAACTTCAGAAACAGAAAGCATTCACTCATTGAAAAAGAATTTCCAGATCAATATAATTTGAAAGGCAAATGTGCTGAGGTTGCAAGTTTTCAGTGTTCTAATTCTCGCAATTTGCCTATGCTGTCCGTCTGGGTCAACGTCAAATTAACTCTGACATAAACTAAGAGCTTTGAATTGGAAAATCATCGAGTTGAATGATTGTCTTCGAGTATTAACGTAAATTTATAGATAAAAATTCACCAGCATCTAGCATAAAAATGTCTGCACCAATGAAGCAAAGATAATTGCATAAATGAAAAATCCAAGAAAACTATGTCTTTCATGGTGCCACTCAGTTTTTTCGACTAAATCCTGCAAACACGTTTGAGAACATCAACTAATGACTAGGACACAGAAACAGCCTTTTTTTTTCCTGCATCATCATATGTCCATTGGAGCCACACCTTGGTCAGCAGCAGCAGCACCCTGGTCAGGCCCGGCACCTTGCTCTGGCTCAGCCTCAGGTTCAGCTTCAGCAGCAGGACCCTCTGGCTCGGCAACGATTTCAAATGCATCAATTAATTGTTGCACAGTTTCCTGATCCAGTATATGGAATGCCTCCCCAACTCCTACTACAGCAACTGTGCAGATGGAACTCTTGAGTGTTTCTCCTTGTAAGGTTTCCCTAACTGCAATGAGAGCATCCTTGATCAGATCATCCCGTGGAGAGTCCATAAAGTTCTCAAACCTGCGTTCCAAGTATGTCTTTGCCGCTTGAGAGCGAGATCCAATAGCAAAAGCTTGATATTCAAAGTAGTTCCCACTAGGACAATTATAGTAGAGATGGGCTCCAGATTCATCCAAGCCCGCTACCAGCAGACCAACACCAAAAGGTCTTTTCCATGAGCGTTGGGTGCAGACCTGCAATTCAAATGAGTTACACCTACATCAACTCCTGATGGATGTAAAGCTCACCTATACTAGACTCAAATTTGACCAAAAACTTAAACTTAGTGTAAACACGACACTAGCAATAAGGTCACAGTAACTTTGAGATGCGGAAAACAAATGACATGGGAGAGCAGAAAAATATGCATATAGATTCCACTCTTACCATCAATTTGGAGAAAAACTTACAAAAGGATTATCCTGACATTTTAAAAAAAAAAAAAAAAAATGAAACCTTAAATCTCATGACTCAATGTCAAGATTTGGATTTGAAATTGTTCCAAGATGGGCAGGAAAACACATTAATTACGCAGATCATAGGGTGTATTAGGAACTTTACATGCAATAACAGATTTTGCATCAACACATTAGTGTTAGAGCAATTTCTAACTAGAAAATTCAGAGACTTGAGAGAGCAAGATGTCAATGAGAAAAATATTGCATATTGTGGTCAGATACCAAAGCTAGAAGTTTGTTCAATGCAAAAAGAAAATCATGCTTTTATAGTGTTTTACATATGGACCCTAACAGCCATGGTCCAAGCAACTCAAGTCTTAACATTTAATCTTTCTCAATGTTAATCACAGATATAACTAAACTCGTTTAACAATGTGAAGCCACCTAAAATTTTTTCTTCATCTGCCCAATAGTTGGTCACACACCATGATTGTAAGCACGCAAATGCATAGTATGACAAATTATCATATCTATTTTACAATTTTAGCACCTGGACATTGTATAAATAAAGGCAAAAAAAGAAAAAAAGAAACTCTTTTGTCCAACCTGGACATCTTTTCTAGTGATCCAATAGTAATTATAATTACACATGCATATAAATTATGTTTCCATTTCTTGCATATGAAGTCTTTGAAATTGAAGACGAATCTCATATACCATGTGATTCTGTAGCTAGACACAATGCGTCAGTATAGCCTGTATAGGTTAAAGAATGATGCATAATCATAGCAATCACATAAAAGTCACTTGAAAATCCCAGATTAACTTGTTAGTAAATGATAAGGGTATATAATGTTTATTTCTTTGACTTGATGCTTAAATGTAGTTGCGTTAGGCACATATTTATAGACATACTAATTAAATCAACTCCGATCATGTCTCAATTTCAACACAAAACATTGAGTACAGGAAAAGAAAGATGGGTAAAGCAGGGGCATGGCATTCGTCAATGACCAATTTGAACAACAATCAAAATTTAACTCGACACTTCCCAACTTGAGAAAAACTAAACATCACAGAAACTTATGGCCTACAATTCTCTAGACTTCTAGAAATTCAATCTGAAAGCTAGAGCATCCTAAAGTTCCCACTGCAATAAAAGCATTCATCAACTTGGTAAACACATGCATCACTAAACACGCATGACCAGGAAAGAAAACAATGGAAAAGTAATATTTGAAATCAAACCTGATGAAAATACTAGCCAGAGGACATGAAAACAACCAATAACATTTACAAACTTATAATTCCTATTTGATGCCCTCTTTACTTTTGTATTGGATTATACATTTTATCCAATCAGAACCATTTAACATATCAAAGATAGCATGTATTCCAAAAGGACTCTATTTATTATTGAACAGATATCAACATGAGAATAAGTCATATATAGAAAAAACTCAAAATGATGAAGTACTGTAATAATATCTGACCATGACAAACAAGAGCTTTGAAGGTAAACTGAAACAGCATTCAAACAGAAGTAATGTTCATAAATTGGATTTTTCTTTTTAACCTAAACTTAAGTCTACTGTCCCAACCTATGTTCTAAACGTCATCTGAACTAAACAGTGTGCATTGCACTTCAGTAAACCCTGATTGTCGCAAAGCAGCTGCCAAGGCCAAATTAAGATGACAACTTACCGGTACGAAGGTCAAGGTAAAAAAGGAGTCTATTGCATTTAATTATCAGACAAGACAAACAGCTAACTGAGCGCTAGGTACTAAACCTAAAATCAAAACCCCGCGTATCCCACGATCTGTAAAACGTTAAGCAATCAATTCACCACAAAATTTCAGCAACAACTGGAAGTCAATTGAAAATTCCAAAAATTTAATTTGCGACATTCCAAAGAAATCGAACCTGAGCCTTGTCCGCGAGTTGAACGACAAGCCGACCAACCGGAAGCGGGGACTCGTAAGTGAAACTGTAGTTAATGCATTCGGATCGCATATAGCGTGACAAAACCCGACCGTCGGCGGTGAGGCCGGCGATAGCGACGCCGATGTGGTCATCGACCTTGAAGATCTTTTTCTGGTGAGAGGATAGCTCAGAGTTGGCCTTGTTGACACACGCGAGAACCACGTGAGTCTTAGATCGGAGTCCGATAGCCGCCGAACCCTGCTTCACCGCTTCCATCGCATACTCTACCTGGAACAGCCGACCGGCTGGACTCCATGTGGTTACGTCTGTATCGTACTGGTTCCTAAACATTTTTTACTCTCTGTTCCTCTCTTTTGATACCTACGCTGCCGTTCTATACACCGGAACTCACTCACTACCTCTCTATTTGATTTAATAGTTGTCAGAATAAGAGAGCGGAAAAAGCATTCGCAGGTTTTCTTTTCTTTTAGCTTAAGTCTAGAGTAAGGTGACTTGTTGCACGGGACAGAGCTCTTACTGAGTTGAAATGGAGGAGGATGGGTAATAATTGGGTAGATCCATTACTAGTTTACTTTTTTCTGCCCAGTCATTTGTGCTAAGGCCTAGGTTCAAAATTCTGGCCCACGAAGGTGGCCCATTAACTGGCTGATACATTCGCGGGCTTCGATTATCTCGGGTTCTTCTTCTTTCATGGGCCTGCACCCTCTAATTGGACTTCTCAGACTATTTCTCACGTTAGCCTTTTTTTTTTTTTTTTTTTTTTTTTTTTTTTTTTCTTCTTTCAGTGGGCTGCAACGCCTCTAATTGGAGCTTCTCAGACTAATTTCTCACGTTACCTTTTTTTTTTTTTTTTTTTTTTTTTTTTTTTATGATTCCTTATTAAATCACAATCAAATTAATATTTGGATTGGTTCGATTTTTATGCAAATTTTTTTTTTTTTTTTTTTTTTTTTTTTTTTTATGATTCCTTATTAAATCACATCAAATTAATATTTGATTGTTCGATTTTTATGCAAATCCAAGAATAACTCAATTGGTTTATTATTTTTCCGACACCGGTGATGAGTCCAGACTTTCAAATTGTGGGATAAGAATATTTGGAGCAAATAAAGAAAAAAAAAAATCCACATTATCATTTTCATGAGGCAAAATTTTAAAAATTTTAAATTTAAGAGTGGCCCCCCCCCCGGTTCATTTACCCTTATGCATCCGACATTACCCATCTCCTTATCAATTAAGATTTAATCTCACTTTATTCGTTAGCTTTAATTTTTTGAGTTAAATAGTAAATAAAGAGGATTTTTTTTTTTTTTATCACTTATACATTCTTCAAGATTAGTATAGATGATATTGATATCACGTGAGGGTCCAAAAATTACAATTTTGGTTCATAGAAATTTGTTTGCATTCCCCAATGAAAAAGAAGCCATCTTGGGTTCAGAGTTTTGCTTGCTTGCGTACTTATCTGGTTCTTAAAGCTGAGCGAGCTGAGTTGTTAGTCACCAAGTTATTACATAAAAGATAAAGCAGCAACTAAAGGAGAAAAAGAAAGTGAAGACAAAAGGCAACTGGATATGCTTTCTTTTTTATGCTTTGGATCCTGGTTTCTTCCTTGCCATTATTGCCTTGTGAAGTGCTTCTGAGATTTACCTCAAATTTTCAAAAAGGAATATCCTTAAACCATACATACTTTTAGTAGATTCACTAATCAGTAATCACTACACAACAGT
This sequence comes from Jatropha curcas, assembly GCF_014843425.1. The sequence continues at coordinate 366,990 of NW_023591726.1, read as the reverse complement.
AAAAAGATATTTGCATTTAAAATCTTTGTTGGTTTGCGGTTATAAAGTAGTTGTGCCTCATGTTACCGTTAGCAAAGGAAAAAAAAAAAAGCACATGAAAAGCACATGAGTACAGTGTAAATTCTTTGGTCCATAAGCACCTACCCAGATTTAAGCTTGCATTTTCTGCAGAAGCATAAATGGAGATGGGCAGAGAGCTACCCAAATTTATCTTTATTATTATTATTATTATATTTATTATTATTTCTCTTATAATTTGATACTTTAATCATAAAATTACAACGCTAGATAAAGAAAAATTGACATGCTATCATCTTTGTAGGTCATAATAATTGAGGATTGATATAAATATCATTAATGGAATAATAATAATGATTGAGATGAACAAGAAAAAGCTATTCATAATTGGATGCTTTAGTTAAATGATCAAAAAGTCAGCTTCTTTGTTAATAAATCCCAAGTAAAATGAAAAGGAAAGAGTTGAAAGACAACATAAATGCAAAAAAGATTTTCATATAGTTTCACATATTAGCTATATGAGCCAGCTAACGGGAAGCTGTTGATGATGATTGACATTACAAGTGATGATAGAGATGTACCTAATATATGTCTAAAACACCAAAATTCCAAGATTTTAATTCAACTCATGATTGATTGGTTGCCGGTTCAAAATTCTTGGTTTCGACCACAGAGCGTATGTATGACTTGGATTTGAAAGGCCACTTGTCTATTTATATAAGTTGTGGGGTCCCAAATTGAGTTGTCTTAAGTTGGTTGGTTTTCCAGTTCTTATTTGCTGCTGTCCCATGTGAAGTAAGTGGCTAAATTTTGTAATAATTGATAGTTTGCTGGGTTGCCATATATATACAATTAAGATTTTAGAGAATCTGCAACGTTATTATAAATCTCTTCATTTGGAAAACCACCGTCAATTGGCAATCTAACCAGAAATATATGATTCTTATTCGAGATATTTCTGAATATATATTTGAAAGAAAAAAATAATTAAGTTAAAAAATAATTTAAAAATTTTTAATTTCATTAATTTGATTTTTTGATTTATAAATAGAGAAATTGATCTAATCTAGACAAATTTTTTCTATCTAATTATATTTGCAAAGTAATTTTGTTTTTAAACAAATATTTCATTCATCCGATTCTCTAATTGAGTCGATGTCTGTGCAGGTTACTAACACTGGTTGGACCATTAATTTTGTAAATAAAATTTTTTTTCTGTAAATCACCGGTATACTAATATAGACCATCTAATTTTATTCGAGACTTAATTACAATTAAAACTCTCTCTTTGTGCACAGGCGTGATTAGCAGAGATCATATTGTAAATAAAGTTTTGAAATACAGTGTGGACGTCTCTTTCTACGTGTAATACGCTAACATCCACGCAATTAAAGTATGCCACGTCATATTCCAGGCCAGGACTCGCAGTCGTAACTCCATAAGCTTATACGCATTAGGCACCGCTGCCTACTTCCAAGAAACACTCGCTATTGTATTTTTACATTATACCAAAACTACCCCATGTTATCGTCGATTGGTGACAGCTTGCCCCATCGACAAACACTATGCTAAACGACAACGCAAAAACCAATCGATTAACTTTACCGGCTCAGCCAATCACGCGCCACTCACACTAATCGGCCGATCATTTACTTAGCTTCATTAATATCGTCAATCTAAAAATCGCCGACCGCTACCGTACTACACACTGACATTTTTACGATGACCCCACATTGTTTTAAAAATTTTCAATCTCTGGGATTTTATTTTTTTATTTCTTTGCTTCTCTTCTTCCTCTCTTTCTCTCTTTCTCTCCTCTCGTGTCTGACTCTGCAGAATTTTTCTATGCAGGGAAAGACCAGACAAAAGTCACAAAACAGAGGAGAAGCAAGAACCAAGAAGAGAAAGCAAAAACCAAACGCGTGAACCCTAAATACTCTCTCTCGCAATGGATTATCAGCATCCTTCCTCTGCTACTACTTTCTCTAAAAAGCTCGCTAATGGTGTAAGCTTAAGTGGAAAGCACGAGTACGACGGCGTTTTTGTTGGTGCAGCGAACTCCGGTTCTCGCATGGAGGATTATGGAGAGATATTTGGTGGCTCTAGTAAGTGTTCGATTCCGATTCTTGATTTCCCTGACCTGAAAGATAGCAAGTCATCGGTGGACGCACGGAACTCGAGGCCAGATTACTCGAAGATATTTGGTGGTTTCGGAGATGCAGATTTTGCTGTGCCTTATGAGGAATTGTTTGCGAAACCAAAGAAAGTGAAGAGTTCATCTAAGGGAGCTCGGTATGGTATAGTTCGTTAAATATGCTTAACACTTTTTTTGTCTATTTATGCACACGTTTAATCTCTTTTTAGTCTGGTTATTAGAGCAAAAATACGTTTCAAATTGTCATGAAAAGAGAAGAAATTAAAATTGAAGTTTGTTGTACATTTACCCGCCAAAGAAGGATCTTTGATAATCACAGGGGTTGCTTAATTAATGGGTTTAAATGCTCAAAGTTTAGGTTGTTTCCTGTTAATTAACAGAAGTCCACATTTTTCTTTTTCCAATTCTCAATGGAAATAAAAATTGGAAAAAAATGAGCTTTCTTGGTTATGAAGTGTAGTTTTGCTTCTACAATTGGTGTTCCTACTCTGATCTGAAAAGATGAGCTGGTGTATATCACTTCTTAATATGATGTTGTGGATTTGAGCTTGAGAAAGGTTTGATTTCTTTTTGTCTGATGAGCATATGTCATTGCTTCAATTGTGCTGTTTTTTCAACAAAATTTTCTTTGTATTGTCTTCTTTCTTTCTCTGTGCCATAATTTTCTTTATTAAATGTTTACATATGCCAAAAGCATGGCAAAGCTTTATTATGTTAGATTCTACTTGTTGATGTTGAAAACTGATCATGAGACTGTTGTGTAGGGCTGCAGCTGAAGCAAAGTTTTGCCCTGCAGAGCCAAAGCATTCAAATTTTTCAGGAGAGAAACAAGCCCCATCACCTGAAGTATCTTTCCAGTCATTTGATGGTGTGAAACAGTTCAATTCATCATATGATAAAAGCAACCCAAGAAGCAAAAATGGGACCAATGGAATAACACATATTGCTCAACTTCATGCCATTCCTGGTAATAATTGTTTGATAGGTGAAATCAATCCCCCACGGATGATGAGAGGTGACAAGCCTTTACAAGCTGTATTAAATGATGCCGATATGAATATTAATGTCAATGAGGGGATAATGCAACGGAAAACTCTGCGGAAAGTTGTATCAGGTCCGCAGCCCAGAGTTGCTGCCGTAGATCCCTCTAGAAGTCGTGCTGACTTTCAGACAAAACCTAATAGGAATAAATCCTTCTCAAATGACATATCCTTTGATGCATTTGAAATTGGCCTCGGCACAGAGCAATCACCAATGTCACCTCTAAGTTCACTGCCTGATTTTGGTAATAACAGGGATGGGACCATTAGGTCAATGAATTCAAAGTTTGGGGGCTTTAGAGGTAATGCTTCTGAAATTGCTGCTGGTAGTTACTCAAGACCTTTTCTTGATGCGGAAATTGATGCTAATTCTGCTGCTGCTAATGTCAGTGAGGGGATAATGCAACAGAAAACACTACGGAAAGTTGTATCAGGTCCCCAACCCAGAGGTGCTGCCATAGATACCTCTAGAAATCCTGCTGACTTTCGGACAAAACCTGGTAGGAATAGATCCTTTTCAAATGACATATCATTTGATGCATTTGAAATTGGCCGCGGCACACAGCAGTCGCCAATGTCACCTCTAAGCACACTACCTAATTTTGGTAATAACGGTGATGGGTCCATTAGGTCAATGAATTCAAGTTTCAGGGTGTTTAGAGGCGATGCTTCTGAAGTTGCTGCCGGTAGTTACTCACCTCCTTTTCTTGATGAGGAAATTGATGCTAATTCTGCTGCAGCTACCTCAGCAGCTGCTGTGAGTAAGGCGATAGAGGAGGCTAAAGCAAAGCTTAAAATAGCTAAAGAATTGATGGAAAGAAGGAAGGAAGGCACTGCAAATCGTGTGAAACCAAGTGTTAATCGGTTGAAAGCTGAGAGAAGGGAAGTTAAAGCTGCAGAAAAAGCAAACAGCTCGAGTGAGAAGCCTCAGGAAATGCATCAGAAAGTAGATCTTACCAGCTTAGCAGAGCATGAGGCAATAAAAGCTAACCAAGTTACTCCAGACGTCAGAAATGTGAAGAAATCATCTCCTGTGCAAAGTGCTGTTGGAGAAAATCACAGCAGTGGATTCAAACAGACTCAAGTGGATCATGGGCTGGAACCAGAAAATGAGAAAGCAGTGAAAGGATTTTCTGAACCTGCTGATACCAGAGAACGCAATGGAATGGTGTTGGAGGTCAAGCTGGTAAACAATGTCCTGAAGGTGAAACCATCTGCTAGTGAAAAAAAATGTGAGGAGAAGATGACAGGAGTGGAAAACATCAAGAAGCCGATGGAGCATGAGAAGAAAGAAGCACTAGAGGGGGCCCATAAGCAGGAAATTGAGAGGGAACTCAATCCAGTGGAAAAATTGTTTGAATGGAATGTGTACCGTAACAATATCAAGTCAACTGAAGAGCTTTTTTGTCAGGAAGAAAATCAAGAGAAAACCGGAGTTGCTTTCAAGGATGAAGAAGCTGATCGAGCACCTAAAGTGCCCGATGAACAGGAAGAAACTCAGGGCATAGAGAAAAGGCTTAATGAACCAGAAGAAAATGAAAAAATTGAAATCCAAGAGCTGAAGGAGATAGAGAATGTGGAGGAACCCAATGAAGCTCATGATGGGATGAAAATTGAGAAGAAACAAAGAGAGGCACAAAATCAAGAGAAAGGGCGGAATCTATCAACTGAAGTTCCAGTTAGAGAGGAGAATGAGAGGAGACTAGATGAAATTCTTAGACACGAAGGAAATGGGAAGGGACAGGAAGAAGGTTTGGAAAGGGTAGAATGTGAAAAAAAACAACAAGAGGGTTGGATTCAAGAAGAAAACAAGAAGAAACCAAATGATGTCTCCAAGCCGAAGGATAATGAGAATTCAGGTCAAGCTCATAAACAAGAAGCAACTGAGGTTAGATTTAATGACTTTCAGGATGAGAAAGGAAGTGAGAAGAGACTTAGGAAGGATTGCGGGACAAAAGACAATAAGGGCCTTGAAGAGGCTGAACAGAATGAGATTCTCAACAAGGTATTTCAGATAAATGAAACTGAGAAAGAAAGAACTTGTGAATGGGTAGAAACTCTGAGGACACTAACAGGGATTCATCTGGAGACAAAAGATGAGAACAATGTTGAAGTTGCTCAACTTGCTTTTAGATACAAGGAGAACCATCTTACAGCAAATCTTAATGTATATAGGCTGGATGACAATGATACTGCAGGCGAAGCTGATGAAGCCCATGGAGTTGAAGAAAATTTTGGCAGTGGGGAAGTGAATGACAAGGTACTTGCAGATGAATTCAATAGGAGGACAGTGGAGGTAACTGAAGATTCCTTTCCTGAAGAGACTGAAAAAAGGTTAAAAGGAGTTGAAGAGTCAAATGACATGGAGGAAGAAGAGAATTTTGAAATTGGTGTCTCAGAGGAAGGCCTCGTTGTACCTGATGCCATTAAGAAGCAAAAGGCACATTCATGTTCAGGTGATGAGACAGAATATGAGAGGATCTGTGAACAGGAAAAGGATATTGAAGAACATACTTCTCAACTGGATGGACATTATGAGGATGCTAGCGAGTTTGTAATTGGCTCTAATGATGAAGAAAATGAGAGTGATTGTGTATCTTCTCATGAAAGATTGTTAGGCAACGGGATGCAGTCCAAGACACAGAAGGACCCAGAAAAGGACGCTGAAGATACAGCTTGTAAATTGGGAGAAAATAATGATGTCAAAGAATCTGAAGTTGCTATTAATCATGAAGATGAGACATATTCTGAATCTTCTTCTGACGAAAAGTTCGTGAATATTAGGAGCAACTTGCAAGCAAGCCAGCAAGCACATAGTTTTTATGGTGAAGGAATGAGCATAGGAACATCTGAGGAGGAGAGAACAAACCAAAGGACTGATGAAAAGGAGGAAAGTCATCATGAAACTGTGACAGTAGAAAAGAGGGGAGCTGAAGATAGTTTGCAAAAGGAAGTGGAGTTGGAAAAGGAACATCACAGGAGAAAGGATGAAGCGAAATTGAGGGAAATGGAAAAAGAAAAGGAAAGAATCGCTGTTGAAAGAGCAATCCGGGAAGCTCGTGAAAGGGCTTTTGCTGAAGCGCGAGAAAGGGCAGAAAGGGCTGCTGCAGAGAGAGCAACTGCAGGAGCAAATCAAAGAGTAATGGCAGAAGCCCGAGAAAGGTTGGAGAAGGCTTGTGCAGAAGCTAATAGCAAGTCAGCAGCTGAGAAGGCATCTATGGAAGCCAAACTAAAGGCTGAGCGTGCTGCAGTAGAGAGAGCAACTGCTGAAGCCAGGGAACGTGCCTTGGAAAAAGCAATGTCTGAAAAAGCTACTTTTAAGGCAAAAAATCAGTCTGAAAAGTCTGCAGCTGAGAAGTTTTCTGGTGCTTCAAGAGATGCTGTAATGAAATCCAGCGTAGGTTACTTTACAGTATATTTTTGTTACATTTTCCTGTGATCATTTTGTTTAGTGATGAGGAAACTTCCTACGTTGAATTTTCTACAGGATCTACAATCTAATTGTTCAGGTCCTTCCAGCAGTTCAAGATATACAAGCTCTTCAAGTCATGATGGTATGCAATACCTCCTGTTGTGTAAACCCAATAGAATCTATCAAACATATTAGGATCTGTTTTACCATATGACTGCTTCTGAACAATGCATATTTTGCATCATAAATTTGCCCTGCTGAACAGAGAGATTTGGTGGTGTTAATGGTGAATCAACTGAAAGGTGCAAAGCTACACTAGCAAGAAATCAAAGGACAGCAGAACGTGCTGTAAGCTTCTTGCTTCTCATTTGAATATAGTAACTGTAAATTTTCTAACTTCAACAAGCATTCTTCTTCTGAGTTCACTTTCAGGCAAAAGCTCTTGCAGAGAAGAATATGCGCGATCTTCTTGCTCAGAAAGAACAAGCAGAGAGAAATGTAAATTTTTATTCAATTAGGAATACAATAGTCTTGCAATAATGAAAAGGTTGTGGATGTTTTCCTTACCATCCTCGATTGTATTTTTATGGCAGAGATTGGCTGAAACTTTGGATGCTGATGTCAAACGTTGGTCAAGTGGGAAGGAGAGGAATCTGCGTGCCCTGCTCTCAACTCTACAATATGTATGCGCAGATCTTCTACTTGTTCATAAATTCTGCTTACACATCACTCTACTTCCACAATGCCAGACCTCTTTGGGATAGCAGGGTTCTAGGCAATTAGTATTTGTTTTTGCACTTTATGATAAAAAAAGTCTTTTCCTTGGAAATTCCCTTTGTAAGGTTTAAAACACATTACTAGTCTCATACATGTAGACCTTCATCCTTATATAGAAAACCGTTTTTCAGTGGAAAATAACTGGTAGGCATTTTTTCTCTTTTTGACTAGCTGGCTTTTAGCTTGTCATAATATTTTGACTAGTAATTATTTATCATTTGTTTTGTTTGTTTGTTTTCTGAGAGAGCAATTTCTATCATTGATGATCAGAAAGATGAATATCCAGCTGTGCATAGAATTTGTATAGTTGAATCACAATTACTTACTAGTTATTTTGTTTATTTTTATATAACTTGCAGATCCTTGGCCCTGATAGTGGTTGGCAGCCAATTCCTCTCACGGATCTTATAACAACAGCTGCTGTGAAGAAAGCTTACCGTAAAGCGACACTCATTGTTCATCCTGACAAGTTGCAGCAAAGGGGTGCAAGCATACAGCAGAAATACACGTGTGAGAAAGTCTTTGATCTTCTAAAGGTGTGCTCCCTCTCTTTGCTTAAATAATAACTGTACAATGACCAAGTAGACCCGATTCACGGGAGAGGGAAAGAAAAAAAGAAGAAAAAAAAACAAAAAAGTAAAAAAGAAGCTGCAATAATGCAGTATTTAGGGGAGGCTTACATTTCAAATTGGCGCTTGAGATGGAACCAAGCATAAATGGATCATACGTGGTCCAATAAGTTTATTTGTTCCTTGTCTCAATAAATCTCACTAATCTATGTTTTGGCCCCCAGGATGCTTGGAACAAATTCAGTGCAGAAGAACGCTAGAAAATGTCAGTTAAACCGCTTCAGATAGCATACACCGTAGGCAAACATGTAATTGCTGCAACATACAGTTCTGAGATTGAACCCTCAAATGTAGGAATAGGAAAATTATTGTAGGCACTCTTTTTTCTTATTTATGTAACTTGTAAAAACGAGAGCTGGCAAGGAAGAGCCCACATCTATTTTATCATATGTTCTGCTTCTAGTGAAATAAAAGAAACGATTCAGAAATTGGAACATCTAATGCACTGGACGCAAAAACTGACGAGTAGCTTCCAGATGATTCTAAAGTTTCTTCAAGCATACTCGTAATTCAAACCACATTGATTGAATTCTTAACTTACAGCTAATAAGAACAATAAAAAAATAAAACGGAATGGTGCTCATGTCATCATTCTACATCTATTCCAACTGGAACTCAAACTCCAAAGGGAACATTTTCTATCCAACGGGCTAGACAGCAGTGCTTCACATCATGGTCCGAGCCTGGATAGTAGGAAAGGAACTCAAAGACCGAGCGCATGTAACATTATGGCGTTTTGTGCATGCATGCGATTCTCAGCTTGTGGGAAGACAATAGAGTTTGGAGCTTCAATGACACCATCCGTCACCTCCACACCCCTCTCTGCTGGTAAACAGTGCATGAAATAAGCTTTTGGACCAGCTATTTTCATAAGATCTTCATCAACCTGCAATATACATCATATAAAATATCATCAATATGAACCATAGTTCGACAATTGTTTTATGCAAAATTATCAAAAGAATAGTACAAGCACATTAACCCAACAGGTTATATTATCCAGATTTGCAGGGCTAGCAGTAGCCAGTATACAAGTTTCTCAGATTCAGTGAGGAATTAAACAGCACTTATAATTGGCTAAGGCTTCACATAGAAGGTAATGAGCAAAAATTTCTGATTTCCATTATAAATCAAAATATATTCACAGCATATGATAGACTTGAAAGAGCTATTTACTACAGACAAGAGCATAGAAAGTTCACATATTTTTATGTTATGAGCAAAAAACTGTCACATATGGAATAATACACATACCTGAAATCCTTGAAATACTTTCCGGCGGTGTGCAGCCTCTTCTTTTTGGCCCATGCTTGCCCACACATCTGAGTATACGACATCAGCTCCCACAACAGCTTCCTTTGGATCATTCGTAATCTCAATCTTGCTAATTCCAGCCAGCTGTGCCTTCTCAACTGTTTTTGCATCTGGTTCAAAACCTTTAGGGCAGGCACAGACAAAGTGGAAAGGAATAACAGATGCCAACAACAACCAAGAGTGCACAATGTTATTCCCATCCCCGACATAGACAACCTGGATTTTATAGCATATGGAATCAGATTAAACCCGGAACACATAAATGATGAATATAAAACATGCCAAGATGAACAAAACTACAATGAAAGGTATCATAATGAGTTGACCTTGGTTCCTTCCAACTGACCAATGTGTTCAATCATTGTGAGGGCATCAGCCATTATTTGGCAAGGATGGTTGTAGTCAGTCAGGCCATTAATGACAGGTACAGATGCATACTTTGCCAGATCAAGAATATCCTGCAAGAGAAACAGTGATTAACTGCATCTATAGATACCTGTATGCAAAAAGAAACTTTCCAACAAACTTAAAAAGCTTAGGTTAATGAGACATTTCAAGAAAATCTCATCTCTGAACAATCTTTGAGCAGTTCAGTAACATGTCATACATATCGTACCTGATTTTGTGTGAATACACAAACAAATGCAGGTATATGTTCACATGCATATACATATCATATATTCCAAAAAGAATCACTGGCTACTCTATCATCAGAAGGAATTACCATAAACACAAGAAACTCACCAGCATACCTGATGAGCAAAAACACGTGCCATGATTATATCATTATAACGAGATAAAACACGAGCAACATCACGAGTTTCCTCTCGTTTTCCCATCTGGATATCATCAGGTCCTAAATATATAGCATGGCCTCCAAGCAAGAAGAATCCAGTCTCAAATGAAACCCGTGTTCTCATTGAAGGTTTTGCAAAGATCATAGCCATTGTCTTTCCTTTAAATGGAAGAAATGCCCGGTCTCCAGATTTCAACAAAGCCTTGACCTCTGCAGCTCGATCCAATATCCGCATAATAGTGGATTTGTCAAAATCACTAATGTGTACAAAATCCGTCTTCTCTGGCGTTGCTGCAAAATAAACAATAAGAACTATCTTAAACTGCAAGTGATAGTAGTACACGTAGGCCTCAGACAACGAAATACAGTGCTTGCAATCATTTATTAGATCTAATTGTACATATTAGTAGGTTTATGCATAAAAAGGCTTCTAATCATGCAATGATGTGCATAAACCACTATCACAGCAAAATTGAAAAATTCTAATATGCTGTAGAAACTTCTCTACTTGTTAAAATTCAACCGTCAAGATCGTCTTGTTTGTTTTCTGAATATACAATTACAAGTCGGAATGGAAAGCAGCCCGCTACCATTGATCTATTAACAGTCTCTCGTCAATCAAAAAAAGTCAGAAATACAAGGGCTTAAGATACCCACATTGTTCAACGAAGCCAACATTTCTTCAGCCATTGAAGAGTCCCTAGCAAAACGCTAGTGCAAAAAAAAAAAAAAAAAAATGCCAAAACGCTTAGTGCAAAAAAAAAAAAAAAAAAAAATCATCCAAAGTTTAACAAACTCTCATCACAGCCGCAAATTACTTTATAAAAAATCATGTGTCTAAAGCCCTAATTTCACGGCATTTGGATTCCAAAACAGCGAACATTTCGACAAATATTCACGATGAAACTGTGGCATTCGCTTAAACAGATCCAAATGAGAAAACTTCAGAGTTTATTTTAAAAAAAAAAAAAAAAAAAAAAACGTTACCTTGGCCATTGACGAAGTTTTTTTAAAAAAAAAAAAAAAAAAAAACGTACCTTGGCCATTGACGGAAGAGGAAGATGAAGATGTAGCGGAAGAAGCTTGGCATGAGATTCTTCCATGAATTGCCTGAGATCGCACCGATGCACTGGTAAATCGGGAAGACCGCGACAGAAGATTACTGGAGAAAGCAGAGCAAGACGAGGAGAGAGAGACTTTGTTTGATGGAACCGCAGAGTGACACGAAATCGCCGCCATTGTTTGTGAGCAGTCTTGGATTAGAGCAGTTTGCAGTTCAGTGAGCAGAAAGGCGTGCTGGTTTAGAATTGGTTTTTATAGGTATCAAGATTACGTAAATACCCTCAGGCGAAGTCGCAACGGCTCCGTTTAGTTCTAATTTCTTATCTCATTACTGGTAGGCCTCTGAGAGGTGGACTAATATAGCCATTATCTCGTTAATAAACAAATATAAATAATATTGTTACTCTGCTAAAAAATAAATAACATTAATACATCGGATATGATTTATCTACCTCTATTAATTAAAATTGTAACATGCAAATAATTATCACAATTTATTTTATTTTATTTGCTCTATTCGAAAAAAGATATCTTATTTCTATTTTAACATAAATTAAAAAAATAACATTATTTGAAAATATTTTCCTTACTATAACCTTATATTAATATTAAAAATTATTAAATCAAATGAAAAATTATTGATGGACTTATTATCCTCCAATGTATTTAAAAAAATGTAAAATTATTGATAACAATATATATTAAATAGAACATATTAGAAAATTAAGATAATAATTATACTTTTAAAAAAAGTAATTTATAATATAAAAAATGGAAAACATATCAATTTTTTTTAGGATGGAAGGATTATCTTTTTTTTTTTTTTACTCAATAAATGACCAGAAATATACTTGTCTGAATCAAGAAATTTTATTTAATTGGATTGATTACGAGTAAATGGACATAATAAATTACCTTATTTATTTCAAAAATTTAAATAATAGATTGAAGAGATGTGTTTAACTTCATTATACTCGTTTAAAATTTTATTCAGATTTCCTAATATTATTAAATAAAAATTCATAGTATAATAAAAAGGATGGACTACAATGACTTTAATAACCTCCCTCTTATTATGGTTCTAAAGAGGTAATTAAAAACTAAAATTGGCACATAATATGCTTGCCGATTTGAAAGCATTGAAAACAAAAAAAGATATATGTACATATCCATTTATAGATAGCCTTGTGCCTTCTGGTACAGGAGCAGTAGTGATAAACTGATAATCACATCCTTTGCTTCGTCCTTTCCAATAGCTTCTTTTCCATTGGAAACAGGCGGCTTAGTTATTAGAAAATGGAATCAATCCCTTAGCTCGACAGGATTCAATAGCACCTTTGAACATGTCTTCCAAGCTATATTTGAACCCAAAACCCATGTCTGTAAGCTTCTTGGAAGATAAGACGCACTTCTGAATGTCCTCTTCCATGTCTTTAAACCTAATTATGAATTAATTAACAACACATAATCAATGAGCCACGTATCTGACACATATTAATTAATTAATCATATATAACTTTTCCAAATATGAAATTAATATGCTTCATTAAGTAAGGAAATTACTTTGTTGGAACATTATATTCTGGGTATTTTTCTCTTAGCAAGTCTACAAGCTCAAAAATGGTGGAATCGCGAGAAGAGCAAATGTATCGGCCTTCAGCTTTTGGATGCTCATATAAAAATATGTGGGCATTGCACAGGTCATCCAAGTGAATGTAATGGCAATCCTTTAGAAACCAACTACAATCTTCCGTTCCTGTAAGTTAATTATAAATAAAGAAGATCAGGTTATAATTTCAGAAGGTCAGAGGTTCGATCAACATAGGAAAAAAAACTTACTTCAAAACAAAATTAATCTCATATCAAATGATACAAGGATTATTGATGATTCGTAATAAAAAAAAAAATTATACTTTCAGATTTGTAACAACATGACAACTATACAATACATTTTTTTTTTTTTTACCAGTGATAAGTGAAAGAGCAGTGGTAAGACTAGGTGGCATTGATGGCGTTATAAATGGACCAACAACAAGAGGTGTGAGAACAGAGATGAAATCAAATTTGTTCTGTTTAGCGAATTCCCATGCAGCTTTCTCGGCAAGAGTCTTGGACAAGAAATACGTCTGGAAAATTGAACAAGGTACATCTTTAACCAAACAAAGTAACTAATTAATGTTTAATTCGTATATATGTTATGTAAAAATATATACAAACCCATGCATTCATCTTTACGGCCTGAATAAAATCAACGTCGCTCCAGCAGCTTTCATCATATACCGTTCTTTTGTGTTCTTCAACCTCCACGGTCAGTGTAGTAGATGTGAATATTAACCTTTCAACAGTTTTTGCCTTTGCACATGACTTCATGATATTCAATACTCCATTGACAGCTGGTTTTATAATTTCATTCTGCCAATGCAAGAAATTAACTACTACAACATGGTGGCTATATATATTAAATCTTGGATAGAATAGAATCAAAGTTAATTCTACCTCGGGATCTTTGGAGTCAAAAGCCGGCATTCGGGTGGCAAGATGGAACACACCTGTGCAACCTTTAATGGCATCATCGTAGCTTCCCTCTTCAGAGAGGTCAGCTTTCAATAAAGTCAGGTGCGTCTTAGCCTTTGGTAAATCTAATAAATGCTTCACTTTCTTAATATTGTCTGTTCATCATCACCGAAAAAAACATATAAATATTTAAACGAAAAGTTCAAATAAAAAAAAAATTCAGTATCAACGTAAAAGATGACGGAAAAAGTAACCAGGGTCGCGCACAGTGGCTCGAACTTTATAACCACGCTCTAGGAGTCTCATGACGAGCCACGAACCAATGAAACCAGAGGCACCGGTCACACAAACGGGCTTGGCTTCTGTTTCCATAAGTTTTTCTTTTAGAAGAATAGCACCTAAAATGTAATTGGGAAACAAAAAGGAAGGGGAAAGTATTTTACTGAACTTAAACAAATATACTATTTGCAATTTGAATATAGCTTTCTCTATATAAAGCTGTTATAGATAAACTCAAAGATGAAGTTAATAGACCCATCTCATCAAGCTCCATACACTCTCGCTTACACAACTGGAGCTGTCTGTTACAACAGCATATATAAGCTCCATAACACTCTCGCTACACAACTGGATATATACAGTAACAAGGTCTGTTCATGGCCACACACATGCCAACTTAATTTGTCTCTGTCAAAGCAAAGACATGTATGGACCACTATTTTATTCCTTCTATTGCATGGCTGTCATGCAATCAACGAGCCAACCTTTTTTGACTTTCAAAAACTTATTTTCGGGGGTCTGCATCAAACGACATTTTCCAAAGACGTCATGTTTTATTAATTTTGTAGATTATAAATCGACAACTTTATGTGTTTGATTTGTCGTATTGTTTTTTTCTATCATAGGAATATCTAAAGGTGGGCTTGGCAGAGGCCTTGTTGAAGGGGCTGTGGGCCTGTGGCCTTCCAAGTCATTTTTTTTTTCAAATTTTCAGTCTAAAAAAATTTGGAAATTTTTTTTTTTTAATTTTGCCTTCCATAATTAAGTAAAGTGATTTTTTTGGCTTCCCCAACTATTTAGGCTCGATCCACTAAGTTGATGTTGCAATAAAAAAATATAGAGACGAGAGTAAAATCTATAAAACAAAATAACAAAAAATATTATTTTCTGTTTTATGGAATTTCTTAATATGTTTATGAGTTTAACAATGCAAAAAAAAAAAAAAAAGATAATAGAATAATGAGATATTCTCCACTTAATTCATTCTCATGATCATATAAAATTATAGTGTAATATCCTAAAATTATTGAGTAAAAAAAGATGGATTACAATAACTTTAATTAAGCTCTCCCTCTTATTACATATATATATAGATCTAGAGAGAAAACTAAACAGTAAAATATAGGCCTTTTGGCACATCTAATTAGTAGTAATTATCACTTCCTCTGCTTTGCCCTTCCCGACAGCTTCTTTGCCATGCGAAACAGGCGGCTTATTAGAAAGTGGAATCAATCCCTTAGCTCGACAGGTTTCTATTGCTCCTGTGAACATGTCTTCCAAGCTATATTTGAACTCAAAACCCATGTCTGTGAGCTTCTTGGAAGAGAAGACGCACTTCTGAATGTCCTCTCCGATGTCTTTAAACCTAATTATGAATCAATTAACAACACTTAATCAATAAGCCACTCCACATACGCGATATCATATTAGTTAGATCATATATGATGATTTTTCCCAGATATGAAATTACTATGCCTGCAGGCTTAACTAAAAGTAGTGAATTACTTTGTTGGAACATTATACTCAGGATATTTTTGTCTTAGCAAATCTACAAGCTCAAAAATGTTAGCATCGTGAGAAGAGCAAATGTATCGGCCTTCAGCTTTTGGATGCTCATACAAAAATATGTGAGCATTGCACAGGTCATCCAAGTGAACAAAATGGCATTGCTTTAGAATCCAATAATGACTTTCAGTTCCTGTAATTTAATTAGAAATAAGGAAGATTAAATTTTAATTTCAAATAAATTTGTAATAAGATGACAGGTAATTACGTTTTCTTACCAGTGACGACCGAAAGAGCAGTTATAAGACTAGGTGGCATTGTTGGCATTATAAATGGACCAACAACTAGAGGTGGGATGATAGTGATGAAATCAAATTTGTTCTCTTTAGCGAATTCCCATGCAGCTTTCTCTGCAAGAGTCTTGGAGAGGAAATACATCTGGAAAATTGGACAAGGAAATATATTTGACTAAACAAGATAAACTAACTAATTAATATTTTGTTAATTATGTAATAATATGTACAAACCCATCCAGTCATCTTTACGGCCCGAATAAAATCAACGTCGCTCCAGCAGCTTTCATCGAATACTGGTCTTTTGTGTTCTTCAACGTCCACGGTTCCTGCAGATGATGTGAATATTAACCTTTCAACAGTTTTTGCCTTTGCACATGCCTTCATGATATCCAATACTCCACTGATAGTTGGTTTTATAATTTCATTCTGCCGAAGTTAAGAAATTAGCTACTAAAACTTGATGGCTATATTATGTATAAATACTGGATAAAATAGAATCAAAGTCAATTATACCTCGGGATCCTTGGAGTCGAAATCCATTGGGGTGGCGACATGGAACACGCCTATGCACCCTTTAATGGCATCATCGTAGCTTCCGTCTTCAGAGAGATCAGCTTTCCATAAAGTCATGTGCGTCTTAGCCTTTGGTAAATCTAATAAATGCTTCACTTTCTTAATATTATCTGTTCACCATCGACAAACAAAACATGCAACATATACATACTTTTACCGATAGAGTTCAAAGAAAGTAAAAATACAGTATAAGCGTAAAAGGTGACAGAAAAGGTCCAACCAGGGTCGCGTACAGTGGCTCGAACTTTATAGTCACACTCTAGGAGTCTCATGACGAGCCACGAGCCAATGAAACCAGAGGCACCAGTCACACAGACGGTCTTGGCTGCTGTTTCCATAACCTTTTCTCGTAGAAGAATAGCACTAATTAAAATCTAATTGGGAAACAAAATAAAGGAAAGGGCAAAGTATTCTCCTGAACTTTAAACAAATATACCATTTGCAGTTTGAATATAGCGTTGCTTTATATAAAGCAGTTTACGAGATACCCTGTTGTTTTTTCTGTTGTGGGGTCCTCCGACACGTGGACCACAAACTTTTGAAAAGACAAAAAAAGGGCAACACGTTTTTTTTTTTTTGTCTCAAAGAATATTTAGAGAGGCTGTGCCAATAAATTGAAAATGGACGCCAACTACGCATCCTCTTTTTTAACAAATCGGAGAAGTTTTCTCTTAACAAAATGCACAAACGTAAAACGAGAAGTATACACAGTTTAATGCAGAAAATTATAGGAAAAAATTTTTAAAATTGGAAAAGAGAAAAAATAGTAAGAATTATAATTTTTAGGGTGTTTTTTAAGAAATACTTAGAATGTCATATTTTATAATCTCTTTTGTACTTATTATTTTATAGTGAAAGAATTATTCAGAGTTTGTTCCGTGGACGTAGCCTATAATAGTTAAGGATGAACCCGTAAATCTCGTTCATATTTTTCATCTGGCATTTACGGTAATTATTTAATTTTTATCGTAATTATTATTTTTGGTGGATTCCATTGTCAATATTCAATACGTAATTATCGGAGGTAAATGTAATAATAGTAATTTAAATTTTATGGGTACTATTAACTTTTATTATCGATAATTTTATTTTATTTTATTTTAATCACTGATATTTTACTGCGGTCTCGGCTCACGGATAAGATATAATCCCATCATTTTCTTGATCTAACAGTGTTCACTTGTCCTTCAAATCACAAGTCAACTGCAGGTCAGCCGCGTGATGGCGTGGTAGTTATAATGGCTTTATTACAGTGATAGAAACCAACGAACAACAGCAAGAAAACTGTAAGACAAGTCAAGAATTAACGGGGACTCCACTCTAATGTTTAGGTTGATGAAATTAAGATTATAGAGAGAATTAGATAAAAACTTAAATTTGATTTCTAGAAAATAAAATTTAAATTGACTACGTTGGATATTAAAAATTTTATTTATTTTTTAATAAAATAAACATTTTTATTTACACCAAATAGAAAACATAAAGTTTTACCAGTAATATAAAAACAACAAATTAAAGCAAATATCTAATTTATATTTAATCATTGTAACGTAGAAGGAAACATAGACGTTTCATCTTTAATCTCGAATATATTAATGACTTAATCTCCAAAAGAAACGTGAATTCCATTCCTAATACTACTTAATAATTACTGGACAATTTTTTTTAAGACCCACATTTTAAGTTCATTAATTTTGTAGATTAATCGTAAACCAACAAACTTATGTGTTTGATGTTGTAGCTTCCTATAAGAGTAATACCTAAAGTTGCTGTTGCAATAAAAAAAAAAAAAAAAGCTACGGGTTTTGGCTCAATTGATAATACAGGCTGAACGTGTGGAAAGAACTTTCGAGTTTGATTCCCACTAAACACACCTGCAGGAAAAGGAATGAGGAGCTTTAACTGTGACTAAACTCCGAGTCAGATTAGGCAGTTTCTGAGTACCAATGGTTTACACGTTAAATTAGGCGGTCTTTGAGTACCAATGGTTTGCACAAAAAAAATATAAAGACTAAAGTGATATCTCTAAAGTTTATTAATAAAAAGCCCTAATTTTTTGAATTATTGCAATTGCGTCCTTTTTTTTTTTTGGGTTTTTGAATCGATCTGCTTTTTGTTCAAAAAGAATAAGAGCTGATTGTGTTGATCATGCTGATAATTTGAGCAACTTGTTGGATTTATTCTCCTCCCTTGCTTGAGGTGAAATTAAAGGTAGTATTGTTTGCATATGGTGTACATGTATAAATATATATTTTCTTTTATTTATATCGTGTGTGTGTGTATATATATACCACAAAAGAATATAAATCTTGTATATTTATAAATGGGTATGAAATGGAAAAAAAATTATGATAGCAATGATGAAATTGTAAAGATTGAATTGGGTATAGTTATAGATGGATGGTCTTGATTTTTAAGGTCAAGTTAATGAACAGTTAATTTTCATATAACAAAAAAAATTACATTAATTTATAGAATAAATTTTTTTAAAAAAATTTTTGACCTAGATGGACTTAGTGGCCACTTGCTACCCCTGGTAGCCCTTTTTTTGTTTTTTTTTTTCAATACATGTGGATGGTGTTGCCTTTAACTTTGGGTAACCATCAAATGGGTGATGGATCACAATCAAATGCTTAAATGATTTTTCTATATAGAATCTTTTTAATGGGTGGGGTTTTTTTTTTATATTTTAATTGGCATTTGCTATATTGTTGGATGCACTACTACTCTTAAATTTATAAATTGCGGTGTAATATAAAAAGGAGGAGTATTATAATAATTTGAAAATTTTGTAAGGTGTTTTAATTATTTAAGCCAACGAAATGAGGAAACAGAGAGAGAAAGCATACACAGCATAAATTTGGTAGAGACCCTCCCAATCCATGTATAAAAAAAGAGAAAAGCAGTACTATTTCTGTGTCTCCCATGTCGTCTCCTCTTTTACAGTTACAGATGGGGTTTAAACGCTCGAAATACCTTTAAAAAAAAAAAAAAAAAAAGCTCCATGTCGTCTTCCTCTTTTACCAGAGTTACAGTGGGGTTTAACGGCTCGAAATAACTTTAAAATAAAAAAAAATAAAAAGCAAAGACGATGGAATGAGAGCGGGACAGCTGACGTTCTAGCGTGAAAAGCCCATGGGTAAAGCCTTATCGAAGTTTTACTTGCATGTCTTTGCATTCTCTTAAAAAAAAAAAAAAAAAAAGCAACGATGAAATAGACGGGACACTGACTTCTAGCGTGAAAGCCATGGTAAAGCCTATCGAAGTTTTACTTGCATGTCTTTGCATTCTCTTTAACAATGCCAAGTGGTAGACAGAGAAAGCACAATTATTCAACGAGCAACTCTAAATATAAGGACCTCTTTAGACTCTCTATCCCTCTCCCTCCTTCTCTGTTTCCAGCTTACGATTTAGTCTGTACTGGAACTCCATTAATAGGACTATTAATGGCTTCCTTTAATTCTTCGCTCTTCTTCATTGCTTCTTTCCCATCAGAAACAGGAAGCAATCCCTTTGATCGGCATGTTTCGACAGCCCCAGTGAACATATCTTCCAAGTTGTATTTGAACTGAAAGCCCAAGTCCAAAAGCTTCTTAGAAGAAAAAGTGGGATTCTTTATCTCTTCTTCGATGTCTTTAAACCTAAAAATTATATTATCAATGCTTAATTAGTCCATTGAGCAATTTTACCACCCATAATTTTTAAATGCAATTCAAGAAAGTAAGGCTTACTTGGTGGGAATATTATACTCTGGGTATTTTTGTTTAAGCAATCCTGCTATCTCATAAATGGTGGCATCATCTGAGGAACAAATGTACCTTCCTTCAGCTTTTGGATTCTCAAACAGAAAGATATGAGAGTTGCACAGATCATCCAAATGTACGTAATGACCTTGCTTCAAAATCGAGTAATGGGCTTCATTTCCTGAGACAAAATAATTAATTGTTAACCATTAAGAAAATAAATATTTTGAGAATTGTTGATGGCAAACGGCGGGACGTTCTACCAGTAATTAGCGAAAGTGCAGTGATAAGGCTAGGAGGCATTGATGGCATTATAAATGGGCCAACAACCAGAGTTGGGATAATACTGATAAAATCAAGGCCATTCTCCTTAGCATAATCCCATGCAGCTTTTTCAGCAAGAGACTTGGACACGAAATACATCTGGACAGGACAGATATATCAACAAGCAGTATGTAATAATTTTTCTTTCCAAGAAAGAAGGAAAATTACGAAAAATTGGTTAATTTAATTTGTAAAATTACCCATCCAGTCATTTTTTTTGTCTGAATGAATTTCAAGTCACTCCAGCAATTTTCATCGTAGACTTCTTTTCTGTGTTCTTCAACGTCCACAGTTCCTGCAGATGATGTGAATACTATCCTTTTCACAGTTTTTGCCTTTGCACAAGCCCTCATTATGTCTAAGACCCCATTGATTGTTGGTTTAATTACTTCATTCTGGCATTGAATATAAAGATATTGAGCACTAAATTAAAAAAAATTTGGAATATCTTTGAAGATTTTAAGAAGTAACAATCTTTAAAATCATTATTTCTTTTTTGTATACATGAGGGCCCAATGGACAGAATCTTAAAAAATAATTGCTAAACAAAACAAGAATTAGCATATATATTTGTTGATTATAATAGAATAAAGGAAAAACTGATGTATGAAATAATTTCCAACAACCAGTCCATAACGGCTTTTGGTTTGAAGAGTTCAGGGACCGTTTCTTAAATATTACTATCTCAACTAAAAATATATTGCTTTCTTTAGCATAATTGTGAATGAGGACTAGTCATGTTTGGTAGACAATTAATCAATGGACGCAGGAATAGATGAGTTCCAAAAAACAATTGCTATCTCAATTGAAATTTTACTTCAAAGAGAAAATTTATAGGCACCTCAGGGTCCTTGGAGTCGAAATCCATGGGCGTAGCGACATGGAAGACGCCAGTGCAGCCTTGAATGGCCTCATCAAAACTTCCTTCTAAGGAGAGGTCAGCTTTCCAAAAGCTAAGATGCGTCTTAGCTTTAGGCAACTCCAGCAAATGCTGAACCTTTTTACGATTATCTGTTAAAAACCAACATAAATATAAAAAACAAAAAGTATTGGTGAGGAAATATGTCACAAAACTAAACGTAGCAGGAAGAAAAGTACGAGGTGACAACAGAAGCTAGAAGGGAGCAGGGACCAACCAGGATCACGGACAGTGGCTCGAACCGTATATCCACGCTCAAGGAGTCTCATGATTAGCCAAGATCCGATGAACCCAGAAGCGCCTGTCACGCAAACTGTTTGATTCTGAGAACCCATTATGTTTTTTTTTTTCCTTTGAAACAACAACCAAAACTAGCTAGTTGTCAACAAATGAAAAGCAACTATGAAAAGCCACTGAGACTATTCTCTTTTCTTTCCGAGTATTCAATGAATACTACTACTGTAGGAAGAAAGGGATATATAGATAGATATAATATTATATGGTTGCTGTACAATTTGCCAAAGGAAGATAAAGAGTCGATAATAGATTGGTCCTGTAGTTTGGTCTACCTAGCAGCTCAATTTATGCGAGGAAATCTTAGAATTAATGCTTTCTCCCCGTCTAAATTGTTAGCTGAGCTTGTGACAAAGTGTCAACTACCGATTCTGGGGAACCGTTGGTTATAGTTTACGTTCCTCTCTGAATTTTAGCATAAAGTAGGGATTTGATTGTTGATGGGCTTCTGACCCAATCAATTTATTTTGATTATAAGAGTTATCCGATCCAATTGTATAAAAACTTTCACTAATTTAGTCACTCAAGTGGAGAGTTACTTCAATTGTATAATCCATATTTTTTTTTATATAAGCAATCAAAAGAGTACTTGCTGCAATAATTTTCTTTTCAATTTTAAAACACGCAATAAATTAGAAAAAAATTCAGATTTTGATGTTTTACATAATTAATTTTATGTTAAAAAAAAATTGTAGCCAGTCGTTTTTTTACCATTTTTCTTTCTTCTTCCCCCCTACAAAATGGGGCTACTACCACTGATGTCATGCAGCAAGAGATGATAAAATTCTAACAAGTGGATGATCAAGTGGTAGTAGAGGTCATTTTTCAATGAACCAACCCTTCAAAGTCTGCATTGGAGTAAACTAAGACTAGAACTGATTGCTATTGGCTTCTTTTTCCCTCGAAATTTACCCATTTTCAATTCCCATTAACCATTTCTTTCCCTTGAAAATTATGAAAAAATAGAGTTAATTAGCCTCCATGATTATGAGATGGACTTACTTAGGTTTGGGTCTGCTAATACTAAGAGATTAGTACCGATCAATTAGCTAACTAATTAATTTGACACCCTTATATGCGATTTAATGTTTGGTCAATATGGAAATCTTAACCATCGGATCTTTTTATATATAATTTGAGATCAAAATCTTAAAAATTGGCTAGTTTCAATCTTAAAAATTCAGTATAGAGATCAAAATCTAATCCTCTCCAATTCAAAACCGTATCCTTGAGCTGTTTTTCATCTCAATTTTTTCAATCTAATTTTGATTTAGGTCCAATTCAAATTAAACTAATGATAACCCTAAAATCGAAATAGTGTATTCAAGTTCCAACCATTTATGATATTTCTCAAACCAATTAGCTATCCAATATACTGTACTTCCGATGTTTTTTATTTTTTATTTTTTTAGTATATAAGAGAGGTAACAATAAAATTACATCACGCTGAGGCGAGAGTAGGCAACACTAATCGAATTATGCATTAATCAGGGAGAGATATTAGCAAGGGGAGCATAAAAAAAGTGCATTCCTAAATGGGAAAAAAAAAAAAAAAAAAAATAAATCGAATTTATGCATTATCAGGGAGAGATATTAGCCAGGGGAGCATAAAAAGAAGTGCTTCCTAAAAATGGGAAAAAAAAAAAAAAAAAAGCAGTCCAACTAGCAATAAAAAAAAAAAAAAAAAAAAAGGCAGTCAACATACAATAATTTACCTCTTTGAAAACACGGAAAAGGGATATATTCCAATTATTCTTGATTAAATAATTGAATATGAACGACAAAGCCACAAGCAAAACGCATTTAATATCCACGAGGCTATCACACTCTATCAAGACCTTTCCCAGTTCCGAAATAAGACAAATTGGTTCGTTGATTAGCAGAAAACAATAACATAATAGGTAACAGAAGTTCTTGAAACTCCCGTTATTACAGAGATAATTTATTTTTCTTAGAACGTAAACAGATGACAGAAATTTAATCGTAGCTATCTGTCGCTCTCTAGCTCTTTTCTTTCTAAACAGAAGGGTGATGGCAAAGAGGAAGTAATCCCTTTGCTCTGCAGATTTCCACAGCTCCTGTAAACATATCCTCTAAGCTGTACTTAAATTCAAATCCCAAGTCCGTCAGCTTTTTCGAGGAGAATACTATATTCTGCAAGTTCACCTCCACGCCCTCGAACCTGATCAGCAACAATTTAATTCATTTGCTTATGATTAGTTGTAGTTATATAGAGAGGAATCAAGATAACTACTTTGAAGGAATATTATAGTCTGGATATTTTTCTCTAAGCAAAATTGCAAGTTCATAAATTGTGGCTTCATGAGAGGAGCACATGAACCTTCCTTGTGCTTTAGGATTCTCAAACAAATATATATGAGCCAAGCAGAGATCGTCCAAGTGCACGAATTGACCTTGCTTTATAATGTGATAATGGGATTCTGTCCCTGATCTTCAATTCAACAAGTTTAATTAAATTGATGGACCAAAGCCTTATCCTAATTAAACTTTTCTTTTTTTCCTTTCGGTATCAAAATTCATTCAAGATTCATTCACTGGTGATCGGAGAAAGTGATGAGACTGGGTGGCATTGACGGCATCGGAAATGGACCCACTACAAGTGATGGAATAATACTAATGAAATCAAGATTGTTCTCTTTGGCAAATTTAAAGGCTTCTCTCTGCCAGAGTCTTGGACACGAAACACATCTAGACAAGAACAGAAAAGGGCAAATTAGCTTTTATTTAGAAGAAGCAAAGTACCAATGATATATATTCTGACCCATCCAGTCATCTTTACGGCGAGGATAAAGTCCAGATCACTGTAGCAAGTTTCATCATACATAGACCTGGATGTTTCCTGAACATCTACAGCTCCAGCAGA
Source organism: Jatropha curcas (assembly GCF_014843425.1). Next base: position 342,455 of record NW_023591726.1, on the reverse strand, counting down.
TGAAGTAAATACTACCCTGCCAACTGTTTTTGCCTTCACACATGCTTTCAGGATGTCTAATACTCCATTTATTGTTGGCTTAATCACTTCATTCTGTAATTAAATAAAAAGATTACACATCTAACATTATAGATAAGTAGAAAATTTCTTGCATACACCAGGTATTCAAGCTGTCCCATAAACCAAGTCAATCAAAGTTCAGAGGCATATGGACAAGCATTAATTGGCGGTGCATCATTATCATATGACCCAGGAAGACAATCATGAACAATATGAGAACTCTGAGAAATTGTTTCAGGAAGGCTTGAAGGCCCGTCTTGTAATTATTGGCTTTGGTATCGGTTTTATTATACTTTAATGGTGTAATATAGAGTCGTTTAACTTTGTTAATGTACATTAAAAATAAAATATCAGTGTAGAAGAGGTACCGCAGGATCCTTGGACTCAAAATCCATGGGAGTGGCAACATGAAACACACCGGTGCACCCTTCAATTGGTTCGTCAAAACTCCCCTCAACAGAAAGGTCAGCTTTCCATAGAGTCATGTGGGTCTTAACGTTTGGCGAATCCAGTAAATGTTACACCTTCTTTGCAGTATCTGTTATCCAAAATTAATAAATTCCCCAATTAATTAACACTCCATTTTGTAAATGGATTTTAAGGTTTAAATAAATTCAAAATTGAAAACCATTTACTTTTATTTCATAAAATATCCTTGACATAATAATATTTAAATTGTTTAATCTTATGGAATCCGTTTAGAATATTCACATTTTTTAATAGAATTTAATTTAATTATATTTTAAATTTACAAATAAATTTTATAAAATTGCATGGAATTCATTTATTTTATACGAATCCCTAATTTATAAAAAAAAAAAAAAGAAAAAGAATAAAGAGAGTATAAAGTCAAAATTAAAAATCGAATCAGGGTCGCGGACTGTAGCTCGGACGTTGTAACCGCGCTCTAAAAGTCTCATAACGAGCCATGAGCCGATGAAGCCAGACGCACCGGTCACGCAAACGGTATGGCTCTGGGTTCCCATCATGACATTCCTTTTGATTAGGCATGGCCGGTTCAATGAACCGCCGGTTCGAGATGTTTAAAATTTTGAACCGGAACCGACCCTTGAACCTTCGGTTCCGGTCCAATTCTGGTTTCGGCACGGTTCAGCACGGTTCCAGCGAACCGACGGTTCAAATTACGGTTCCGATTCGGTTCCGGCATTACGCAAATTTTTAAAAGGTTTCCGATTCTTCGTCCGGCATTAGACGCAAAGTTTTTAAAAAAAATAATAAAATTTTGATTCCTCGAATTCGTGAATATTAATAATTTTAAATGTTAAATTTTATTAACTAAATAGAATTATTATAAAATTTTAAACAAAAAAACTTCTATTTATTTAGAGACTATATTACATTAAATTTACCATTTTGCTAACTCACTAATATAAGAAATTATAATTTTTTTTATTTTGGGCATGAATGTAAAATTAAGCAATTAAAATTTTTAATTTATTACGTAACGTATCTCTTGAAAATTAGAGAAAATCAAAGCCACTAGTTCTTTTCTTTTTTTTTTATTACATTGGAAAATAACCTCCCAATTATTACAATTAATTTTAGTCATCGGTGCCACTAGTCCCCGTTAATGAGTCGGAATCATCATTGTCGCTTGAATTTTGCTGGTCTTGAGTTCTCAATACCGCTCTAGTCCAATTGTCAACACACTCTTACATTTCCACATTATTTGGCGATAATGTTGACCGTGTTGGATCTAAAATTTGTCCACCCCCACTAAAAGCTTGTTCCACTGCAACAGTAAAAATTGGACAAGCAAGAATATCTTTTAAATTCTTTTCTAATATATCCATGTGTCCATAAATGATTTAAAGCATTTCTTATTGGACGTAAAAATACATTTAATGTTGTTAATGCATCTTGAACACATAAATTTAAAATATGACATGCACATCTAGTGTGAAAAAACTGTCTACCAAATTTAGGTTGACAAAGAGTTTTTAATTCATTTATTGATGCCGTATTTGCACTGGCATTATCAAAACCAATTGTAAAAATTTTTTTAGTCAAACTGATTTTTTTAGTCAAACCATATTCTTCTAAAATAATATTTAACATGGTAAAAATATTATGCGCGGTGTGAGAGTCATCAAAAACTCTAAGTACAATAATTCTTTTTTCAAGTTTCCATTTATTATCAATCCAATGGGATGTAACACCCATATAAGAATGAGTTTGCCAAGCATCACACCAAATATCACAACAAATGACAATTTTACCATTAAAATTTGCAAATAAATTTTTTAAAATTTCTTTTTCTTTTAAATAAATAGATAAAATAGTCATTTTAAGTGTATTGCTAGGTATCTTTTTTGCTAAAGGATTTAAAGGTTATCCTTTTTTGCTAAAGGATTTAATGCTTTTTTTACAATAGTTATTAAATCCAATTTTTTCACAAATGAAAAACGATAAATCGTTCCATTACAAAACCTATTTTAGCCATTTCAATTTAGTTTATTTCCATCAACTAATAATTAATAGAGAGTGTTAGGATCACCATACCACTTGATGACGAAATGTGAGTGTTGGAGGTTACATCCATTCCTACCATCACTAGATGATGCTGATTTATAAATGCCTATTGAGAGTAGTAATATCCCCTCCAAGCTTGATCGCATATTCTTTTTTTGCAATAATACAATCGAACGCATTGAATTTCTCCATTATCTTGAAGCAATTTTTGCAAAGTCTTCTTGAAAAGTACGTTGAGTTTCGTCTACCGGATGAGCGCTAACGTTTACCCAATTATTGAATATGGGTTTAGGAGGCATAACTTGACCTATCTTGTGCGGTGAAAAATTAATGTCACACATCTGGATCGTACTTGCAATTTACGAACTTATCTTCCAACGGATATGGTCTCTTTGAGCAAGCTCGCTTTCCCTTGGAGTTATTGTGAATGGGTGTGCCATAATTTAAATGAAATTATGAAAAAAATGAAATAAATGGAATATGAAAATTAATGGAATTTAGAATTTGGATGTATGAATAATAAAGCAATATTAAGAAGAGGAAGAAGATAAAATATAATTGGTTGTGAAAAAAAAAACAACTCATCATATTATAAATATTTTTCATTTATGTAGTTTTCCAAATGTCCCATGTAACAGAAAAAAAAAAACCAATATATTTTTGGATAATTTAGTAAATATAACTAAATAAGATATAATAATTATTAAATAATGAATAAAATTTATTTACCCGAAAAAACAAGAAAATTAAATGTCACATCAAAGGCTCAAACTAAGCCGTTTGAACTTTGAACCTTATGTAAATTAATATAGTTCATTTGTAAAAAAGAAAAAAAATAGTATCATTTGTAAAAAGAAAAAAATAGGTATTTGTAAAAAAAAAAAGGTTCAAACGGCTAATTAAGTGAAATGATAATGCTTTTTTTCACTATTAAACCTTTTTTTCTACCTATTAAGTGAAATGATGATGCTTTTTTTCACTACTTTTTATAAATTAAGTATTATTGCAACAAATAATTTTGTTTATGAATTCGGTTCGAACCGGACCGAAACCGCCGGTTAATTGTCGGTTCCAGGCCGATTCAGGTTCATTTTTTAACATTCACATGAATCTTAATCGGCCCTTGAACCGCTGGTTCCGGTTCAAAATTTTGAACCGCCAATTTCAGTTCAGTTTCGGTTTATCTACAGTATGGTTTGATTCTAATTCGGTTCCGATTAGAACCGAACCGGTGGCCATACCTACTTTTGATAGCTTAGTCAACGTTATTTCCTTATCTAACGACTAATGGTTGCTTTTAGCTAAATAGATGCATGATTTTCATCTACTTATTTCTCCCATCACGTGATCAGCTAGCGAGCATATCACGTGTGTGGCAGTTGCACCTTCCCACCCCACCCAGCGTCCAGATTAAAGAGTCAAGTTGTCTCTTACTATTGGGCAATGTCCCAAAATGAAAATTCATTAATGTGGTCAGAAAAAAAAGTGAAACATTTCAAAATCATAGATTTGTAGGAAAGAATGAAAACAAAAAGTACACTACCTTGAATCCTTTTCTTTGAAAAGAAAACACTCAATCAACCATCTATTAGTTATAGCTTAAGCTTTTGTTTAGATGGAAGTTTTTTTTCAAAAGAAAGAAAGTAACTACTAGAAATGTTTAGACAAAAATATTTGTCCTTATTTAGAAAGGTGGAGAAAAATATTAAAAAAAATAATATTTTTACTTATTTTCTCTGGAGTCTGCATATTTTGAATTTCTCCAATTTGAAAAGAAAATAATGAAAGAAAAATAGAAATTTCACTTTTTTAAGTACTCAAATACTCACTATTTAAGTGATGATATAATTATCAATTTTTAATAATAATATTTTATTTTTTTCTAAAATTTTACTTTTTCTAAACAAAAGCAAATAAATTTATTTTTTTCTTTATTATATCCAGACACAAGTGTGAATAATAGCCATGGGAAGAAAGTTGACAATTCTTCATTATTTTCTTTTCTTTTCTTCCCAAACAAGACTTAAAGATATATAATTGGAGAATTGTCACAGATTTTTGGCAAATTTAAATATTACATGCAATAATTGAACGTACGCCAACATTAATAGGCTTAGGCTCCCTTAACTTGAAATGTTTATGGACTTTAGTGGAATTTCCTAAAGGTTTGGTCTAACTGGGAGGTGGGCTTTGGGTCTGATTCCATCGAGCAATGTCGGACGGGAACATTTTTTATATTGTTAAACGAAAACGACTCATGAACTAAATCGATAAGAATAAAGTTTTTTATTGAAATTAAAGTATTTTTGATCATACACAGAAAAAAAAAAGATAAATATAAAATACTTTTTAAAAAATATTTACTGTTATTGGATTAGTCCATAAGTATAGATATGGACTCGGTCTAGACAAGTAATTTCCTTTTGAAATAATTGGATGAAAAGTAAATAGCAATTAAATCGAAGAGTTAGAACGGGTTAATCGACAATTTTTTTTTAGTTTATTTAACATTAGAAAAAAGTGAAAATGATAATACATCATGTTTCAAAATCAATTGAAATGTCAAATGAAAAAGGTACAGAACAGAAAACATAACATCAATTTAGGCATGGACACCGGTTCATTTTGAACCAGAATCGAATCAGAATTGAACCGTACTGTATACGAACTGGAACCGGATCTGAACCGTTGGTTCAAGATTTTGAATTGAAATTGACTGTTCAAGGGCTGGTTAAGGTTCATATGAATGTTAAAATCTGAATCTGTAACGTCGGTTAACTGGCGATTTCGGCCCGGTTTGAACCGAAAATTTTCTATTTTTATTTTCAAAATAATAATCACTTAACCTATTTTATACATCTCTAAAAGTCTCAATTGAATTGACGTCAAAGGGCTGTTAAGGTTCATATGAATGTATAAAATCATATACTGTAACGTCGGTTAACTGGCGATTTCGGCCGCCGGTGGTTAACCGAAATTTTCTATTTTTATTTAATATAATACATCACTTAAACCTATTTTATACCATCTCTAAAAGTCTCATAAATTTTACTACAATGATATACTTTACTTAAGTTTTTGTTCTTTTAGTAAAGTAACACTTTACCTTTAAAACGTTAAAAATCTAAAAGGAAATGTAAAAAGAGAGAAAATAATTCGGGCTAAATTATATTGTTTTTAACCTTTTTTTTTTACCCTTTATGAAAAAATTGTTTTACTAAGTTTAAAAATTAATTTCTTTGAAGCCATTTTTTTCAAAATATTTTTTACAATTATTAATTAATTAACAATTTTAACAAAGAATACAAGTGATAACTTATTTTGATTATTTTGTATAAAATTAATTATTTTAATTCTTTATATGAGTACAGCATTCTAAAAAATTTATTTAAAATAAAAGTTACAATATTTTTTAAGACTCATATTAAATATTTTTTTCAAAAGAAAAATGTAACTAGAATTAATTTTTTTTTAAAAATAAAAAAACATATAATCGCTGGAAACCCGTGATCGAACCCGTCATTCATCGGAACCTGCACTGAAACCGGAACCGGCGGTTCCAAGAGCCCAGTTCAAGGTTCAATAATTTTAAAAAAGTTTCAACTGTCGGTTCTGTAAACCGGAAGTTTTTGGAAACTGGTCGATGTCCGTGAATCGGAAACCTGCGGTTCAATGATCTTGCTCCAATGCTACATCAACTCCATGAATCGGTTCAAAAACTCTATTATTACAATATAAATTAAACAAAATTAGAAAAATAGAAAGTGATGATAAAAATATTTCTGAAGAAATAGTCCATCTTGTCTTTGTTTTCTTACTAGAATATCGCCGGAAACCGTGATCGAAACCGTCAGTTCATCGGAACCGCACTGAAACCGGAACCGGCGGTTCAAGAGCCAGTTCAGGTTCAATATTTTAAAAGTTTTCAACTGTCGGTTCTGTAAACCGAAGTTTTGAACTGTCGATTCCGTGAATCGGAACCTGCGGTTCAATGATCTTGCCATGCCTACATCAACTCCATAATCGAAGTTCAAAACTCTATTAGTTACAAATAAATTAACAAATGAAAATAGAAAGTGATGATAAAATCTGAAGAAATAGTCACTCTTGTCTTTGTTTTCTTCTAAATTCTAATCTTTGCTGTCTGCAATATGAGCTTATTTTCACTATTCCTATGGCAAAACACCCTTCCGTCTGCAGAATTCAACAACTTCTGCGCATAAATCCCCCATATTATATTCAGCGGAATCATATCTGAATTTGAATCCTAAATCCATCGATTTCTTCGAAGAACAAGGAACAACTTTCAGAGATTCCTCAACTCCCTCAAATCTGCAACATTAACGATGTCATTTTAAGAAGAAAAAGAAAATACAAAATAAGGAATGTTTATTATATTCCTGTGTACATACTCGGTAGGAATATTGCACTCTGGATACTTCTGGCCAAGTGATTTTACGAGATCAAAGATGATAAAGTCATGGTTAGAGCAAATGTATCGTCCATGAGCTTCTGGATGTTCAAACAGGAATATACGAGCATCGCATACATCTTCTAAATGCACTGCATGTCCCATAGTCATTAATTTGTAAAGAGCTTTATTTCCCGTGGTATATGAGTAATGGTTATTTATCTTCTCCACGCAAAATATAATTAATTGCTGGAAAACAAAATAATATATATATAATATATAATTATACACTTGTGATTAAGGATATTGCAAATTCTACGCTGAGGGGGCAATGAAGAGGTAAGAAATGGACCAATTACTGCAGATGGATGAACTGTTATGAGATTTAAACCATTTTCTTTGGTGAATTCCCATGCTGCTCTCTCAGCCTTCGTTTTTGCAACATAATAAGACTGCCAACACAACGCAAGTCAAATTTATGCCAATCGGATCCTTTGATAATAATTTCTGGCAAGTGAATATATATAGAGAAAAAGAACTATCTAACAGAAACAGGAATAATGGAAATGCATTAATTGCTAACCCATATAGGCATCTTTTGAGCATAGCAAAAATCAGCATCAGTCCAACAGCTCTCATCATACTGTTTCAGAGGAGATTCTGATTGGATAGTAATGGTTGATGTGGAAGATGTGTAAATGAACCGCCTGACAGTCTTCCCCTTTACGCAAGATCTCATAATGTTTAAAACTCCATTTATAGTTGGCTTTATAATTCCATTCTGCCATAACGAGAATTAAACTGCCTACTTTTCATCTTTCCATCTCATGACTGTAATAAACTAATAATCAAGCACTTGGCTGCAAACTATTACCTCATGATCGTCAGACGACAACAAGTCCGCAGGAGTAGCCACGTGGAAGACTCCAGTGCAGCCTTGAATTACTTCATCAAAACTTCCTTCGTCAACCAGATCTGCTTTCCAGAGGCTGAGGTGAGTGCTAGCATTTGGCAAATTAAATAGATGCTTTACCTTGTCAATGTTCCCTGCAACATACAGGGGATATATTATTAACAAAACATATACAGTAGTTGTTTTTTCAGGTTATAAAACATAAAGAAAGGGTAATTTCCAAACCAGGATTGCGAACTGTTGCTCTGATAAAGTAGCCTCGTTCGATAAGCCTCATAACAAGCCATGAGGCTATAAATCCTGAAGCACCTGTTACACACACCGTGTCACCTTTCATCTTCTTTGGCATGGATATTTTACTATCATAATTTATGTATAGAACCTGGATCCAAAGATTACCCGTTAAACTTTGCTTTGTATTCAGAGAAAATATAATATAATTTCACTCCAAATGAAAACAACAATAGGTGCCGCCCAAATTGGATATTAATCGACGGAGACTGCTTTGGTGCACTCTCGAAGTTGGAAAGTAACGGCCTTGTATCTCTCTTTCATTGCTTTCACCATGTATATCAGAAAAGAAAATGTGACTGTGGATTCACAAAAAGACTCCAACCAAGACGTTTATTTTATTATTTTTGTTGTATTATCTTGCAAGATATGGCTTTCTAGACGGTCTGGGAACCTCTGGTTGTTCATCTTCCCTGATATTCTCCAACAGAAACTAATTCACATTTGCGGGTTTGCAATTTTTAAATAAGAAATTTGTAAAGTAGATTTAGTTCACCATGTCATTATATGAATTAATCAATAACTTATTTATCTTAGTTACGTATCAAATTTAGTACAGCCCAAATGAATGATTATCTTATTTAAATTTACAAACATTCTCAATTCATTAAATACTGTTTATTTGAAGAAAATAAAATACAAAGGAACAATATCTCTTCTCTTTGCAGGTTGTCCCCATAATATTTCTTTATTTTGTTTATATCCTCCTCTTCTCTTCTTTTTTTACATCAGGTTTTTATTTAAATTTTAGTTCATTTATTTATTTTTATATATTGAAAAAATAAAGTATCGAATTAAATGAAAACTTAATTATAAATTATTTATTTGTTTCTTTCATGTATTTACTAACATATTCAACAGTTTCAAAACATAAAATTGCATCGAAGATAATTGTAAAATAGTACGTAGTAATATCTTTTATGCTATCTTATGTCTGTATAAAATATTTATATCCTGATAAAAATCTCCAGCTCCATCTTCTTCTATACCATGGATGGATTAGTTGGGGTTTTTGCTGCTTCAAGGATCTAAAGTAAAGACCAGAATTTGTGGCTCTACGACAGTGGTGTTATGAGGCCCTCTTTGCATAAGAATTCAATAGCTTCTGCATATAAATCTCCAACGACTATCTGGTTGAATAGTATTTGAATGTGAATCCTAAATCCATCAGCTTCTTCGAAGAGCAACCGATTACTCTGAAAGATTCATCTACAACTTCGAATCTGAATCATCGGTATCATATTTGGAACCAGTTCAACTCAATCCCATGAGTTTGGGCCATCCTACTAAAATTGGACCTAAAGCCCAAACCAATTCATCTATAAGCTACGTTTATCAATGACTGCTATCAGTTATCATTAATATAGACAGCTAAACCTAACAGAGTTAGATGCTACTAGAACAAAGAAACGTGCTTTGGCAAACCCAAGTCATGTGGGCTGTAGTCTGTTTCGAAGTGATGAAGGAGACCTCTTGATAAACAACCCAATTGATAAATAAGGAGCCCAAGCCCAACTACACGGTAATTAGGATTAGAACAAGTCAACCAATTCTTGGTGTAAATGTAACCGTGCAAGACATATTTGGCCACTGTTGGGATTTTCTAGCTATATTAAGAAACATTAGACAGATATAATTTAATTTAACTAATGTATCAGTTATATTTTAAATGGATGGCACCAGAAACACACTGTTTTAAATCATATATTAACAGGGAATTGGATAAACAACAGTAGACCTCATCTCTAGATCAATCTTACCTACAAGATAAGAGCTAAAAATCTGGAGTCGATAATGCTAGAATGGTCCATGAATATCACTGCGGCCGACCATTGAAACACGTTTGAAAAATAATAAATCCTATTCCAATCCTTTTAGAGGCGGGTAAGGTAGAAAAAGGCATCGTATCTAGCGATGGGTCCATTATTCAGATTTAAAGTATTTAACCAAACAGGCAATTAACAACCGAATGTGCAATATCTAGAAGGCACACCCGATGATGTCCTTCTGATGCGCAAGCCGCGTCGGTGGATGCTTTAGACACTGCATCTGCATGTTATCTATCTTTGAAGGAATTAGTTGTATGTTGAGAATGAAATTATATTTCATTTTGTTCAAGAAAACAATAATGAAACTGAAAGTAAGTGAAACATAAACATACATGTTGGTTGTCTCATAATTAATTTTAGATCTTGAAATATATTGCGTATTTTAATTAAAAATATATTCAGATAAAGACATCAATCAGAGGGAGACTGGACCCTTTCTGGGCATGGACATGTTAGTGGCTTACACCATCCACAACCATCAACCACGTCACGTGCACCTGTCTTTCTTTCCTGTATGGAAGATGGAAGAAGCTTTATGTTACCTGCAATAGCGACCACTGCGAGCTTTTGTGGTGCATAAATTTTCCTTTTCTGATATTCATATTATTTGTTTATTATCCAAAAAACCAATTATATAAATGTATTATATTTTCCCATATAATTAGAAAATAATATCAAACATCAAGTATTATTTTTAATTTATTTAAGAAAATAATTGAAATGTCGTTAATGCGTAAAAAATAAAAAAAAATAAAAAAAAAAGGTGATTGTTGATGCAGTGAGAAAGAGGAATAGGACAAGCTCTCATCAGCTGTGACATAACATTAAGTGAAAAGAGATGTATGTGGGTGGGGAGCCAAAGAACAAAGATGAGAAAGATGACCAGCAGCGATAAAAACAATGAGAATCTTTTATTTCTTTTTAGCTATTGAGTTTTGATTCTTTTGTTCTTTGCTTTGCTTGGTGATTCCGGTGGATGCCAATTGCCAAAGTACCAGACCCAATTGTCCTTGTATATAAGATATTGTCCATAAAGTCCATATTGCATTACCCATGTGAAACTGAAATATGCCTCTTTATTCTTCAATTTCACAAGGGGACTGTACCTTTCCAAGGGCACTGTCTTAAACGTCGCCGTGATTTTTGCTAAATTTTCGGAGCAAGTTAACTTTCGGCTATGCATTCGGTCAAGTGGGCCAAAAGAAAAACAAATCCTGACCGTTCAACTACTTACTCAATTTCATGTAAAGTGCCAACACTACATCCATTAGTAACCACAAACTTTTACATTCAATATCAGTTTTATAAGTTTGTCAAAGGCTAAATTGATTTCCTCTGTTTCTTCTCTTTATTTACCAAAAAAATAATAATAATAATAACGAAATTGATTTCCTAGAGTAAAGATGAAAGGAAAAAAAAAAAAAAATAGTGACTTGACCACCATAGACTTACTTTGTCAACCATGTAATTAAAGAATATCCACCAAACACTACAATTAATGAGCAACCAATTTAACCATAATTATGAAATTTCCTTTCTTTTATACAGCATTTCTTTTTCCACCTAGGCCAGAATGATATTATAAATTAATTGTATTTCTAATTATATATATTTATTTGGAATGCAGTTCACTCAGTCTTAAAACAGTTACTATAATTTAAACAGTTTTTCATAGAGTAATAAAGTAATGCGATGGCATTTTTGGTTTTTTCCACTTGCCTTCTTTGAATATATGCATTTGTATAATGCATTAACAAAAAATTGAATTCCTTGAAAAGAAATTAAAAGGGCCAAAGTGGAAATTAAGTTATAAATTTATTACTTTCCCAATCCCACCTACATCAGCATCCTTTCAATCTTTCCCCGAGTTTATTTCTACATTTCCATTTGCAGCATCCAGAGAGTGTGAGAGAAAGAGGGAAATGAAGAGCTGGTGTCTGATTTTGTTTGTGGTTCTTATGGTTCACAAACAGGGGAGCTTTGTCCAAGTAAAAGCAGAGGATGGGTTTGTAACTACAAAAGGAGTGCAGTTTATGTTGAATGGGAGTCCATTTTATGCAAATGGATTCAATGCCTATTGGCTCATGTATTTTGCAAATGATCCTTCTACCAGAAATAAAGTCTCCTCTGTTTTTCAAGAAGCTAAAGCGCATGGCCTTGCACTTGCTAGAACTTGGGCTTTTAATGATGGTCAAGACAGAGCTCTACAGTACTCCCCTGGCTCCTACAATGAACAGGCCTTCCAAGTTTGTTTTCATACGTCTGATTCTTTTTTTTTTTTTTTTTTCAAGTTTGTTTTCATAAACGTCTGATTCCTTTTTTTTTTTTTTCATATTTTATTTCTTATATATTTTTCACTGGCCAGTGATCATTGATTCTGATTTTTTTTTTTTGTACTCTGTTTTTTCCTTTTTCTTTTCTTTTTTTTCAATTTTCCATTTTTTGGGGTTGAAGGGATGGGATTTTGAATATCTGAAGCAAAAAGAGAAAGGGATTAAGCTAGTATGGAGTTTGGGGTGAACAATTATGAGAAACTTTGGAGGGAAAAACAGTACGTGAACTGGGCGCAGGAGTCAAGGCAGTCTGTATCACTCTTGATGATGATTTCTTCCACTAATTCTGTAGTTCAAAAGATTCTATAAGGAAATCACATCAAGGTCACTTCACTAATACTATACCTCTCTCCTCTCTCTCTCTCTCTGTTTTATTGTTATTATTATTAATTTCATTTATTTAGTGATAATTGCCCTAAAGGGCTAGTGGGTTAGTGGCTAGGTGATGATTCTTTTTTTTTTTTTTTTTCATATTTTAATTTCTATATATTTTCACTTGGCCAGTGATCATTGATCTGATTTTTTTTTTTTTGTTACTCTGTTTTTTCCTTTTTCTTTTCTTTTTTCAATTTTCCATTTTTTGGGTTGAAGGGATTGGATTTTGTAATATCTGAAGCAAAGAGAAATGGGATTAAGCTAGTATTGAGTTTGGTGAACAATTATGAGAACTTTGGAGGGAAAAAGCAGTACGTGAACTGGGCGAGGAGTCAAGGCCAGTCTGTATCATCTGATGATGATTTCTTCACTAATTCTGTAGTCAAAGGATTCTATAAGAATCACATCAAGGTCACTCACTAATACTACCTCTCTCTCTCTCTCTCTCTCTGTTATTGTTATTATTATTAATTTATTATTAGTGATAATTGCCATAAAGGGCTAGTGGCTAGTGGCTAGTGAAACTTCTTCACTGTTCTAAATGGTTTATGTAACCAGCTTGGTTAATGGTGGATGAAACTTTACGTCTTTAGCTGTTGGAGATTTATGTAAAGTTCATTTCTTTTTAACCCTCAAATGAAAATTTATAAAAATTTTCACATTGATCTGTTCCCTTTTTTTGGATGGCAGAGGATTTCATATTTTTCTTTGGTTTTTCTTTTTTTTTTTTTTTTATGGTAGTAAAGATGGTGGTATTGAACTGATAAATTGATAAATTGATATTTAGTTATCTCAAAACTTTGATTTTTAAATTTAATTTTTTTTTAATGTTGTTAATTAGACTGTCCTTACAAGGCGAAATAGCATAACTGGAGTTGCTTACAAAGATGAGCCAACAATAATGGCTTGGGAGCTTATGAATGAGCCCAGATGCACTTCAGATCCTTCTGGAAGGACCATTCAGGTTTGACAAGCCTCTCCTCTCTTTGTTCTATTATATGTAGTTAACATAAATAATCAATAGATGAATTGAAATTTCTTATGGCAGGCTTGGATTGCAGAGATGGCTTCTTATTTGAAATCCATAGATGGCAACCACTTATTAGAAGCAGGATTGGAAGGGTTTTACGGACCAACATCATCTTCAAAACAGCAATATAATCCCAACTTTCAAATAGGCACAGATTTTATTGCAAACAATCAAATTCCTGGCATTGATTTTGCCACTGTTCACTCTTACCCTGACCAATGGTAGGTTTTGGCAACACCATCCAGAGCTTTTATTCTCAATTTTAAGAGCCTCAAATTGCTTATTGATTTTTTTTTTTAATTTTTTATATAATGAAAAGGCTGCCCAACTCAAATACTGAAGGCCAGGAATCCTTTTTGAACAATTGGCTTAACAATCACATCCAAGATGCACAGAATATACTTCACAAGCCAGTTCTGTTTGCGGAGTTTGGAAAATCATCAAGAACAGCAGCTTATAACCAAAGAGACCAGTTGTTTACCACAATCTACTCTGCAATTTATTCATCAGCTAGAGGCGGAGGTGCAGCTGCCGGTGGCATGTTCTGGCAACTTATGACTGAAGGAATGGACTCATTCCGCGATGGATATGAGGTAGTCTTCAGTGAAAATCCTTCAACAGCTAGTATTATAGTTGATCAGTCTCAGAAGCTTAATAAGATCCGAAAGATGTATGCCAGACTAAGAAACATTGAGAAATGGAACAGAGCAAGGGAAATTAGACAGGCTCAGTGGTGGGCTGGGAAAAATAGCAGCAAAGTAGGAAATTAAGGAGAAAAAGTTTAGATCTTTGATCATATCAGACTAGCAAAATATGAATGCTTTATAAAGCTAATATAACAACTTATATCATGAAAGTTTCGAGTGTGTTCTCTTTCTTGAGATATATACAGACTTCTTTTTCACATTCCTATTAATTTCGAGTTGTAAGATAGACATTTAATTGTCTGCTTCATAGCAACAGCGCCCGGCTAACGCAAGTGGTAATTATCAAAAAGGATGTCACAGATTCTGCAATTTATTTATTTGTACTCTGAGCCTAATGTCTTGTATTGACACCATCATGTAATGAAAGCTTAAAGCTTTGAATTATTCTAAGACCTATACTGCTAATCTTAATTGGATGTCTCAAGCATAGAAGGAGCATATAATTCACATAGACAAATTATTTTTAATTTATGCTCAAGGTTACTGAGTTAAAAATGTGGGCCAACTGCTTCCTACGCTCCATCACTGGTTCAATAATGCAAACAAGAAACCTTCAGGAGGAGTTCAATCTTTCTAGATAATAGTTCCATCTTTGATCGTTGCATCCTTCGGTATGGCTGTGATCCCTGATCTAATGTAAAATCCTTCTTCCGGTCTATCTGCTTCTAGAACACCCTGATAAGTGGAATGCAATTTATTAGACAAAGATGTGCCAATTAAGAGCGAATAGAACTCTTGAAATGGGTTTTAAAATAACTGTAAACATAATTTTCCATTCAAAAAAAAATCAATAAATACATAAAATGTAGCATAGCATTTGAACTACAGAGAAAAGCAAGCTTACATCAGCATTTGTGATGACCACATCTCTCCCTATTTTGGCATTCTTGTCGATAATGCAATTCCTTCAAATAAATATTCAGCCAAAAAGTTAAAAGCTTTCATAATCAAAACTGTAACAAAAATAACTCTACATATAAAGATTTTAAATGGAAGCAAACTGAGACGCTGTAAATCCTGGAAACTTCCTGCAAGCATTTTGGCATTTTGGCATTTTGGGATCAGAGGAGGAGGTAGGGTAATGAAATAAGAGAGAGAGATCTCCGTTACCTGATTTTGGTATTCTGTCCGACACCAACTGGAACCTTCCCTTCTGCTAGCAGAGAGGCAATTTCAGATTCAGTTTGATAGTAGTCAGCACCCATCATCATAGTATCCTGCAAAGATTAGGATGTTCTATTATCTGTCTTCATTCCAAAATTAAGAAAATGCCAAAATGCAAGTTTCATCTTATACATGTATATTTTCATCTTATACATATATAAGCAAGGGGCAGACATACTGTAATATGGAAAAAAATAGTGAAACAGAAGACAGACTTACTATAAGCTCAACGCCACTCTCCAGTCGTGAGCGCACACCCACTACAGAATGCTGTATGCTACATTCTTGCAGGAAACATCCATGTGAAATTATTGCATCCACAATCTGCAATAAACAAAAGCATTCTGATACAACAATTAAAAAGAAAATAGAACTTAGAAAACTATGTTAGAGTCATACCTTGCATTTATCAACTTTTGTAGGTGGCAAGAATCTAGGACACGTGTAGAAAGGTGTCTTTGAATCATAAAATTCAAACTTTGGTGGCTGCATGAAAAAAGAACATATTTACTTTAAAGAGTTATAAATGCCATCTAAGAAGGAAAAACTATTCCCATTATAGTAGTATTCTGCTCCTTGCTGGTTAGTTTCACTGTTGGCCACCCTAAAAAAAAAGGAGAGAGAGAGAACAAAAAGAACAAAAAGAAAGAAAGAAAGAAAGAAATAGTGACTTAAGCCTATGCCAGGGGCACCAACCTGTTCTGCAAGGGATAGATTAGCATCGAAAAATGACTTTATGGTTCCAATGTCTTCCCAATAGTCATTGAATAAATATGCCTGAAAAGTCAAAAGAAATGAGAAATGGGATTATTGTGAATTTGGACTAAATTGACCAGTAATACTAATGAAAGATCATAAGACAGAATTAATGTTGACAAGTGAGTAGTTAAGCTTGCCTGGACATTGTGGTGCATCACAGCAGAGGGAATAATTTCAGACCCAAAGTCATTGCTGGATGGGTAACTCCATCTAAGAAGCTTCAGTAAGACCTCGGTTTTAAACACATAAACACCCATTGACGCAATGTAAGGAAATCGTGGAGCATCTTGCTTAGATAACCCAAGAACAGTGGTATCAACTTGCTGCATAACAAAGCCGAACAACCAAAATCAAGCATTAGGCAGGGAAGGGATGTAAACCAAAGCTTTGGTCAATTGTCCTACCAAGAAGGATCCAATAGGACTAAACTAGCTTAATAGATGAGAACACATACCATTGCTTCCAGGTCTGAGCCCTTAGGTTTCTCGGCAAATTGGATGATGCGTCCTGTGTCATCAATCTTCATTAGTCCATAATCTGATGCGCGACTGCAAAATAAATAATGTTGGACGAATACAAAACATTCATCAAAATAAAATATTTATTTATATGATAGTAAATGTGTAAAACGATGAACTGTTTGCATCTTCAACAAAAATCATTTATAGATGATTATTTAAAAAAGGAAATATGAGAACCAAAAACAGCACTTGCATATAAAAAAACCAAGTGAAAGTGATTCCACAATCATTTCTGATTAAGGAGTTGCAATAACTATCACATTATATTATTCAATGAGAACATTTATTAAAACATCAAAGTACATTAAATTACCTGTCATCCATGGGTATACATGAAACTGTAATATCCGCTTTTGAGTCAATATGCTTCTGCAATTACAACAGAAATTGATGAGCCTGCCAAATCAAAGTTCGGGACTCAAGCGAATGAGGAAAATAATTCTTAATTTAACATTTCATTAATGCATAACAAAATTTGACCTGCACAAACTCCATATAATTCATCCGATAAAGATGATCACCAGATAAGATTATTACGTGTTCCACATTCTTATTCTTTGAATCCTGAATGGATCAAATGAAAGCCTATTAGTCCCATTTGTCTGAAAAATTCAAGCATCCAACAAAAATTCAAAGTTCTAGGCCCTCACCTCAAATACCCATACAAATTGCCGCACAGCATCTGCTGTTCCTTGAAACCACTTTTTTCCAGCCTCTCCTGGTGTTTGAGTAGCAGCCAGAACCTGTTCCACAGGGAATTATGTCTCTAAAAACTCGCAGAAAATAATAATCAACAACCGCGCATGTTTGACAATGTAATCAATTCCGCAGAAATGATATACTTTTCTTAATGAAAATCATTTACCTCCACAAATCCATCTCCAAAATTAACACCATTACCAAAGTTATATGTGCGAGCAAGGTGACGATTTAGCGAGCAGGAGTTAAACTGTGTTAAGATAAAAATCTTCTTTATACCACTATTGATGCAGTTACTCATTGGAATGTCAATCAATCTGTAACATCCTCCAATTGGAACCTGCAAATAAAATAAAATCAACGTGGATTTGTTTCTTTCTCTCTTTTTAATAAAAACAAAATCAATCAGCCAAACCCCATTATAATATGGATTCCCTGCACATATTGCATAGGCAAATTTCCTTTTATGACTAACTACACGCCAATTACTTTTATAGTATTTCGAAATATTTTTGAACCCAAAAAGCTAAAAAGTAAGGAAATTCATGTTACTGACGTCTTACCGCTGGCTTGGCTCTTTTGCTAGTAAGAGGAAAGAGGCGTGTCCCAGCACCTCCACCCAATATGATCGAAGCTACCTTTTTGGGGTCTGCTGTTGGTGTCTCAAGAACTGGTGTCTCAAATGTCTAGAATCAAAAAATTCAAATTCAATGCATAAGGCACTTGAGCATCGCCATCTAATTGAAGCTAACAGTAATACGATTAGAAAATCAGTAAACAAAAATAATGCAGAGTATTTTACTTACCGCAGTCTCTTTGTTAACATCTGATGTGAAAACAGAGTAAGCAACTCCAGGCTTAAACTTTTTGATGCCATTATTATTGCTTTCTGTCCTCAAATTCTTCGCATTGAAATTCCTGCTTTTCCGGTTTCCCTTGATCCAGTCTCCCCAAAAAGGACAACTTCCGTTACTGAGACTTCTGTTAACATTAAAGGCATTGGCAGCGCCCTTCAGGGCAGCACAGCAAGAATCCATGGCTTAACCAACCAAGAAATTAGAAACCCAGATTATGCTTTAAAGACTAACCTACGATTTAAGATCCAGGGAAAATAGAATCCTCGATTTAAAGAAAAAAAATTTATGGCACTGTGTTAGTTGCAAGTGACAAAACAAAACTACTTTTGCAAACGCACCCAGAATTTCACAGCCACAAATTGGACCAATATGAGAAAAGCCAGATCAAAAAATTTTAAAAGAAAAAATTAAGAAGACCGAAAAAGAATCAAATGATCAAAGTCAAAGACTTTCTATATCTAGCGATATGCAGAGGAAATAGAAATGAAAGGGTCATGAAGAAAAGCAAAGTTAAGTGAGATGATAATGGCTGGAGCTGGTGGAGAAGAGAAAAGATAGTCAGCGTGAGTATGCTTAATATGGGAATGTCACGAGAAAACACGAGAGCTAATTTTTGGTTTTAAAAAAATGTAACCTCTAAATCAGTAATAGTTTGTATGCCACTCCTCACTCCACACTATGCGGTTGCCACAGGCTTCCATGGAATTTGAAAGAGTCCTCCTTCAACTGAAACACCTTTCTATTTCAAGCTCCCTGTTTCCGTTTTTTATTTTTATTTTATTTTCTTTATTTCTTTGTAAGCTTAATCGTTTATTTATTATATTATTAATTATGAGTATCAAAAAATAGAAACTAATGTACTGTATAAGTATATTTGTATTTCAAATTTGTATATGTTCTCCCTTTCTTCTTAAAGAAAAATAGAAATTAATAATTACTTTTCCTCGTAAATAATTCAAAAAATATTTATATTCTCTTCAGATAAATTTATCTATATATTTTCATAGTAGCATATTTGTATATATTTTAAATATTACATATAATTATTATTTACACGTTGAAATTATTAAAAATATATTTTACAAAAATAAAAAATAATTTAATATCAAATCCAACTGCCAAAATTCACAAAAAAAATGTTAATTAGAAACTCACTAACATTAAAATTTAAAAGTTAAAAATAATTATTTGCCCACGTGTAAGAAGGGAAAAAAAGCTGGTGGGATAAAATTATTTTAAAATTGAATTTAATAAATCATAAAAATAAAATATAAAATATACTAATAGATGCTTAGACGTACGGGCGGTATTTATTTTATGCGGGGTCGGAGGTAATTGTCGTGTGATAATTGCTGGCAGGTCCAAAGAGATTTTACGAGTCAGTACCGCTTTAACTCTGACAACGTTTGGAAATTTGAGCGCCGTGTTTCAAGTTTCATGACTCAATCGATTATAATACGATCATCAACGGCTGATATTTGTTATATCTTTGATGACTCCACATGGATATCTATGTTGTCAGATATTCATATTATTGGTGACGGATGATGAATGGGTGAGATCTCGGTACCGGTACGGCGCCACGTTGACTCGTTCACATAGTAGGCTTTAGTTTAAACATTAAACGACAAAACGGTAGCTAGGGTCTTCTACACGGGCGCCCAACGTGTATTATAGTCTTCAGCTAAATGATACTTCAAGCATGTGAAAACGAATTTAGTGTATAAAGTACAAACAAAAACTAAAACTTGTTTCATTCCATTTAATTGACTTAACATTATTAAATAATATCATTAATTATTAATGGTAATATTCTTTATAAAAAATATGATTAAAATTATTAATTATTTACTTAATTATTAAAAATTAAATAACATCTAATACTATTAATGATAATAATATTAACATTAACTCAATTAACATCTAATTAAAAAAATGATATAAAAGCTATTTTTCTTACTAACTAAGACATTTAAATACTTTCATATTGTAATGCGTAACTAAATGTGTTTCTATTTTTAAATCTTTATATAAACAGATGTAGATTTGTAAAGATTAAAAGGTTTCATATTTGTGCCTCGCAAAAATAAAAATATTCATTCTATAAACTAATAAAATTACATATTATATATACAAAAAAAAAATTTGTAACTATATATGAAATCACTTAATAAGAAATAACTGATGAATTAAAATAAGATTCATCATGACAACAAACGTCATCATATTTGATTTTCTAATTAAATTTATAAATCTCATAATTAAGCAAGTAAATCACATTAATCGTCTTCTTGATTTGAATCATTAATGAAAGTACTTTCCTCTCTTTTTAAAAAGAAAAAGAAAAAAGAAAAAATTAATCATCCAATTCCAAGGTAGGTGTATGGGGTCTCTATAATAATTTTGCACACGTGGGAAATTGTCGGGCGGAATAGGTTCAGTTTACAGGCCCAAGTCAAGTTGAGTTGCCCAGCGGCCGTAAAACAGGTTTGAAATTAATACCCGAGTCCATACTCCGAAGTCGTTGATTATGGATTACCTTTTCTTATGCAAAAGCTCAAAAGCTTATGGCCCAATATTAATCAGAACCGAAGAGCCGAAAAAACCGAAGGAAGCAACCTCATCTTCATCGCATACGTTTTCGCCTGTCACCGTTCCTTCCCAATCTGTCCTTCACAATCCTTCAATCAAACAAATGGCGCTTAGTCTAACTAGCTCGTTCCTGCAAATTAAACCACTTTCTCCTCCACCTTTATCATTGAGAAAGGTAAACTCAACTTCCTATTAGAGAATTTCTGCGGAGATGCACCTTTTGTTTTTTTTTTTTCTTTCCGTTTATTTGGATTTGGTAATTTATTTTCGAGTGATCGATGTGAATGTAGGTGAAGGTCAATGCAGGGATGAATTCTAATTTGCAGGTGACCTGCAGGAAGAAAGATATACACCCGCAATTCTATGAGGATGCTAAGGTGTACTGCAATGGGGAACTGGTTATGACTACCGGTGGAACCCAGAAGGAGTATGTGGTTGATGTTTGGTCCGGCAACCACCCATTCTACCTCGGAAACCGCTCCGCCGTTGTTGTAGACGCCGACCAGGTGGAGAAATTCCGGAAGAAATTCGGTGAGCTCTCTCAGCTTATGGAAATCCCTGTCCTCAAAGGCGAAATTGTGTTGCCAACAAAATCTAAATTCGGTGGCAAAAAGAAGAAGTAGAATGAAACCGTTTGAAGGTAAAAAACAAGTTTCTGTCTATCTGGAGTCTGTAATTTGATTATTTGTTTGTTGATGAAATACATATTTTGGAGTTGATATTGTGGCTAACCTGTGATCAAGTTATTTGTTATCTTTTCTCATTTGAGTAATTATGCAGGCTTTTGAATCTTGATATCAAATGCTTTATGCAGTTATGTATGAGTTTAGTCACTGAAAGTTTAGTGGAAGAGAAGATATTGAATTCAGTTGAATTGTATCTCCATATTAAAATTTTAGAGGGATTTATTTAACAATTTTGAATGTTTAGGCAGTTTGAAGCAGGTGTAGTTTCAGAGGCACTGAAACCTGCTTGAGAAAGCACATTTGGGAGGATAGAACACATGCCATTAAAATGAAACTCCTTTCAAATATTAAATAAGGACTTCCTGTTGCATCCTCTGTTTGTTGTTTATGTTCTGCTTGCTTTGATAAATTGGGAATTTAGTGCCATCATGTTATAGAACTCATGTGGAATTAAAATCCTGAGCAAGGAATTGTTGTTGCATCATCTTCATTGATAAAATTCTGCTTTTTTTAAGAGCTTCGAAATCTTGTTGGATGAAGGGAAGATGATATCTTTTTCCTTTTAGATTTAATGTAGCTAGTCCATGTTTTGACCTTTATGACAGAAAAAATTATATTGCCATGTTTTATAAACTTCTGTAATTTTCTTTCGTTACCCTTTCATGTGTTTTTCTTCAAACTATACGCACATGTCACAACATGAATCGGTAAAGTAGGGGATAACTTCAATAACAATTTATTTGCATTGACATATATAACAGAAGCATTATTGACACCAGCAGCAATATTCTCTACATAACTGCGTCGTTAGCTTATTTAGTAAATGCAATGCATATAGTGCAGGTAGTAGTAGCATTCACTATTCATAGGGAGCTGGATTATGAAACTTGATATTGCTTTGATCAACATTTGAAGTAGCAGAAACAAGCAAATCCTGGGAATTGTGCATGACAAGCTCCATGTGAAGCACCTTCCCAATTCCTGCATTGACGATTACATTTACCTGGGTCTCCACAAAACCCTGACCATGTTTTGCTGCGCCTTTGGCAAAGTTTTGCTTCTGTAACTGCCATCTCTGCATTCACAAATATAATATCAAGATATATTCATAAAAGTTTCAATATGTATACTTAGGCACGCCTCCATGCACACACACACATAAACGCACATAAAATTCTACTAATGGTGGTGATGCGTTTGAAAAATAATAATAATAATAATAAAAGGGTAGTAATGAGATTGATGGTGGATCATACCCTTGGAAACAAGGAGGAAGAGGAAGATGATTAAAAAGCATAGGGCGGAAGAATGTAACTTTGCCATTTCCCCCTTTCCCCTCCCCCCAAATCTCTTCGTGTTACAGTAAATACACTTAAACTCAAGGAACCTTCTGTTGCCATCCTCTGTTTGATATGTTTATATGCATCTGGCGTGTTGCTTTGATAAATTGGAAGCTTTAGTCGCACCTACAATGTTTATAATGATAGCCTCATTGTGGAATTAAAAATCCTGGAGCATAGGGAGTTCTTGTTGCACTTCATCTTCATTTGATAAAATTCTGCTTTTTTTAAGAGCTTCGAAATTCTTGTTGGCATGAAGGAAGATGAATATCTCTCTTCCTTTTAGATTTTAATGTTAGGCTAGTCCATGTTTTTGACGCTTTATGACAAAAGAATTTATTATGCCATGTTTTTATACACTTTCTGTAAATTTTTCTTTCGTTTACCTCTTTTCATGTGGTTTTTTTCTTTCCAAACTATACGCATCAGTGTCTACAACCATGAAAATTACAACCAACATAAATTAATGAGAGTGAGGCGTGCTCACTTTCGAACAAATCCAGAGCCTTTATTTGCTAAAATTGACAATATATCTATAACAAGAATGCTATTATATAGCACACAGCAGCAATGTCTCTACATAACTGCCCGAGTCGTTAGTATATTTCTTAGCTTATAATGCAATGTAAGAGTTATTAGTGCAGTGACATCAGAAAAAAATATGGTTAGTACAGTAGCATGTCAACTATTCATTAGGGGATGCATAGGGAATATATGAAAACTGAGTGAGTGTGCGAATATGATCACTCATCACTTTTAGAATAGTTATCAGAAACATGACAAAAATCACTGAGGCAATTGTGCATGATGGACAAGCTCCTTATGACGCATCCCTTCCCTAGATCAATTCCTGCATGAATCGATTTACAGTTTTTCAATCCCAATTGTGTGGTCTCCACAAAACAGGCAACTGTCCAATTTGTTTTCGCATTGTCAGCCTTGGAGAGAGCTATAAGTTTGCTTCTGATTAAACTGCCCAATTCTTCAAAGCGTAGCAAATATAACAACACGCGAAAAATATGTTGAAATAATCAAGTTAGTATTTTTATTAAAATATGAGTTTTCTAAACTCGATAGAAGAATGGTTATTATACTTATTGTGTCTATATTCGTGCCACTCCATGCACACACACACATAACAACGCACCAATAAACCTAATACTACATTACTATTAAGATAACGGTGTTAGTGAAAGCGTTTGAACAAATCGAATAATAAGTCATGATAAATTAATAAAAGGGATGGGCGTTGCTATTCATCTGAAGTGATTTGATCGGAGGTGGATTGCATTTAACCGCTATTGAGTAATTAACTGAGGATGAGAAAAAAGAGGAAACCACAGAATGCCATTAAATGGCCAAAAAGCATTAAGGGGCGGGAAGAATGCTAACTGTTGCACAGATATAGCCCCCCTCTTCCCATCCCCCTCAACCCACCTACCCTATCCTACCACATTGCGCGGCCAACGGTCGTTCCTTGCGCACCATCGTCTCTCTTCTTCTCTCTCGTACTGGCCTATTCCTCTCTCTCATACTCTTTCCAAAAATGTTGCACGGTAATTTGTTACTCATAATTAGGAACTGCTGAGGTCATATATCTCCCCTTACATATCATTCTTTCTAACCTTCAGACCCACTGCACAACTTCTTTTTATCCCGTCAATACCATCCACCAATGGAATTATAGAAAACACCCGTCGAGAATGCCATGATATTCTCATACACTCATTATGACCTATCACAATCTATACAGACAAAACCATAATGTTAGCGTTCAACATGAGACAGTCTCCGCGTAAAAAATCCTGTGTACCAAAGCATGCAAGTGCATCTCTCATCTCTCTCTCTCTCTCTCTCTCTCTCTCTCTCCAAAAATGTTGCAGGTAATTGTATTTATAGCCTGGTCATTATCCTTAATATTTCTTTTCAATTTCAGAATGCAACTTTTTTATCGTCATCATCACATGGATATGGACACCCGTAGTACTATCGCAATATGCCTATCCTCTGAACAAACAAATTAGCGTAAGAAGTTTGAAAATCTTGTCCTATAGATGATAACTAAGTAATCGTTCAGCAAAATTGGCTGCACATAATGGAATTCAGAGTTCACGGCTACTAAGACACTCACCTTCGAGGAATACGATGTCTAAAAGGCGAAGGTCAGACGGTAGCATTAAATCCTGAAGTTATAGATTCAAATTTTAGCTGGAGCCAAATTAATAAACAAAACAAAATAAAATAGAAATCTTCAGAGTGGCTTTGCTGGGTTAGATTATACACAGAAATCTAATTTGAATTGGGATCTTCCAGTTGACAGGGCCCATTGGATCAGCTGATTTCTTGGGCTTTATTTCTCTTTTCAGTTCTGCTTATTGGAGCAACCATATCAGAGGGACAGGGAGGACGCAAGGTTCTTAGTTTATAGTGTTACCTTTCTTTCGTAATTCAATGACCTAGAGGTTGGGTAATCAGTATAAATGAGATATTGCATGTCATATTTTCCGATATATAATATATATTGAGCACCTTCTTTTCTCCTTAAGAATTAATGCTTGCATATAGTTATTACAGAGCCAAAGAAGGAAGAGGGAGGGAAGTGAATAAGAACAACAGTGCTTTAAATACAATGGGTTGCCACGTTAGATCTGTTTCCTTCCAATGGATAGCCATAAATACAATGCTTTTTGTCTTGAGAACTGCATGATCCTTCTTCGAGAGTTTTTTCTTTTTTTTAAAAAAAAAAAAATTCAACGGGTAATTTAAAACTTCCAATCCAATCATCCAAATCCTTTTCTTTCTTTCTTTCCACTTATCCTTTCAGCTTTAAGGTTAACCTAATTTATTGTCCTCATAACAAAAGTATACATCAAAAGGCAAAAGGGAACCGCATGATTTACTTCACAAGAGAAATCTATTATTTGACTCAAAGACACTTTTTTTATCTTAATCCTATAAATAATTTAAGTCGGTAACCGCAATTTTGGTTGAAATGTCTTCCTTTTTTGACTAGTTGGCCAATTGCTCCGTTCATTTTAGTGACATATGGATAATTTTTTTATTATTAGACTAAGAATTGAACCCTTTTCAAGAATTCAATGCCAAAAAGCAATGTGGACTAACATCTTGTATAGGAAATCCCTCAAATAGATAAAAAGGCAGTAATGATTTAATGAACATTATAAATTTAAAATCATCATTATTGAAAAAATATTTACTTAGACCCATGAAAATAGGAGTTATAAAAATATTTTTTTACTTTACTCATCTTATCCAATTTTCTCTTTGAACTTATCATCCATACTCCTTGGTTAACTGAACTTCCTCTGGTCTTTCTTTAAGTTTTTCTTACATAGAAAGGCAAGCTCTCAAACTTGACACATGTAAAGATATAATACTGTTAAATTTCACCCACTCAACCATGTCTCGTAATAGTAACATCTCACATATTTTTAACTCAATGATTAATCCTCTACGCCTTAAAAATTAATTTCCTTCCACAAACTACAAAATGGTAACTAGGTAACGGTCTATTTCAAATGGGAGAAATTCAAATAAGATCAAACATAATCTTCTTCCATGGCAGCATGTGATGATAACTAAATAAACCTCAGAGATATTAATCGATTTTGCATTATTAATTTGTTGGGTCCCAAAGACAGTAACTTTTTTCTTGTCATGTAAACCATAATAATTTTTATCAATCAATTATCAAACATCATCTTTACCTAATCTTAATCATGGACGCTAAAAGGCATTTAGATGTAATTGTAAGAAGATTGAGGAATACTAAAGCAGATTAGTGCGTAAAAGCTCTGCGCCAGATGTAACGTGCCTCCTGAGGACTCTTTAATAACCCACCGCCCACCCAGGTTTTGATTATAAATAAATAAATAAAACAAAAAATAAATTGTTTTGATTGATGGAAGGAAACTGCTTTGTTTCTTTCTTATCGACTGTGTTTGCACTTTGCAGTCTTTCTTTTTATTTTTGAGTTGTAGGAGGGAGAGGTCACGTGATGACTCTTTTTGGAGGTCAAATTACTAAAATTAGACTTCTTCCACTTATAATTATCAGAAAACCAAAAATCAAAATAAATCACACACTGAAATGCAATATTATGTTTCCTTATAAGGTTAAATAATGTTCAAATAAATTTTTCTTCGAGGAGTAAAAATTATAAAAGATATGAAAATCATTAGGTTAAGGATATAATGTGCATAGTTAAAAGATTAAATTAAGATTGACAATTTGCCAGAAATTAACACATAATTTCTGTTTTTTTTTTTTTTTTTTTTAAAGTTTTTCCTTACTTTAATTTATCATGCAGCCTCAGATATAGTTGATTGGGTTGTTGTTAATCAATGGGTCTTTGATGGATTTCATGATCATCTCTTTTAGACACCAGAACAGGAGTAGAGAGTTAGAGACGCAATCTTCTATTTTCTGCTATACATAATTACATATCTTCATTTCTGTCTCCCCCTTTTTTGGGCAGATCATGAATTTCCCATGCAACCCTAATTAACTAGCCACTCGCTAAAGTTGAACTACATAAAAAGCAATCATCCATCCCATTCTCCTTTTTCTCCTTCCACTTTTTACTGTCTCTGTTTGAAAGTGGCCAACTAAATATAAAATTGGGCGCAACTCAATTAAATTTTATTAGCAAAATTAAGACTTCAAAATTTAAAATTTAAAATTTAAAATCACTTATGTGAAACTATTTTACCTGAATATCATTTTCAGTTCGAGTATGAAAGCACATGTGAGGAAAAAAAATTCCTTAGAGCAAACCCTATTTATTTAAAATTAAATGATTTATATCAAATTGTTATTGAAATCAAGCAAATTACAACTATTTATCCAAAATCAATTGGCTAATGTATAATTACAATTGGAGGTTTAAGGGTTGATATTAAAATATTGTTTATATCAAAATTTAATTAGTAGTAAATGATAGTTTGATTAGTATATTTGTGGAGAAAGAAGGATATTAAATAACGATAAAATGATAAATTTTAAATATTATTCAATTCTAAAAAAGGAAATGAAACAACAAATTAAATCAGATAAAAGGAAAGTATAACAAGAATTGTAACACGGAAAGGGTACTAATTTATAATGTTTCTTCATAGTAATTATATAAATAAGGTAAGTATATATTTATTTATACATACATGCACAAACCCATAGTCATCACTACCCATTGGATAATTTTCAAATAAAAAATGACAATAATTTATTCTTAATTTTTATTTTTTTACATTTTTGAGTATATAATAATTAATTATCAGATTAATCAAATATTTTTCCGTTGGTTTGAAAATTTTTGCCTTATTTTTCGTATGGTTCCATCAAGGTTATTTAATTTCTTTATTTATTTTGTAATTACAAAATATTTCAGAATCGGCTACTGACTTGGCCAAACTGGGCTGAAGATTTCCTGAATCGCCGTGTAGAAGAAAAGATGTCAGAAAAGGAAAGTGCAATACCCGACTCCGAACGCTACCCATAAATCGCTCTCTGTAGAATCAATTTCTCTTTTTTTTTTTTTTTTTTTTTAATCGCCGTGTTTGTAGAAGAAAAGATGTCAGAAAAGGGAAAGTGCAATACCCGACTCCGACGCTACCCTAAATCGCTCTCTGTAGAATCAATTTCTCTTTTTTTTTTTTTTTTTTTACTTTTTTTTTTTTTTTTTTTTATAATAAAATTATAAAAATTGGTATGAAATAAATCCACATAGTGATCGCTGTACTCACATTTAATTTTTGAAGAATGTTAAACTGAAACATCAGATTTCAGAGACAAAGTCAAGTATACATTGTCATGGAGTGATACTCACGTAGCTTGTTTGGTTCTACCACCGTCAACCGAAGACTGGTCGATGTCCTGCTAACATATGGCCCACGGTCTTGTGACTGGTCGGGGATCGATCCATTTACCCTGCTGGGCTCAGTATTAGTTTTTTTTTTTTTTTTAACTTTTTGTTTTTTTTTTTTTTTTAAATCGCTGTAATTGCCTTAATTAGTTTATGTTTTCATCTTAAAAATTAACAATCTTTAATCCTATCGATCTACGGAATTTTTAGAGAATAAGCATCCGATTATTTTCGTAAAATAACTTACAGGAAAATATTTTTTATAATTTTCTATTGTTTGGAGCGTTTAGAAAAATAAGTCAGTGGAAAATAATTTTCTGGTCAAAGGAAAATTAAGTCATTTTTAAGGAAAATAACTTTCTATTTTCTATAGAGTAAAATACCTTATAAATCCATATTTTTTTAATTTATTAATTATCGTAGTTATTACCACCATTTACCACCGACCACCACCAGCGGCCGCCACCATTACCGGTCACCAACAACTTTCTTAATTTGTATTTTTTTTAACATTCTTTTCATATTTAATAATAAAATTTCTATTATTACTAATACTTTTTATGGTCTTATGAGATAAAATCTTTAATATTTTTAACTAATTTTTAATATTATTTTAAATATTATAAACCAAGATAATGAAAATTCATATTTAATAATAAAATTTCTATTATTACTAATACTTTTTATGGTCTTATGAGATAAAATCTTTAATATTTTTAACTAATTTTTAATATTATAACCAAATAATGAAAAATAAATCATTTGAAAAATATTTTTCAAAAACAATGTTTTCTATGCAAATTATTTTTCCTATAAATTATTTTATGAAAACAAATAGAGTATAATATACTTATTACAATCAAGGACTAAAGTGTAATTATATTTTAAAACAGGTGCCGTAAATATTTTATAAAAAATATAGAAAGTGAGACACTTTAAATCACAAAAATTACCATCATAATACTAAAATAATATTATATTTCGTGTGATTTTTTAAAATGGTCGTTATTGGCTTTCAAAAAAGGAAATTTATACATTATTATAATAAAATAATAAAGTTTTTTTTTTAAAAAAATTTTATTTCTAAATATTATTTTGATATGAATCGTTGTCTCAGACTGAGCTCTATAAAAGGCCCCATCAAGAGATCCATTGAATCGCCAGTTTCCTTTATTACTAGCTTGTCTAAAACAGGAACCAACACATCAGACGGCGAACAAATTCCGAACATGCAGAAACAACTCAACCAAGCTCACGTTCTCTAAGTCTTTACTTTCCTTTTTCCCTATACCTGTAAGTCTTCCCTTTCCATTTTCCCTCACTTCCTTCTCTGCAAGTAACTCCGGAACCCTAACCTCTCTCTCACTTGTAAATATATTGAATTCCTCCACCTCCTCTTTCACTCGTTTTCCACTAGAAATGTCTTCTTTCGAATTTGACATAGTCAAGGCTGAAAAAGCCGATGCCATGAGAAGGTGTAAAAGAGACAGAAACTGTAGATTCTGTTTGCGTGCTATAGGTGCTTTATCTCTTCTCTGTTGCGCTTGCTCATGTCTTCCCGTCGTTCAAGAGATGGCCTCTGGTTATTTCTACCTTCTGAACCACAAGTTCTTGATTTTTTTCATCATAAACGCTCTGCTTTTCATTGTCTACTATTTATCCACCAACGACGGTCACAGCGACGCTGAGTCTCAGGCTGATCTCTACGATCAATACGTCTACCTTTCCTCTTCTACTCGCCGGGAAACATCCGCCTCAGAGGAAAAACAATTGGTCGTCTCACCTGCGCCGGAGTTTCCGTCCGGCGAGAATACGTTCTCCGACAAACAATTAGTTAGTTGCAAGAATGTTAATCGTGCTTCAATGGAAGAGAATCCAGTTCGTTGTCTTGCAGTGATGGCTGGGACTCGTACTGACGAGAAAAATGTCAGGAGAACACAATCAGAGAAGTATACCATTGAGAAGAAGAGGAGGAGTTGTCGAACCGAGCTGCGGCGTTCGGAGACAGACAATGGAAGACATATTCCGGCAAGGAAGTCAATGCAGGATATGGACAGCGAAGAATTTAGACTTAGAATCGAGAGGTTTATCGCTAGCAGAAAGAAGGTTCTGAGGGACGAAAATGTTGCTGTTTTAATGGAAGAAAGGAAAGAGTGTTTTACTGCTATCACCTACGTGTGATTAGCAGTAGTTAAAAAATTAATAAGGTAGAAATTTAGAATGAAAGAAGTAATTAATTAGGGATTTAAGAAACTAAGATTTAGGGATTTGAGAAATTAAAATCTGTCTCGATTTTATGAATGTACAGTGCATAATTTCCCATTTTATGCTAATTACGAATTATGAATAATTTTTTCCATATTTATAATTCTTCTTTTTCGATGCTGCTTGGTTGACCAGATTGAAAGTCTTCTTTTTGCCTGACTTTTCCTATATATGCCCAAAGAAATAAATTGAAAATCAAAACCATACCTAAATATCTAAAGCAAATGCACACTAAGATATAAGATATAGTCCGAAACCCCTCTCCAAATACTTAAAATATATAATTCAAAGACTCTCCGACCTTTAAATTTAAGGTTGGATCCTCATCGATTATTGCGAAATTGTAACAATATATTTTGTATATCAGGGGAAAAAAAATAAAGAAAGAATGAAAGGAAACAAATTGGAATGACCAGAAATGACAGGAGGATACCATTCTTTTAACGTGGTTGGTACTCTGATAGTTACGTATTACTACCAAGCTTTTTTACTTTGCCCGGAAAATGAAAGTGATAACCAATATCGACATTTTTTTATTACATAAAACAAGAAAGGAAGCCCTTTTTCCTCTCTCGTCGCCACAAATAATATATTTTCTTTTCTAGTACTGTAGAGCAAAAGTCATGGACTGTGGAAATTAATGAATATGTTTTTGACGATGAAGCTTACTGTACCTATTTCAGTTTCACCAAATCAAGAAAAGCAAAGTACAAAGAACTAAATAACTAGGAAGTTTAGGAGTACAATTAATTACACAACAACTAACATATAATTAACTGATCATATCCTTTACGTAGCCGCAAAACTGAGCTTTCTCGAGTGCACATATAATTGCCCAATCCAAACCAAATAAGAAAGAAAAGATTGTTTAGCCTAAAAAGTAAAAAGGTTGAATCTTCTCAACACAAACTTTAATTTAGCCTACATGTAGGGTAATTAGCAACTCTGTCTCAATATATTTCTCATGCATTACACTTACTCATTTCCCATCTCTCTTTTTTTTTTTTTTTTTTTTTTTTTTTTATATTTCTCATTGCATTTAACAACTTACTCATTTCCCATCTCTCTTTTTTTTTTTTTTTTTTTTTTTTTTTTTTGGGGGGGGCGGGGGGGCGGTGGTTTATGAGGATATTGATATTTGTGTGATGAAAAAGTACACCTCTCTCTCCCACCTGGGGGGGGGGGGGGGTGGTTATGAGGGATATTATATTGTGTGGATGAAAAAGTTACACCTCTCTCCCACCTTCATTTTGTCTGTCATAGGGACACAACAACATTCCTCCTATTCTTCTTCCATTACTCCCCCTTTTCTCTTTTTTTTTTTTAAAAAATGTAATTTCTTATTTTCTTTTTATTTTTTTTATTTATATTTGGTGTTTTGATAGGACCCATTTGAGAAGTAAAGTTGGAAGCAGAAGAAAGGCCATGTCAATAGTTTTTTTAATCAATTGCGATTGTGATTGTATAAAAAATAAAAATAATTCATTTGTTGTGTGGCGGTTTCAAGCAAATTATTTTTAATTAATTTTTTTTTTTTAATAATGAAGCAGTTTACTCTTATCCACTCGCTCTGAAAATTTTATAACAAAAGCGTTAAAGAGATACTTTTGCTTCTTAATTATTAGCCTTCGCTTCTATATATTGCCATTTTGTTTGTTTTTTCTTTTCAATTATTTTCTTGGATTTCGGAAAAAACCTATATTATATTCGTAGAGTAGCTCACTACCATGGGCTGCCTGGCATCCTAACTTTTTCTTTCTAAATAAAGAAAAAATATATCACTCCATTTTCATTATAATTCTGATTTTGCTTTTAATTATTATAATCATTATAGACATGTTCGTCGGTAACTTTTCATGTAACTTTTTAGTATTTTGAGTTTTTGACTAAATTAAAAAACCGATTATATTATTTATAGTAATGTTTAGAGTTTCAGAAAGTTTATTATAAAACATTATTTCTTTTAATATTTGATAAAATGTTATTAAAAAAATTAATTTTATCGAGCATATATAATATTTTCTTTGATGATATTTTCATTTTGTTGTGGTGGGTGATGAGGATGACTAATGGTAGTTTTATAATAGAGTAGTAATAATCATTTCATAAAATAAAAAGGTGAAATTAAACTAATGCAAACATCATACATTGACATATGAACATATATCTTAAGAGTACTAAAATTATCCTATTAATATAGGAATTAACAATCTTGTCTTTCCTGTTGGTCATTTCTTTTACTTCTAGCTGTCACATGACCTAAATTGAACTCTCTTAGGAATACAAAATTGAAATCTAATCTCTTAGTACACTAGAGCATTACGTAACATGTAACCATATCGTGTTTGTGTAATGCAACTTGTACCCAAGTAGCAAATTGGATTTGTAGATTTTATATTATATGGGAGGGCACAAGATTACAGTGAGTTGAAGACGTACGAATTCAAGAAGAACTACTTAAAACGACATATGATTAATTGGTTCAGTCGACATCATAGAACTATTGTATGGGTAATATTGGATAAGAAATTTTGAACAATTAATATTTATATTTGTAATCAGAAATTGCAACAGATCTTACAATCAAATTTTTGTCCTAGCTACTTTTGTTTTAAGTGTCATAAATATTTTTTTTATTAATGTTGGATGGTGGGGAATTAAATAATTGATCGAGTGTTATTAATTATATTTTATTCCTTTCAATGTCTAGTGCTGAATATCAAAAAGGACACTAGCATTTATTTATGATAGCTAAGTAGATGATTAATGATACAACAGCTCCCTTAAGATATTAATGGAATTACTTCTTCATTGGCATTGATCAAATTAATCTGTTAAAAACGTGATATTTTTGTTAAGAAAAAGATAAATATATGCAAATGGTGCAAAAAACTATTAAGGAGGATCGAATTCATTATTCTTAGGGAGAAAAAAGAAAATAAAAACAGAAATTGTTTTATATTTTTTGCCGTATTAAGAAAAACCAGTAGTAATTAAAAATGCTAGCAGGTAGAAAGAGCATTTATTACTTAATAACAAAGCAATACTTGGTTGATCAAAAGGGATATAAAATAGAAAAAAGAAGATGCATTCGTGTGTGTGTGAGCAGTGGGGAACAAAACAATGACCCATTTTTATTAGTATACTGAAAGGTAATTGGGCGAAAGAAGACGAAGAAGCTAACAAATTTAATATTATGAAAAGCCCAAAAATTATAGCATGGTGAGTCCACCATCCAATTATTGGTATATATAATGTTGTTTGGAGTTATGGTACTGGTGTGGTTGGGAAACAAAACAATAGAATCAAAATTGTGTCGTTTATGAGAACAATAATGGTATAATAGAGCCAACGACGCCTAGTTTGAACAGTAAGATAAAGGTCTCTGGATCAAAAGATTCAGAGTTCAAACCTTCCCTTCCCCTCCCCTATTTCATGTAGTATTCTATCCATTTTAATGGTGTGGTTGGGAAACAATAGAATGTCGTTTATAAGAACAATAATGGCATAATGGGACATGGGATTTGGGAAGTGTTAGGCAAAGTCAAGTAACCACTAACCAGTAACCAGCAACATATAGAATATAGCTGGAGAATGGGACAGTACCTACTCACTTAAATGTGAGGGATTCTCTTCCCTTTGTTCAGAGAGTCAAAATTGGAGACGTTGTCGTTTGCCCTAATGGCCTAATATTATTATTAAGGGTGCTTTCTGTCTACTTCCGGAAAGTCCTGCTGTCCAATAACCAACACTTGAATTTTCTTTTTCTTTTTTTTATTAAACTATTATAAACTCAGGCTTTATATAAAACAATCAAATTTCTTTCTGTAAATAATGTCTGAATAGTAAAGTTGATGTCTTGAGTCTTGAGAGTGTTAGCTGATCATATGGATCAAAAGCGTGTTAAGATTAATTAGAAAATGCTTTTTATGCATCTAAAATCAACACAATGTATCATTTTTCTTTGTTATTCACTTGTGTCACGCAAACAAGATTTGGACTAGAACATAAAAATTAACCGGTAAGATTAGGTAAAACCTGCCTAATCGTCACTTTAACTACCCATTTATCTCTACACTCAAACAGAGCTTTCTTTACTCTTCCCTTTTGCGAGTAATACGTGTGACTTGTACAGGACAACCAGATTTTAACCTTGAGAAGAGTGCCCACTTCTCAGTACTTGAGTCTGAATCTATCACCTTCCACCTGCACAAATTAGGTCATTTTTACTAGATTAGTTTCATCTCTACGCCCTAATAAAAAACAGTATAAAAAGCAAAAACGACTGACTTGTAAGTGGTGACAAGACGGTGGAGGAAGACCAGCATCATGGCCTTAGC
The DNA here is from genome assembly GCF_014843425.1 of Jatropha curcas. The sequence goes on along the minus strand of NW_023591726.1, from coordinate 306,909 downwards.
CATGTTGATTCCCAGGCATGCCCTTCCTCCAATCCCAAATCCTAAGAAGCTATATGGCTTGGACTCATCCTGTCAAAGAAAGAGACGATCAATTTAAACATTACAATAAAAAACTTGTTCAAGCTTGTTTTTTGTTTGTCACTTGAAGGATAAATAGATAGACTTACATCAAATCTTGAAGGATTGAACTTATCGGGTTCCTCAAATAGAATATCATCAAGGTGTATTGATCTAGCATCAATGTTGATATTCCAACCTTTCTTTATCTTAAATCCTATATTTAGGAGAGAAGCCATGAACATAATTAACATTATCAACGTATAATTGGCAAGAAAATATTCTTGGTTAGGACATAATAAACCTTCAATCTCACAATCTTCAAGTGCTAATCTCGGTAGCCAAGGAACTATAGATGCCATCCTTAGGGATTCTTTAACTACCTGTTCATTAGCATCAATATTATTATTATTATTATTATTATTTTAATTTCAAAATACAACAGACTAAAATTTTTTCATAAAAAATGAAAATGTGGTCTATGCTCATTAACCTTAGAAGCAAATGGCATATCATTAAAATCTTCTAGAGTTACAAATGACCTCTTGGAAATTTTCTCCGCAATGTGAAATTGCTCAGCCTGCTCCAACCAATATATATATACAAGGATTAAATTGGTTAAATAAACTAGATTATGGAAATGCAATAATTTTTTACACTTACACAAAGTTTGTGTAAAACATTTTCATTTTCGCCCAGATACTTGACCATCCATGTGATAGCACTTGCTGTTGTATCTTGACCTGCATGTAAATTAATAATTACTTCGCAACGAGTATTTCATAGCTAATGAATTTACAAGAAAGAAAACATATACGTTTTTGACCTGCAATGATCATGGTTAATATATTATCCTTTATCTCTGAATCTGTAAGCTTAGAGACTTCATCAGAAGATGATTTATCACCGCAAACCAAAAGATGTTGCAGAAAATCATCTTGATTGGCATGTGATGAACACTTTCTTCTTCTTTGGGTCATCATTATTTCTAGTGTGCTCATAATTCTTTTCCTGGCCTGAAATAGTTTTAATCAAGAAAATCTTTGTTCACCTATTTTCCATTTTGGGCTAAAAAGGATTATGTAGTGAGGAACAGTCTAAATTAATTTCCATAACAAAATTGGATTAGTAGATTATTACCTTGAGCCCTTTGTAGAATCTAGTCCAAGGGAACCTCAAAGGGAATGCAAGCATGGCTTCACACACGTAAGTTATGTCCTTTTGCAATTCTTCTATCTCCTCTTCATCCTCCATTCTCATCAACATCTTGCACATGGCTTTGAAGGTTATCTGCCCAAATGCAATACCAAAATGAGCTGGGCTTTTTCACTTAAAAATATGGATTCATAAAAAGGCCAAATCAGATATTTGAGTTTACTGGTTTTAGCCTATAATATTTGTTCAGAATCCATTACAAAACAAGTCTCGGTTACCCTATGGACTGTGATAATAGCATTAGAGGCTGGGGCCCAAATTGAAAATTGAGCTGATGCAATTGGCAGTTTGGCACTGATATATTATGTTCAGGAAAAGTCTCAGTTACTCTTCTTTACTTTTTACTGTTGAGTCAAAAGTCAAACTACAGGCTCTGGAAACTGGCAAGTCTGGGCCATTATTGCAAGCATATCACCAAAATGGCATATTTGCCGACGAACCTAATTCAAACCTGATAGCCTAGGTACATCTCAATTGATATATTTCAAACTTGTGAAATTAATTCTTCATTTTTATGAATAACAATGGTAGCATATTTAAAGAAAGGTAACGGACCTTAAGGGCCTGGTCAAGTACAGTGACAGTTGCTTCATTTTCCCAAGTGTCAAGACTTTTCACAATCAATTCATCAAATTGTTTGATGAAAACTGAAAGGAAACTGGTCGAGAAAAGATTTATCAAACGACTGCGTAACAGCTTGTGATGTAGGTGAGAAGCACATAATAGGCTTTGATCCCCCACAAGCTCTGCAATTGATTTAATATATCTCTTCGTAAATTTACCAGACTCGTTATTCAAGATTGTTTTGGCTGACCCTGTGCTTGAAACAAAAACGTGGGTCTGCCCGAATATGCTAGTCTTAAAGCAATTTCCATACCTGTACTAAAAATTTTAAAAATGAGGATCATAGTTGCCAATTAATTAAAAAAAAAGAAAAAAAAAAAAAAAGAAAAAAACACCTTTGCCGGCGAATTCTAACAAACTCATAGAAACCTTTGCCACTTTTGATGGCAGCCATGAACTGTAGGGTCTCTCCAATGAATGGAAATCCTCTGCTACCAGGTGGAATATCAGAAATGGATTCCTGATTATAAGAAAAGAATAGAATTTTCCCCATTAAAAATAATACTAAAGCACTGAGAACAAGAACCGCGTAGAAACAAAGGCAAGGGCATGCATGAGGCAAAAAGAGAGCAAGCATTTTGGCTTAGCTTTGGTTTTGGTGGAGGGGAATAACATGTGATGATAGTGTAGTATTTTGGCTCATATCGTTTAAATATTTGAAAATCTGTGAAAGGTGTTGGTGTTGGTGTTGATAATACAAGTGTTGGTATTTTGGCCTGCAGAATTATGAATTAGTGATGTATAATCAAATTCTCTTCAATTTGCTGCCTTTGAATGTGGCTTGTGATTTCATCTTTTCTATACAATAAAGGCCCAAGTCAAAAAAGCAATTATTATTATTATTATAATATATTAAAATAAAGTTGACATATTTATTTTTATATAAGGTTAAGCATAGCATATGATAGTGAAAATTTTAAATAAATTATTCTACGTAACGCATTAAACCACTGTACCTACTTTAGCATTAACAAAAAAAAAAAAAAAAAAAAAAAAAAAAATGTGCGCTTTGTATTTCAGTTCTTGCTTCTAGTACAATAAAGGCCCAAGTCAAAAAATAGCAATTTTAATTATTATTATTATGATATTATTAAAATAAAGTTGAAACATATTGTATTTTATATAGAGGTTTACGCATACATATGAACAGTGAAATTTTTAAATAAATTATTCTACGTAACGCATTAAACCATCTGTACCTACTTTAAGAAAAAAAAAAAAAAAAAAAAAAAAAAAAAGTGCTATATCCTATCTTATATTATGTGCAAATTGCCCAGTTGGTTTGAGTACCTTTATCCTCTCTTTATTAATGGCTTTTGATAATAGATACGATGACAATTAATTAACTCTAAAATAAATAATCGAAGGTCAAAAAGATTGAGGTAGTCTTTTTTTTTCTCTTCTTGGAATTCATCCATGCATCAAATATTATTATATATATATATATATATATTCATTACAATGGGAAGAAGCAAAGCTTAAAAGGCAAAAGAAACTACAAACAGTTATATAATTAACTATCTTATTAGGAAGAAAAATCTGCTGAAAATTTAACTTCACGGTACACATAATTCACTTGATAAATACATAAAGATAATTATATGAGCAAATAGATTTAAATTCGAATTCTTCCCAACACTTAAAAATTAAAAAAAACACCCACTCTGACCGGCATATCCTCGATAACAGTTATATAATTAACTAGCAGCTAATTGTTATTTCTAAACATTGAAATAACCAAATTGATGTATTTGCGTTTATTGTTAGACAAATAATCATCCACCATCTCTGCATAACGAATAAATAAATAATCCATTATGTCTCTGCCAAAATGAGCTTCGAGCATTGACTCAACAACTGCTCTAATAGTCTTAGCCACTCTCTGCCCACGAGAACATTGGGAGTGCGTGTCACATGACCCTCCATCCCAGTCAATTTCAAATGCTTCAATGCGATCAATAATGAAACACCCTTCTTTCTCTACTTGATTCTTTATTTCTTCTCCACAAGGCGCATAATATGGAGCATTGAAAGAATCCACCTTTTCCTCCTCAACTAGTCCCTGCTTCCAATTAACAATAAGTAAGAATTTCTTAAAAAATAGTAAGAAGAATATTGATAGAGTAAAAGAAAACTCACTTCTGAAACCAACGTCATTAGTGCTTGTGCTAAGAGCTCCCATTGGTAGCAACTCTCGTCAGTGGTGGGATCAGAGGTTCTCCTGCCCATGAATGACAATATCATGCAACCTCCAGGGACCAATTCTTGAGAACGTGATTTCAGAAACAGTGAAAAGTCCTTCTGGAATTGCTGCGAATATGCTTCCCGCACGCTCTCTGGGCTGCTCTTCGACAAATACAGTTTTCCCTTGTTCATGTTTCTCTCTAGACCGGATGGAACCTGTATTTCATATTCAAAATTTGATCATAGAAAATTTCAAAGTTTGCCACTGTTAAGATTTTCATAAAGGTTAACATTTGAATTTGATCATAGAAAAAGGGTGTTTGGAAAAAGAAAAAAAGTACGAAAAGAAAATACAGTTAACAGTCAACGTCTTGCCGAGGTGGCTGGGTCCATTTAAACAAACCAACTTTGGTCTTATTCAAAATTTCGTACTCCATAGTTTTCATTCCGTACCGGCCATGGTGTGTTTCACTCCTCAGTATTCTCAGATATCAAATTTCAAATTCTTTTTTTTATTTCTGAAATAAATTAATTCAAACTGTTTTTAGAAGGTATAAAACAAATTCAGACTTGCATTTATTGCTTTATAACTGTTATTGGAGGAATTTATTAATGTTAAAGGAAAAAGGTAAGCATCAATCGTGTATTTTCAATAAAATAAGTTATCAAGTTAATATGAAATATTTGAATTATACAAAGAACTGGTGAAAAAAATTATTGTGCAGCTTCAAATCTTGGTAGGTATAGCTGGATAAAGATCACTGCTTCTTTACCCTTTTTTCTTTTCTTTTTTTTTTTTTTGAAAAAATTTTTAGTCAAACTAATGACTAATCCCTTATATATGCCTTGCAAGAGTTTTAATGATTTAGTATAGTTTCATGCACCAAGTGAATTAAAAAGAATAATGAGATATTTTTACAGCACAATTAAAAAAAAAAAAAATATTAAATGATTGTAAAAATATCTTACCTACCGGTATATAGACGATCTCATTCGTTAAGCCAATAAAAAAAAATTTTTTTAAAATGTTATTGTTTTGTCCTTTTTTTTAAAGTATTATATTTAAAAATACTATGATTAAATCAAAATATTGTTTGCAATTAATTTAGTCTATAAATGACATCATATGTAAATACTGTTTGCAATTAATTTAGTCCATAAATGATATCATATGTAAATTTTTGTGGTGATTTATAACCCGAAAGTGGGAGCTTTCTCCGTATTCTAATCTAAGTTAGTGTTCTCAAAAGGAAAGAGAGCTTACTAATGAATGGAAATAATCAAAATTTGCCACACAAATTTTTAGAACCGCATAATTAATTAATATTATGTTCACAGTAGCTAGTAGGTATTGCAGCATTAGATTTGAGTTGAAACTATCAGGAGTCAAATTAATAAATACTATATGGGAACCAACCTGAGAGAGCCAGTGAAGACTGGAAGAAGAATGAACACAGTGGAGACTCCTGGAAGGAAACAATCTACCATAGAAAGAACCAGGCATGGCTGATATAAAGCACGGCCCAAATCCTACAGCACCCTTTGCTTCCTTTATTTTGTTGTACAGTTCTGGCAATAACCCAAAAATACTGTTGAAGTCATTGCAAGGAAGATCGTTTAGAGAAACTCTAATCTCTGGTGTTGAACAACCCATTTCTTGGCATTTGGCGTGGATAATATCGAGCATATCAGATATTACTACCAAGGCATTGGGTCCAGATGAGCAACCCAAATCTGCTATGCCAATACTCCCAGGAATTTTGGTATTGCACAACATTTCCAGTAGTGCTTCTTCCATCACTGATTTTCCAATGGATATTATTTTGCCCTACATGCAAAAATTAGATTAAATATAATATTATATACTATCATATAGACAGGAAGATTTGGAGCTATGATGATAAAACATTAAATAAACCTGGACTGTTGAATTTTTTGCATAACTAGTTTCGCCATTCCCTTTGTTCATGTGAAAACCTTCCATTATTTCCATTTCTCTCTCTCTACAAATGACGGGCTTTGGGCTTTACGAAGAAGAAAGATTGCTTCCTCTCTTCACCTTCAGCTTAAGCTCGTGGGTAAGAGTTCGAGACGACGGACAAGCTATATATAAATGTAGGGGAAGGATGCATTAAATCATTTACAAATAGTGTTTTACTCAAACGGGATACTTCTAACCGAAAGAAACAAAATAATAATTTTTTTTTTATTAACTTAGTGTATGGCCGTATACTTATTTTTTTATTTTTTTCCCTTTTAAATTTCTGTTTCTATGCCATAAATATGTAGGGTCGGTAATTGATAATAACTAGGTGTCTAGGTTGGTTACCTAGATTCATTACTGCAACAGTAGTAGCTGAAAAATCCTTAACAAGAGACTGACATCGCCGTTAAGTCCAAAATTTTTAAAATTTCATTTTCTATTAAAGAAAATCTGAAAAAAAAAAAAAAAGTTGTTTTCCCAATGCTGTTCCTCCTAAAGCAAATTATATTGTAATAAAAGGTGTCTGGATTATCTTATTACTATATATCATGTTAATAATTATATACAAGGCTAACACGAGCTATATATATATATATTCTGTATCGTCTTTTTGTTTAAATAATCTGAATTATTTCCATTCAGATTAACCTTCTATGGAGTATCATATTTTTAATATTAAATAAAGTTAGGCAATGGTTTTCAGCTAATTGGCATTTTAGTTTGAATTTTATACTTACTGTATAATAGAAGGAATTAAATTTTAACAATTGGACATAAATTAGATTTATAAGAAAGAAATATTTTTGAGAAAAGTTCTACACTTTTGAGTAAAGTGTAATCCCGAGCACGTGGAATGAATCACATTGCTATATTTAAATTCTAGTTAATAAAATCGAACCCAACCAACACATTTAAAATAAGAGAAATATATAAAGGCGTGATTTAAGTATTGGTATATAGCATCTGCCATGAGTTGGTGTTTGTATTAATCTCCAAGCATTCTGATTCCCACTCAGAACTTAGGAAAATGATATTTCGCAATTTCCCAATTGGAAAAATCAAAATTCTGACATGATATATTGTATTTTGGAGTTGGAAAGAAATTGAGACCCACATAAAATTTCTTGTGGCTCTAAAGTTTTGGGACAGGTTGGAGAAATGACAGCCATTATTTCTTGTCAGCAAATTTCTAGGTTAGATGGTACGAGAATAGAATTACTAGTTAAATGACAGCCACTTAACTAGTACACTAGAAACTCTATTTAAATCGTACACTAAAAACTCGTTTTCATACCATGGTTTTATGTCAAAACACGAGAAGTTGCGCACCAAAATATAATATAGCGGTAGGTGTATATACGATTAGTAATAAATTTAAATTTAAATTTTCATCTCAAAATTTTAAAAAATAATAAATAATGTTTTTTTAATTTTATTTTTATTTATATTAGAGAAAATAATTACCATTCATTTTAAAATAAATAATATTTTGATTAAATTATCATTGATTTTATGATTATTTAAAAAAAAGTAATTATTTTTTTTATTGTCATGTAAAAAATTTAATAAGTACCATCTTTTCAAATAAAGGTAGAGTTAGTTCATGTCTTTTACTTTTATTACACTTCCTATATTTATAATTTGTACTTCAGAATGAATGGTTTAACATTGAAAATATATATACAATTTGATATTAACGTATTATTGTGAAAAAATATAGAGTTTGTCGTAAAACTATATAAAGTGATAAATTGATCATAGTTTTAAAAATATTAATTTTAATTATATAGTAGAATTTGTTTGATAATTTATCGTAACATTTTATATTTTAATATTTAGTTGAATTTTTGTGTAGTCGTAAAATGAAATCAAAAGTAAAGTTAAAAATAAAAATCAAACCTAAAACTAAAATTAAATAAAAAAAAACCTAAAATTAAATTAGGATTTATTTTTATTATAACTAAAGTATAAAATATTACATTGTACATTGTAGGAACAGTGTATGGATTCAACCCGCCAAGCTATGAACAGCATTAAGCAGGAGTCGTGCATTGAATAATTTTACAAGGGCGGGGGCTGTGGCGCCCCAATTGCGATCTATTATGTCTTGCGTATTAAGAAAAATGAGGAAAACAACTCCAATTTCAAAATTTCCAACTGCACGCCAAAAACATGAAAGAACAAAGAGATAAGACTGCGAGAGATGTACTTCTTCTGCTCGTTACACGTGTAAGCAAAAAGTGACGTCGTACCTTCACGGCTTTACTTGTCATTATCGGAAAATATATAAGATAATTTGGGATTTGGATTCAATTTTCTTAATTAGTATGTCAAATAACATAATTTAAGCTAATTACATAATTGGCATCCAATAAAATTACTTTAAAGTAAATCCTTAAACAAAAATTCTCATGAAAGTCAAGCAACTAATTGCTTTTTCGGTCACTTCTTCTTTTAACTATTGAAGGAGACTGTTATTTTGCAGGCGGAAGCATATCTATCCAAAATGATATAAAATTGCACTCATAGTATCTCCTCTTTACGCTTCCTTTTGTTCCTTTGCCTCAAATCACCAAGGAACAATTTGCTTTCGGTGTCCTCTCATTTATCCAGCATCATATTTACTATTTCATACTCTTCTTTTCTTTCTTTTTTTTTTTTTTTTTTAAAAAAAAAAATTTACTTTCCAGCATCATATTTACTATTTCATTACTCTTCTTTTCTTTCTTTTTTTTTTTTTTTTTTAAAAAAAAACTACACTCTTGTTTGGAATAAGGACAATGGTATTTTTTTTTTTTTTTTTTTAAAAAAAAAACTACACTCTTGTTTGGAATAAGGACAATGGTATCAAATGTTGCTTAATCTATCATGCTATGGTTGTCTAGATATTCTTTTTTTTTTTATTTTACATAGTTTTTCAAAATAAACAGAAGTTTCCACAGTAAATCATAGATGGAGAGATTCATTATTCAATAATTTTTATAAGTTGAACTGCACAATCACATGATTTTTCGAATTCCAATTTAATTGTATAGAGTGATTGCATATAAAAAAACATATATGTTAGAATGCTTTGTCATATGTATATTTAGTGTTTAAAAGTCTTTGATCAATTTTGGAGGCAAAGCTCAATTTTGTCTTTTCCTCTATTCTCTTTTCTTTCCATCTAGACTTTCCCTTCAAACTGTATTAATTGGTTTTTAAGGTTTTTAGCAAGAAACAAGGAATTCATGTTTATTTTCAATTTTTTATCTACTCGTTTTCAATATTTAGGATGCATGAGGAGCACGTGTATATTTTTCTGTATGTGGTACGATAATATGCACGAGGAACACATTTTTTGACCTAAACTTCTGAACGACACGTACAGTGGCCTAACATTCAAGCTTGCACAATTTAGAGGATTGAGCTAATGTCGCACCTCATTGTTTGCAATTGACCTAAATTATGTTTATTAGACGCACAAACTAAATCCAATATTATCTGAATTGAGTTAAAGTCGAATACGAATTTCATTAATAGGTCTACTTTACTGACAGAAAATGGGAAAAATTATTGAGTTCTAAATTTTTAAATTTATTTTATTTAAATAAATATATGTGATAATAAAAAATTTTAAAATTTTTAAGTTATTAACTTTTTCATATTTATTTTTTAGATATTTAATTTTATTAATTGATTGTAATTTAAGAATATTTTACTTTAGGAAGAGGGGTAAAGAAAGGAAAAAATATATTCTTTTTATTTTAATATTCTTTTCTTTTATAAAATTGTAGTTTGAAAAATTGATGTTTTCATGCAATTTATAAAATTAAAAATAAAATAAAATTTTTGGTTCAATTTAAAATTTTATTAAGACCGTCTACACCAAACTATAAATGATCAATAATTCCATGTAATTTTTGACCAAAAGCTGTTGTTTGTTAATAAATTGAGTGACAATTAAATAATAGTTTCACATTAATTAGGTAAATTATATAATTATTCTATGAAAAGTTAAATGTTGAAGGTTGTTTATAAAAATATATTAACACACATTATATTAAAATTACATGTAGAATATCATAATTTTTAATCCATATTTATATATTTGATTAATTTGAGTATTGTTCATAATTTAGGTCATTCTGAATTTTTATAAATAGCTGTGTTGATTTATTTTGAATAAATTTTCAAATCAAATCAAATAAACTAAATTAAACCAAACCAAACCACAATACTGCTATTTGCCATAACTCTTCTATTGGTTTGTTTCTAAACCTAATGGGTATGGGCCATTCTAATGGGCCAACTTCCAATACAGTCTGACCCAAAACATATTCAGTTTGCCGATCTGCGTGACAACTACGTGACCACGAGGCTACTGTCTGGTATTAGAAATCTCTCCAAACAGTTAACACAAGTGGGTTTTGGGTTTAGGGCAGGATAAGATACGTGCCCCCACAAAATATTTTCTATGAAACGGAATAAGTATCTGGTGCTATAGTTGTACGTTTGACCTAATTTCCTTCAGTGACTAGTCAGTCCCCAAGGTACAAAAAAGGAAAGCGGGCACACATTTTAAAGAGAAATATCTTCACTCCCAAACTCTAATCGGTCAACTAACTGGAACGATTGCAAGCCAGACTGATAAAATCGAATTGGAAAAAGGTCTCTCTCTTTTCCCAAGAAGTAAAGCGCCACTGATTCTCTCTCTTTATGCACTTTAATCTGCAACTTGTGGCGTTATATTCAGCTCCGCGGAGCTGAGAAAGAGTACAGTGAAAGTGAAGCATCCTTAATTTCGATCGCAGGTTGCGATTCTCAAGTCTGCGAGCGTCTGTTTTAGGGTTTTAAAAATAATTTCGTTTCAGATCAGCCGCCTGTATCGATTTTGAAATATTTTCAGGTAAATTACTTGTGTTTTTTTGTCTTGAATTTATTATTATCTATTTGTTGGCAATATGGTGTAATCCGATGGTTATTTGTACCGTAGATAGCTGAAGCATCTTGAATTTATTATTATCTATTTGTTGGCAATATGGTGTAATCCGATGGTTATTTGTACCGTAGATAGCTGAAGCACAAGTAATTTAACTGAAAAGAGTCTAAAATCGTTACCGCCGGCTGATCTGCAAATCAAAACTGTGCTTAAAACCCTAAAACAGACGCGCCTTCACTTTCACCTTACTCTCTCTTTCTGCACTGCGTTATATTCAGCTTCGTGGTAAAGTGAAAGTGAAGCATCTTTAATTTGGATGGCGCATTGCGATTCTCAAGTCTGCGAGCGTCTGTTTAGGGTTTTAAACATAGTTTCGATTTTCAGATCAGCCGGCGGGGACCCATTTTTTGGACTCTTTCAGTTAATTACTTGTGTTTTTTTGTCTTGAATTTATTATTATCTATTTGTTGGCGAGATGGTGTAATCCGATGGTTATTTGTACTGTAGGGAGCTCTCCATAATTACCAAATGGAGACCAAATTAGAGCAGAAGGACGCTGGTGAGTGGGTCTACAGAGGCGAAGGTGCTGCCAATTTAGTCCTTGCTTATACTGGATCATCTCCTCTCTTCGTACGTTCATGGACTCTTTTTTTTTTTTTTTTTTTTTTTTTTTTTTTTTTTTTTTTTTTTCTCTCTCTCTTTAAATTGGAAATCTAATTTAGAAACTTTATGCAGTTACGGAAAGTCTGTTTTAAGGAGGGGCCTTGTATGCTTGGGCTTTTTTTTTTTTTTTTTTTTTTTTTTTTCTCTCTCTCTTTAATTGAATCTAATTTTAGAACTAATGCAGTTACGGAAAGTTGTTTTAAGGAGGGGCCTTGTATTGCTTGCTTTTTTTTTTCTTTTTTTTTTTTTTAATTTAATTGTCTACTTTTTTTTTTTGGAACTGTTCTCTTCTATATGCAATGTGTGGTACAAAGGTCGGGAAGGTAATGAGAATACAGAAAATAGCAAGGAATGGATCTTCACGTCGACTGGGTGAGCACACAGTATTGACAGAGCAAGAGCGGTTACTATGGCGGGAGTCAAAAGAGCTAGTATCGGCTCCTACAAAAGAACTAGCGGAGTGGTTTTATGTGAAGCATGTCATGAGCCCTTTGTTGGGTCCCAAACACGTAGATGCCGGTGTATGCCTTTTCTTCTTCCCTTTTACTTTGATTTTTCTAGAGCTAACTGAATTTCATTTTTAAATGTCAATTATGTATTTGCCTTCTCTTTAGTCCTTACAGTGTAGATATATTTGTGCTGAAGTTCCGTATATAAATATGCTGCTGAACACTTAATTTTAGTTAGGATAGCATTTCTGATGTTTACTTGGAATTTGGCAGATGCATGTTTCAGTGTCTAGAGATTTTCTTGAATCCATAGAGAAGAAAGTGATTTCCCAGCGTCCTGCCTGGAGAGTTGATGCTGCCAAGATCGATACAGACCGGGATTTTGTGCTTATCATGACTGATCACTCTTTATTTCCTCATGGTATTTACCGTGCTCTTTTTATACTAGTTGTCAAAAAGTGGCCATGGCATGTTTTATGTGGTGCACTTACCTGATGGCCATATATCTGGACATACCAGTAGGTAGTCATGAAAATAGTACTTTTGTTCTGATGCCTATTTAAGGCCAAAAGCAACAAACAGCTCATTTGATCTGCCAGAAATTCTGTTCTATCTATTACTCTCTTTTGATGCTTGATGCCTTTACCCTTTCATATTTCTAGGCAATATGAGACCAAATCATAATAACGTCGGTGACAGGATTTTGACCTGGTTGCCTGCCTATCATGACAGTTGAAATTTGGCAACAGCCCCTATTTTATGTAGTAAACATTATGGACAATTACTTAATTTTTAAACCATGGAATCAAATGTACATAATGTAATAATTTAAGGGCTGATTGGTTTATCTTTTGATACAACATTTATAAGTGTTAGTTTATTCTGCTCTCTTCATATCAGGTAGCCTTAAAGTTGGACCCTGCATATCTGTTGAGATAAAGGTATATATACACAACTTTTTGTTGGTTGTATTTCTTCTCTTCTCTTGTTCTTTTTTGTTTGCTTGTGAGCAATATATTTTCCTTATAAGCTTTATAACTTGCCTATTTGTTCCCATCAAGTAGCCCAAATGTGGATTTCTCCCATCATCAAGGTTTATTGCTGAAAGAAATTCCATCAAGAGGAGCACAGCTCGTTTTAGAATGCACCAAGTCCTGAAGTTGAGCCAACATGAGGTTTGTTTGTTTATGCTTTATTATGGTCCCATGACAGATTTATTTCAATGATGCTATGAATTGGTTTACTATGTCAGTTATCATAAATGACTTCTACTTTATTGATTAGTGTCATTAATGCAAGCTTTAAAATCTTGTGCATGTATTGCAGAGGTGTTTTGTCTAATTTCTGGATTTCATTCTCTTCAATCATGTTAATTTTTCAGATATCAGAGTTGAGCCAGTATGATCCTCTGGACATTTTCTCTGGTTCGAAGGAAAGAATACACAAAGCCATCAACGATCTCTACACCACCCCTCAAAACAATTTCCGTGTATTCTTAAATGGTTCTCTTATATTTGGGGGCTTGGGTGGTGGCACAAGCAAAACTAGTGCTTTGATTGAAAAAGCTTTTGAAGATGCATTGAAGGGAGTCATCCAGGCGGATGATGGTTTGCGTACAAGGAGTTTTATAGAGCTTGTTGCTGAGACAGTTTATAGTTCTCGAGTACTGGATCAGCTTCTTGAAGCTCAAAAGCTTGATAATTTTGACATTGAGGGGGCAGTTCATGCATATTATAACATAATTTCTCAGCCTTGTATGGTATGCAGAGAATTGGATGAAGCAAGATTGCCACATAGATATGCCTCCTTGCATTCCATTCCTATGGATGACAGCTTGAAGATCGTGAAGGACTATTTGATTGCTGCGACAGCAAAGGACTGTAGTATGATGATCAGCTTTAAACCAATGGAAGATAGGGGTTTAGGATCTCAATATAGTAGTATATATCTGCAATCAACCAACCAAAATTTTGATTACAAGGTAAGCCTTTAACATCTTTCATTTATATTTTAAATCTCATGTTAGATATTAAGTTACTTGAATACCTATGAGGTTCATTTTATTGTAAACATATCACATTAGGAAAACCTTGGGAGAAAGATTTTTAATTTCTTAAATAATTAGACATTCATGTCTCCTAAGATTCTCATTTTCTATAGGGTGAAATTTTATAATATTTATGCTCCATGTGGTGTTCAAGCCTTACAATGTTTAAAATCCTGTGCGTGTTTGGTAATATTTAATTCATGGTGATGGTTCCTCCCTTACTACTATAATAATAATTTCATATGTTGATGAAAGCTAGCACTGGGTGTGCTTTTTGCCAATTAATAAAGTTTCGTCAGTTAACAGTTTGAATTCTTCCAGAAACATGTCTTCTATTACAGTTTGATATTTCTTTTTGTTGCAACTGCTTTAGGTGAGTTTCCTTGACTTGGATTTGAAACCCTTAAAGAAGATGGAAACCTATTATGAAAAGGATGAGAAAATAATGAGCTGCTATTCCGCAATGGTGGAAACAAACTGTACGAAAGCCAACACTATGAGCATGGAAGTTTATGAAACTATAAAGTAGATTCAGCAAGAGTATAGAGCATTCTTATTTTACTGAAAAATTTGATTGGTAAGTGGAAGTATTTTGGTATAATAATCTTTTCTCCCGTAATTATTGTTTAATGTTACTTGTATAATGAATGTGGAAGTTTTCACCTTTTGGTGCATAAAATTTGCCTTTTTCATTTACTTCTTGAAAAGATTGAATTTCCCTTGTAGATGTAAATAATTCTATCTCTGTATATTTCTTAAAATTTTATAGTATGTAAGCTTTTGAGTTGAAGGGTATTTTGTCTTTTTTATATCACATCACCTCTTGTTTGATATTTTATGTGATGCCTTGAGCAATGTTGTTAGACCCAAAGCTCTGGGGTCAGTTTCCAGTATTATATTAATGTTTAAAGATAATCATTCAATATCAGTTTAAATCTTGTTTGAAATCTCTAGTTGAACCTTTAACCCCAGCTCTACCTTTACCAGTTCAGAAATTTTTGTTTTTAGAGCTATTCAAGTAAAACTGAAGTACATCTATCATTCATTTTCCTCTTATGTCCAATGCTCTTAAAATGACTTTCTACACAACCTATATTGAATTAAGTACTTGTCATGAATCACGTTTCCTTTTAAGCCAGTTATAAACGAACCATGCCCTGAATTTTTATTTAGGGCGTTAAATTCTGGAATATAGGTGCCATGGAACTGGAAAGAAATTTTAGCAGGTCACTTTGAAGACTCCTGTCAGGGCAATAAGCCCTAATCCAATCTATTTGCTGTTGGCCGTTTGAATCTTTTCTGTTCCTTCTGCTCATTTGAGAGCTATATTCTTGGAGGTTGGAAAATGTTAGAGGTTTTCATCATCTTATTTACACCGAGATGTCCAATTCTCCACGCCAGGGCATCCACATTTCTAAATACAAGCAATGATGTATTAGTATTAGCTCTAAAATTCTACATAATACTGAATTTACCTTTTCAAATTTTTAAAAGTGCTATGAGAAATATTGCATGTGAAAGTACACTTGTTTATAGAAATTAATATAAAGATCTATTCAGCTTTCCACTGTATGTAGTCATTTGATGGAAATTAAATGAGGGGGAGGGGTAGAAAGTGACAAGACACTTTAGATCACTGCTTGGAAAATGATACCTTGGCTACTTTTAGTGCCATTCCATCTCAAGCTTACGTGTCCTCTAAAATTCATTTAGCTGGGCTGCACTGCGTTGGGGGTCGGGAAACTCAAATGTCGAGGCCAAAATTTAAGCAGACTTCTGATGGTTAAGGTCTTGCAATCTGATTTAGCAGATTTCACTCTGTAAATTGCCTTTTGCTTTAATGCAAATGTGCATCTGTAACGTGTTCCGTTCTGCTAATTGTGTTTTCTTATAGATTTAGATCTTTCTTTTCTTTTCTCAATCATGTCCAGTTAACGAAATTTTAGTATTTCAATGGTTGATATATGGACCTAAGATAGGCGGAATGGAGGAAGTGAATACATGCGGCTGATCCTAACAAGGACTTAGTTATTAGGTTGACATATAAGATAAATATAGGATAGGCAATTTTTTACCAAATTCATCAGGTTTGGCTCATTGTTCAATATGGGTTTTCAGTATACTTTGCTGCTTTTTTCTTTTCATTTTTATTTGTTCATGTTCTAATCAGATCTTAACTTTAATCTTTCTATATGATTGTATTGTAAATAAATTTTCAAGAACAGAATGAAATACTATTATTCTACATGTTTTAGCACATTTATTTAATTTCTTAATATCTACTTGTATTTGTTTTGACAACTGTGATTTAGACATTTAAAGTTCTAATTGCATTAGTAAATTCTTTTTTTGTAGAGTAACTGTATTGAAGATCAGCGCCTGATTCTAGAGCTTGATTTCAGATCAGGATTTGCAGAATGAAGTCAAGATGGAAGACTCGACTGATCTTGTATATTAATTGACCAAATACAACAAACATGGGTCCATACATTGCTAGCAGTATGCAGCTGTACCATGTGCTCGATGATGAGCTGCTAAGATGTTAAAGGTATTTCTGTGTGTATAAGAATGGGACCTATTTTGGACTCTTTTAATGCATGTACAATCATAAAAGGACGTAAAATGTGGCAGGAGTAGGATTAGATGTGCCCATTATGTGGACTCCAATGGGCTCTATAGTTGAACTCATGAACTAAATAGCTATTCTATGCCTTCTTGGCCATGCCAATATGTAATATCAGGTCACAAATGCTGTTTCTTCAAAACATCCTACATGAATGCTCTATTTCTCATTCTCTGTGAAAAACAGTAAATTACGCTCGTCACTAGTCATGCATATGCCAATTCTGTAGTTAACCATTGACAATGATTTCCTCAATAATGTGATGGTTAGACACATATGGCGTGACTGCTACATTTGTATGTATGGACATGTACATCCTTCTGGGTTGCACTTGCACACAGGTTGCATCCCCATGGAAGATTTTGTGAGACGTGAAATTGAAATGTGTTGCTTGTCTATGGATGTGGTATGTGAAATTGAAATGTGTTGCTTATCTGAGATTATATGTGAAAACACATTCTAATATCAAATTTCTTGCGAGTAAATTTTGCATTCAATGAATGTAGGAGGTAACAGTTGATCCAATCTAGTACCCTTCTGACATGCATTTACTGCTTGTCACCTACTTACATTTACTCCATTTTGCCTTTGTCCAAGATCAAGTAAAGTAAATGTAATAATATCATATGATTTTATTGCATAATCAGGCAAAACAAGTGCCCAATAAATTATATATAGCATCTCTGAATCCTTCCATACTTCTGCATAAGCCTATTCTATTCCACTTTATTGTTTTTTATTTTTTTTGAAATTTGTGTCAGAAACATGCCGAAGGTTATCATTTGCTCGGACTTATCTGTTCTCTAAGTTGTTTATTATCTTAGTTTTTTTCTCTTTGTTATTCTATTTACAAAACATTCTCTTCCACATTTTCTTTTTACACTGACATTTTGCAGTGTCTTTCCTAATGTTAGATATCGCATAAATATTTTCAGTATTCTAGTATTTAAGCTAAAAAAGAGTACGGACAAATCTGACTTTTTACTTTTCTGCTGCAGAAGACTATAGTGTCAGTGGAGCTGCTATGTTCAAAATGCAGGCAGAAGGTAATGAAATTAATTGCAACCATAGAAGACATAACTTCGATCGTCCTTGATCCTGCCAAGAACACAGTGACAGTGATCGGTGAAGCTGATCCAGTGAAAATCATTAACAAGGTGAGGAAATTTCGAAAGTCTGCAACAATTGTGAGCATAGGGCCTCCTAAGGAAGAGAAGAAGGACGATAAAGATTCATTGAAGAGAGAACTTGTTGTGCCTTGTGTTCCAAGGACTTGTCAGCGATGCGATGTTTGGTACGTGGTTGGTGATGATCTTTATACTTACTGTTCTGTAATGTAAATGAGAATGTAGAATGTGTATTAATCAGTATGTTCTCTTGTGTTTTAAATCCTTAGTTCTATTAATAAAATGAAAATTAATTCTTAGTAAGAAGCTAGTGTTGGGGCTGATACTCTAGCAAGAGCTTCTGATCGATATGCTAGTCTCAAGCAATGAGATTATTCCTGACTGTACTTCATTATTATTTTCTTAATATTATTGGGTTTTATCCTTAAAAAAAATCAATGTTAGTTTTATTTTCTTATATATTTAGGTTGCATCAAGTAATTTTCATTTACGCTATGCACCTAATAAAATGAAGAATGAGGTTTAAGAGTGTATATTTGCTTTTAGCATGTCGTTTTTCACGAGTTCCATGAACTAAAATCAGAGTTCCAAGAACTTGCTTAGGAGTTCTACTGTGTCAATCTTGTTTTCTGATGGCAACTCGCCTGGCAATTAATTATCAATAGAGTTTTTATAGGATTGGATGGCTTTTGTCGTGAAACTGAACGTTGAATAGGAAGACTGAAGAGTGGTGGATAGGTTAAAAGAGGTTCTTTACATGGAGCTTAGAGGTTGCAAAAGGTTTCACTTTACACACTTACAGAGTTATTTAGCCATAATTATTAATTACTCCCGTAGCTACCCATCCATAGGAGTGGGGCCGTGGCCCATGTGCCTCTCGACGGTGCCATGAGTCCACCCTATCATAAAGTGTTTGTCTTCTCTGTGGAGATTATTCGAGCGTTGTTTTGTTTTACTAACACTGTAGTTGTTACAAACATTTGTTTTTTAATTATTGTAATTGCAAATTGATTAAAATGAGAATTTTAATCAATAATAATTAGGGACAAATGGATCATAATTTCTTCTTCTCTTTTTGGTTGGAAATAATTTTAAATTAATAGATATTATGTTGGTGCCTGAAAACATAGAAATGTTTAAAAATTTCCGACAAGTGCTGGTGCCTCTATGTTGATGAATCCATGTAACATCAACATTATAAGATATTAGACTGATTCATATCTTGATGAATTGTGATATCAACCTGAATGCTCAAGTCCCTTTTTAAAGAAAAAGACTTTGAATGGCCACATTTTCGATTTTGTTTCTAATTTTAATTCCTTATTATACTGTTACACCTACCTTTTCCTTTTATTTACGAGTATCATAGTAACCCTTTATCATAAAATCTAATGTTTTATTTTACAAAAGCTTAATGAAGAATCATAAATAAGGAAAAAAAAAAAAAATGCAAACAGACAAAAATCTTACCAGCCTTTTTTAATAGCACTTTTTCTTTTGTCTTCTGAGAAAAATTATAATTAACCACCACTATGTGAGTTGCTAAAAAAAATTAGCTAGTTCATTATCGGCATTGAAGAGTTTGATGGCCTCAATGCTAATCAAATGTTTTAGGCTGCTAATGTATACTTAATCTCCTACTTGTCACCATTAACCAAACGAATCAAATTAAGAAAATGGGTCACCTGGCATTAGCAATATCCTACAATGTCCCTCCTTTCTTTCCACGACAGCGTTTAACTGGTTTCAAAATGCACCAACACCAAGGACCACTGGCTTGACGATCAGTCGTCGTTCATTCAATGCGTGAAAATGGGCTTATTACCTTCGTTGTTCACATTCTATGGGTCTAAGCAACATCCATTAGGCCCATTCCACTGTCTACTAACTAGCTACTGGAATATTACCGAGACATTAGGCACCGCCTTCTCTCTTTTCTTTCCCGGAAAATTTGTAAACCTTGAAAAGGCGCAAACCGCCGCTAACCTATGTTCTTCAATGAGCATTAACCAATTTAATTTCTTTCGCACCAAGCCAAAACCGCCATTATAAAAAAAAAAAACCCTTAATCTCTGCATAAAAAGTAGTTTCCTTCCAATCCAATTCAATAAAATCAAGATGATGTTATCTCTCCCCAAGACTGAAACTCTCCTCTCGACAGCAGCTTCCCTCGCTGCCACTGCCATTCTCTTTCGTTCCATAACCAAAGATCTCATCCCCCAACCTGTCCATGACTACTTTCATTCGACCCTTCGAAAAATATCAACCCGTTTGTCTTCTCAGCTCACCATCATCATTGACGAGTTTGATGACCTCACTGCAAATCAAATGTTTCAGGCCGCTAATGTATACTTGGGCTCCAACTTATCGCCATTAACCAGAAGAATCAAAGTAAATAAGCCAGAGAAGGAGAAGGAACTAGCTGTTACTATTGACAGAGACCAAGAATTGCTTGATGTGTTTCAAGGGGTGGAATTGAGATGGGTTTTAGTGTCTTCCCACATTGAAACACATGTTTCTTCTAATAAGAAACGCAATGATGGCGGCACGTTTTCTCGATCTGAGCTACGTTACTTCGAGCTAAGTTTCAAAAGTAAGTACAGAGACTTGGTTTTGAGTTCTTATTTACCTCATATCCTTCGAAAGGCAAAAGCAATAAGAGAAGAGAAGAAGACTCTGAAACTCCACACAATTGATTATAATGGTACCGATTATTGGGGATCCATCAACTTCGACCATCCTGCAACATTTGACACAATAGCAATGGATCCGGATATGAAAACGACGTTACTTGAGGACCTCAATCAATTTCTAGCAGGGAAGGAGTTTTACAGGAGAGTAGGCAAGGCTTGGAAACGTGGGTATTTGTTATATGGACCACCTGGAACGGGGAAGTCGAGCTTGGTTGCAGCCATGGCTAATTATCTCAAGTTTGATGTTTATGATTTGGATTTAAAGGAAGTTCAATGCAATTCCGATTTGAAGATGATAGAAATGAGCCCCGGCCCTTTAAGGTTTACTCAAGAAGGCCAAAGGCTGCTGCTAATTTGGTGAGTGATCCAAGAAAACAGGGGAATAATTCAAGGAATGAGAATGTAACACCCGTCACAATCAGTTATGATGAGGGTATCACGCCAGTACAAGAAGGCAAGCGAGGAGAGGGCTGAGCATCTTTGGGCAAATAGTTTTTGGACAGATTATTCTGTTGGAGAGCTGTAGCTCTTGGCTTGGTTTCTTTGGAATCAAGATTTCTGTTAGCTCTTGTATTTCTTTTCTCCATTTTAGACTCCTGAGATTATTGTATTGACAATCCACTATTATTGATTCAGTCCTATTGATCTAATACAATTTCTCTCTTCTTCTTTACACTCTCTTTATCTTCTTTTCTTTTCTTTTTTTTTACAATCCACTATTATTGATTCAGTCCTATTGATCTAATACAATTTCTCTCTTCTTCTTTACACTCTCTTTATCTTCTTTTCTTTTCTTTTTTTTTCTTTTCTGTTTCAGCCATCTAATTTACAGATATTGGAACTGTTCCTTACTCTATCAATTTGGTTCGACCTGCCCTTTTCTTCGATCTCCACAATGACAAATACCAGACAAGACTCGCGGATTGATCAGATAGAGAGGAATATTTCCACCATTGAAGCTCATCTTGCCACCCTTGACAACTCTCAAACATCCTTCCACACTGAATATACCCAGAACCTTACATCCCTCACCAACCAAATGTCCACTCTCACAACCAAGTTCGACCAACTTATGTCGGTTCTCACTGCCGGCAGGGCCCAAACAGAATCCGGTGACTCCTCTCCCAAACCAACCTCTTCCCGACCACAACCTCCTCCAAACATCGCGCCCACTACAACCATTCCCACACCACCAGCCACAACACCTTCCACACCCACATCTATTCAAGACCAGATTAAGAAAGTTGACATGCCTACCTTCAATGGGTCTGACCCGATAGGTTGGATTGCACGGGCAGAACAATACTTTGAGCTCCATCAATCAGAACCCGATATGAAGATTCCCTTGGCCCTTGTGGCTATGGAAGGAGAAGCTCTTCACTGGCTTCGATGGGTTCGGCAGCGCGAGCCTGCTTTCTCTTGGGACCAGTTAAAAGAGGAAATAGCCATTCAGTTCAGCGGCGATGATTCTGAGAACCCCTACGAGCTCCTTGCTGCCGTCAAACAGGTTGGGACAGTCTCCTCCTTCATTGTCAAGTTCATCTCCCGAGCAGCCCAAGCCCCATCCTTGTCTGACCCACAGCTGTTAGGATATTTCCTCAATGGTCTCCGCTGTGACATTCGACTCCGTCTGCGTTCACCTAACACAGTCGATTTGCGTCGCGCGATGAAGGTGGCACGTGAAATTGAAAGGGAAATCAACTTCTCTCCCACCAAACAACACTTACCCACCCAATTCGGGCTAGGCCCAAAATCCTCAGGCCCAAGCTACTCCAAATACCCAACTAACACCTTCACCTTGCAGAAACGTGAAACACCTCCATCCCCACCCCTCAAACCACCAGATTCCTTACCACGCAACTAACACCTTCACCTTGCAGAAACGTGAGACACCTCCATCCCCACCCCTCAAACCACCAGATTCCTCACCACGCCCTCTAGCTCTACCCGCACCACCTACAAAACCAGCCACCCACATTCGTCCACCAAGAGCCACCTGCCACTACTCCCACCAAGAATACCAAAATCTCAGAGCCAAGGGACTTTGCTTTAAGTGCAAACAGCCTTACTCACCCCTTCATGAATGTCCCAATCGCACCCATCGTGCCCTAATTGCTAGTGAATACGAGCCCGCAGTGAATGAAGGCCAGATGGCCGAATTGGATGCTACCGTTGAGACCGATCCTCCTGTCACCTGGGATGAAGCTCACTTCTCCAATATAGAGCTTTCTCTTAACTCAATTGGGGGCATCTCCAAACCAAAAACCATGAAATTCAAAGGTACTTTCTCTTCTATGGAGGTTGTGATCATGGTGGATAGTGGAGCAACCCACAATTTTATCTCGTCCCAAGTCCACAAAGAGCTCAAACTTACAGTCACCCCCACTCCCGTCTATTACGTTCGCCTCGGGAACGGTAATCGAGTAGCCGCCTCGGGTATGTGTCGTCAACTTCAGGTACGGTTTGGTTCATTTGAAATTGTGGGCAACTTCTTCATCTTTCCATTGCATGGGGTTGATTTCATTCTGGAAATAGCATGGCTAGAAACTTTGGGTGATATACGGAGCAATTGGGCTCAGATGACTATGGAGTTTACCCATGAAGGACATACCGTTTCTCTAGTGGGTGACCCGTCTCTTATGAGAACTCCTTCTTCCCTAAAGTCCATCCGCAAATTATTGGACGTAGACTTCTCTGTTTTGCTTGGGGTGTCGATGCTGAAATTTCCCCACTACACACAAATGAGCTCTCGTCTTCATAAGAATCGACATTGCACAGGTTACTAGAGAAACACTAGATTGTCTTCGATGAGATTCGATCTCTTCCTCCACATCGACTGGCTGACCATCAAATTACTCTCAAAACAGGCAGGAACCGATTTGTGTTAAACCATACAGGTATGGCTATTTGCAGAAAGACGAAATTGAGAAGCTAGTATCTGAGATGTTATCTGCTGGAATTATACAGCCTAGTCACAGTCCTTACTCTAGCCCGGTGTTGCTAGTGGGCAAGAAAGATGGTAGTTGGCATTTTTTCGTCGATTACCGCCAATTGAACAAAGCCACTGTACCGAACAAGTATCCAATTCCAGTGGTTCAAGAGTTGCTAGATGAACTTTATGGCGCCTATTTTTCACCAAGCTGGATTTGAAATTGGGGTTCTTTCAAATCCGAGTTTCAACACCTGACATTCATAAGACAGCTTTTCCAACACACACAGGACACTACGAGTTCTTGGTTATGCCCTTAGGGCTTATGAATGCTGCTACCACGTTCCAAGCTATTATGAATGACATATTCCGCCCTCACCTTCATCGTTTTGTGTTAGTATTCTTTGACGACATACTGATTTACAGTAAGGACTGGGAATCTCATCTTCAACACTTATCCATGGTTCTTACCCTTCTAGAGCAGCATCGACTACATGTTAACCCAAAGAAGTGTTCCTTTGCCAAGTCATCAATGGAGTACTTGGGGCACATAATCTCAAGCGAGGGGGTTTCCATGGATCTAGTAAAGGTTACTAGTATTCTCCGATGGCCAACCCCAAGGTCTGTAAAAGCTGTTAGGGGATTCTTGGGACTCACAGGATACTATAGGAAGTTCATCCGCAACTACGGTCGTTTGGCTCGGCCACTCACTTTACTTTTGAAGAAAGAGTCTCAACAAAAGTTCTCCTAAAACTCGCTGGCACAAGATTCATTTGAAACATTGAAGCAAGCAGTCACCACATCTCTTGTACTTGCTATGCCCGACTTCACCAAGCCCTTTGTTGTTGAGTGTGATGCATCCGGGACTGGCATAGGGGTTGTCCTAATGCAGCAAGGAAAACCCATTGCCTACTTCAGTAAAGGCACTTTTGATCCCGCTTCAAGAAGATCAGCCTATGACAATGAACTAATGGCCTAAGTCCTAGCTGTCCGCCATTGGAGGCCATACTTGATCGGCCCAAATTTCTTGGTTCGTACCAATCAACGAAGCCTAGGCAACTTGCTCTCCCAACAGGTAACCACCCCAGCACAACAGCATTGGATTTCCAAACTAATGGGTTACAATTTTCAGATTGAATATAAGCCCGGAAACCCCAACAAAGTTGCCGACGCACTATCCCGACAGGATGACAGCCCTCAATTCCAAGTAATGTCATGCTCTCTATGGGTGGAATGGGAAGAAATCAACCAAGAAATTCAGGCCGATGGGGTTCTGCAACAGTTAATCTCTGACTTGCGGAAGGATCCTAAGAAGTACCCTCATTATTGTCTCATCCATGGTAGACTCTATTTCAAGGGAAGGCTTGTGCTTCCTGCTACTTCTAAGTGGTTAGAGCAGATAATCTCAGAATTTCACTCTACACCCACGGGTGGTCATTCCGGAGCATATCGCACCTACCGTCGCATTGCCTCAAGCGTTTATTGGACAGGGATGATGGGACAAATCTAGAAATTTGTGGCTGCTTGTTTGGTTTGTCAGCAACATAAATACGAGGCTCAATCCGCCGCCGGGCTGCTACAGCCACTACCCATTCCTAATATGATTTGGGAGGAAATCGCCCTAGATTTTATCACTGGCTTACCATGATCTCACGGGGCTGATTGTATTTTAGTGGTCGTGGACAGATTATCCAAGTATGGTCACTTTTTGAAATTGAAGCATCCTTTCACTGCTAAAAGAGTGGACAGATTATCCAAGTATGGTCACTTTTTGAAATTGAAGCATCCTTTCACTGCTAAAAGAGTGGCTGAATTGTTCACTTCAGAAATTGTTCGGCTTCATGGATTTCCTTAAACTATGGTTAGTGATCGTGACCCACTCTTCTTAAGCAACTTCTGGAAAGAATTATTCAAGCTCCAAGGCACCCAACTCAAGTTCTCATCAGCCTACCACATATAGATGGACGGGCAAACTGAGGTTCTGAACCGATGTGTTGAGTCTTACCTCCGCTGCTTCTACTCCGAGCAGCCGCAAAGCTGGGCAAAATGGTTTGGATAGGCAGAATATTAGTACAATACAAGCTTCCAAGGTGCAGTAAAGAAGACACCTTTCAAGATAGTCTATGGCCGTCCACCCCCCACCATTCATCAACACCTGCCGGGGGAAATAAAGGTAGAGGAAGTGTCACTTCAACTTCAGGATCGGGATGAAATCATTCGCCAGCTGAAATTCAACCTTACAAAGGCTCAACACTTGATGACTAAGTACTCCAACCGCCATAGGTGCGATGTGCAATTTCAGGTGGGTGACAAAGTATTCCTCAAAATCAAACCCTATAGGCAACAATCAGTAACCTCACGGGTTAATGCTAAACTTGCAGCGCATTTTTATGGCCCCTTCGAGGTTGTTGCTAAAGTGGGAGCCGTCGCGTACAAGCTGCTCCTGCCCTCTTCCTCTCGAATACACCCGGTCTTCCATGTATCTCAGCTGAAAAAGGTCGTTGGGGAGCATAGGTTGGTCACCGAACAATCTGAACAACTGCAAGATGTTGGAGAGCCTATAGTAGAACCTGTTGCCATATTACAGACTCGCTCTGTCAAGAAAGATGATACCAACGTCAAGCAGTTCCTTGTTCAGTGGACAGGCCATCCGGTTGAAGAATCCACCTGGATGGACGCATCTGACTTTATTGGGCAATTTCCATATTACAACCTTGAGGACAAGGCTGTTAATTCAGGGAGAAGTATTAATAGAAATGAGCCCAGGTCCTTTAAGGTTTACTCAAGAAGGCCAAAGACTGCTGCTAATTTGGTGAGTAATCCAAGAAAACAGGGGAATAATCCAAGGAATGAGAATGTAACACCTATCACAATCGGTTATGATGAGCGTATCACGCCAATACAAGAAGGCAAGTGAGGAGAAGGTTGAGGATCTTTTTGGCAAATAGTTTTGGACAGATTATTCTGTTGGAAAGCTGTAGCTCTTGGCTTGGTTTCTTTGGAATTAAGATTTTAGTTATCTCTTGTATTTCTTTTCTCCATTTTAGACTACTGAGATTATTGTATTGACAATACATTGTTATTGATTCAGTCCTATCAATCTAATACAATTTCTCTCTTCTTCCTTTTTTTTTTTTTTTTTTTTTTATTTCAGTCCTAATTGCTCTAATACATTTCTCTCTTCTTCCTTTTACACTCTCTTCTATCTTCTTTCTTTTCTTTTTTTTTTTTTTCTGTTCTGTTTGCAGTCCTTCTTTTCTTTTCTTTTTTTTTTTTTTCTGTTCTGTTTCAGCCATCTAATTTACAGATATTGGAACTGTTCCTTACTCTATCAGAAGAGGTTACTGATTGGTACAGGCAATCGTTCAATATTAGTGGTAGAAGACATTGATCGTTCTTTCGAATCTCTGGATGAGGATAAGGTAAGTTTCCTAAGCGTGTCTTAGACAATTTTATATAACATTAACATTGCAAACTTGCTCTTTCATGGCAGGTTACTCTCTCTGGTCTTCTGAATTTCATTGATGGCTTGTGGTCGAGCTGTGGAGATGAAAGGATTATAGTGTTCACCACCAATTACAAAGACCAGCTTGATCCAGTGTTGCTAAGACCAGGTCGCATGGATGTGCACCTGCATATGTCTTACTGCACTTTCTTTGGTTTCAAGAGACTTGCATCTAATTATTTGCAAATTCATGAACATCCACTTCTTGAAGAAATTGAGCAGCTGCTAGAGAAGGTCAGGCAACGCCTGCTGAAGTTGCTGGAGAGCTGTTGAAAAATAAAGATGCAGAAGTTGCACTTCAGGGCCTAATAAAATTCCTTCATCACAAGATAACATCTACAACTATGTGGGAAAATTGAATAAGTAGGATTTTTTTTTTTTTCTTTTTAGGAAGTTATCAACAGAAAACATTTTATGCTCAGTTTTGTCAATAAAATTATCTAGGAGAGATGAATTTTTTCGGGTTTCTGGCTTTGGTTCAATTGCTGGACTTCAAAAAAGATCAACATGATAACATGAAGAACGATGCGAACTCAAATTTCTACTTAATCAAAATTATCAAGCCTATGAAATTCAATTTTGATGTAAATACAATCTGGTCAGCTCTCAGAAAAAGAAAACATATAAGGTGAATGCCTGAGGCAAATTATCTACAATTTAACATAGAAATTTTCGATTTTACCTTTTTAAGTATCTACACTGCCATTTTCATGTGTTTTCTCTCGTGCATCTTGTGTGGATCATAAACCTATGAAAGAAACGGGAAAATATCAAAGTAAAAGAAATATTTTCGAAACTGTAGCAACAACAACAGAACAGTAAATCAATTGAGACCATGGCCGATCGGCATAAACTGCTGAATTAGTGTTTTCCAAATAGTTACTGAACTCCGAATTCTGGAACCCCAATAGCGATTCCTAGTATATATTGACATATGCAGAACTGCGAGAACATTTACCACTATTCTCATCTCTAAAACATTGCCATACAAAGAACCAATCTGAAGGTCAGAAATGGTACCATTAAACTTTGCTGCAGCACTATTAGAAAGAGTTCTAGTTTCTGAATTCTCTGCTCGGTACATATGTCACAAAAGAATACTGGACATTGTTTTCTACTAATGGTGGAGAGGAATGCAATAGGCGAAATAAAGACAAATCAATAGCCGGAATGAAGGTATCACATTCAGCATTCGTCTCAATTTCAGTAATGTGGATGGCATCACATCCTGGTGCATTCAGTGTTTCCCTGTACGAGAAGATACCAATATTGGCCACACAGACAAGTACTAATCTATAGTTTATCCATTGAGAAGCAAATTACCTCAATATCTGACCACCTCCTATAACAAACACCTTTTCAATTGAGAAACTGTAAGGCTCTTCGGCCAACAACTTCAAGGCTGATGGTATACTTCCACATATTACAGTGTTTTCTGTGGCTGTACCAGCAAAACTTTCAGATCGAGTCAGCACAACATTCAAGCGTCCAGGCAGGGGTCTATACTTGGGAGGAATACTCTCCCATGTTTTCCTACCCATTACTACTGCATTCTTTTTCTCAGGGCTTGATGTGGTCAACGTAATCTCCTTGAAAAATTTGAGGTCCGTTGGCAATCTCCATGGTAACTTCCCATCCTTCCCAATGCCCATATCACGAGTAGCAGCAACCACAATCTGGTAGGTCCTCCTAGAAATAGGATGCACGTTGGCATCACTGCCACGGATACTCATTGAAACATCACCACCAGATATAAGAGAAAATCTTCCGTAAGACCTATAGTCCAGAGTTATATAAGAAACTCTCTCAAGTTGGGAGGCTGAAGCCATGTAAGGATTGCATAAGCTATTCTTATAAGAACTCAGTAAAACCTGAAAATGAAGACAAAATTGAGACCCTAATAATCTGGATAAAATCTGAAGTGAGAATAATAATTCCAAGTATCATGACAAGACACATCTAACTGTTTCCTAAATGCAGAAAGGGAAACAGCCATTATGAAGTTCCAAACTAAAGAATATGCGTAACAAGAAACCATGACAACCAACAGAGGGTGAGTTAATCAATGAAAGTGGGAACCAGTCCCTTTAATTGCAGTCAGTTACTAAATGTGACGGTTTATATAAGATGCAAATATGGTTTATGCGATTTCCTTTAACACCTATAAACGGCATTATTGAAAGAATAATGAGCATAGGTAATGAAAACCTTTGAAAAAAGCATACTCCTCTGAGTGCAATACTGTACCAACATCCTCATATCGCTGAAAGCTACTCAGATCCAATCATCTGTGTCCAACAGCTCCAAAATCAGCTATCCATAAAGAAACACAACTAAAGGGGCCAAAAAAAAAAAAAAAAAAGAGCTTATTCCATAAAGAAACACAAAACTAAGGGGCCAAAAAAAAAAAAAAAACACCACAATTGTATTGGGCGATCGTCTACAATGCAAAGAAAGAGGAATGATTCAGAATTGCATTTCTCATAGCAAGGCTAGTTACTTTACCTCCATAAATAGAGAAATGGATTCAACAAAAATTGATGTATAACTAACAATAAATACCAATACCAAATAATTTAAAAAGTAACAAACGAGAATGAAAACTGAGAGGAGACACCATTGACAAATGGAAGATAGCCATATGATAACCATAGTTCTTCTTACTAATCTCCACTAAGAGAAATTGCGGCTTTCGTCTGCAGAGACGAGGAGAGTGTTGCTGAATTTTTTACCGCCAAAAAGTATTTTCGTAGATTCTCCTAACCAAAAAGTTTGGAAACCGACCCCCGCCGTTTGCATGAATGATTAATCTGAAGGACAAGAAACAAAAAAAAAAAAAAAAACACACAATTGTATTGGGCGATCGTCTACAATCATAAAAAGAGAATGATTCAAATTGCATCTCATAGCAAGCTAGTTACTTACTCCATAAATAGAGAATGGATTCAACAAAATTGATGTATAACTAACAATAAATACCAATACCAAATAATTTAAAGTACAAAGAGAATGAAAACTGAGAGAGACACCATTGAAAATGGAGATGCCATATGATAACCTAGTTTACTAATCTCCACTAAAATTGCGGCTTCGCTCTCAGAGACGAGAGAGTTGCTGGAATTTTTTACCGCCAAAAAGTATTTCGTAGATTCTCCTACCAAAAAGTTGGAACGACCCCGCCGTTTATGAATGATTAATCTGAAGGAGCAGAGAACTCAACCGAAGTAAAAGTCGGGAAAAAAAATATTTTCAATTTGAATCGATACCTTGTAAATGCGATATCAAAGAAAAGGAAATGCAAATTGTTGAAATTCCTAAATGGGCTACACGAAAGTCGTGGAAAATGAGAAAGTGGGCCCAAGTCCTCCTTTCTTCGGATGCATGCAAAAATGGGGTAAAGGATAAGACAACGGCCATTTCAGCGTGCAGTGAAATATTAGTAAATAGCATCTGGACTGGACGTTTTTGGCAACCCAAAGGCCTACGTGATCCCAAAGGCCCATCTAAAATGAATCTTCTCTAGTTGTTCCTCCTTGTCCCCACTTTCTTTAGTTTTTCATTTCAACTAAAATCAAAACAGTACCGGATAACATTTATACTAGTTTTATTAGAGTTTCCTTTCAAAGTTTGATGAGACTAGGGGTGAGCACTATTTGGATCTAACCCAGAAACCGAACCACACTTAACATATTTCGATTCGATTTGGCCAACCTTTTAAAATTTACTTAATGTTCAGTTTGAACAGTAATTTAGTTTTTGACTTTAGTTCGCTAAATTGATTTTCTATGCCCAAATAGGTAATTCAATTCGTAATAACCGAAAAACCCAAACTAATCTGGTTCGATTTAATATCAAACCAATTTCTACAGTGTTGGGTCATTGTAAAAATTCACCGAGTCAGAACAACCAATTTCTACAACTGATAAGGCCCTCGAAAACGCGGAAGGAAAGAAAAGGTAATCATATTAAAATGGGAGGAAAGAAACTCAACAAATGTGGTAATTTATAAATATACATTGAACTTTGGCCTTTTATCCACATGCAAGAACCTTGCCATAAAATCAAAACATCTGGAGAGTTATGTACATCTTTAGAGCTTGAAACATATAAAATAGAATTTATCTGCTGCTACTTATTCTGCACTCTGTAGAAAAGCTACGTAAATGAATGAAATAGCATGAACATATCACCAATGAATTCCTCCTGTACAAGAAACTCTTCTTCACCAGCAAAATTTCTTTTTCTGCGTTGGATAGAGAAATATAATTTGACTTTAATTAAGAACACGGATCAAAATATAATTTGTTCACCAGAAAACCATTATTTTATGGAAGAATATTATCTAAGAACTTACGCGAAATCTGGCTTCCTGTTGTCTATCTATATAAGCGAGAAGCTCTTCTTGTCTGATTAAAGCTTCATGCAAAGCCTGTAGGAAGAAGCACAGATAGATAGAAGTAAGCCCATGCATTCTTGAGAAATTTACTATCAATCCTCTGCGACTTATCGACTTATTGTGATATTAATATCATTCTTATAAATATGCCTCCAGCTCACGCATTCTTGGTAAACCTAATTAGTTGTCTGCTAATTGTCCAGTGATCAGTTCCTTTTCCAATAACAGATGCATTCACCGTAATAGGAGTGAGGGCTTTAAGCTTACTATAAGATGTCAAGTGATATTCTAGGTTTACTAACAAAGTACGACACTTACAATCAAAGTTTTCACCTTAAGAACACAGTTGGTCGACATACTCATAGTAACTGAGGATAGAACCTATGTTTCTTATATTTGTATGCATGTGAAGTAACTCAGGAAGAAAGTGTAAATTTCAAAGTAGGCAAAGGCAGTTGACCTTTGAACTTGTACCACACCATTGTATTTCTGCAGGGCGGGCAGGACAAATAAAAAATAGAATCACCTTTTTAGTTGAAATTAGCTCAGCTTCCAATGCCTCCACTCGACAAACAGCCGCATTCAGCAACTCCTCTTTCTCACAGGGCATCTGAAAAGGCTTCATCTGTAGCATCTCAATCTTCTCTTCAAGTTCACTCAGTTTACTCAAGACTGATGAGAGCACGTCTGCCTTCGTAAATCCTGGAGCAGGAGAAGGGGGACGGAACTCCTCTTTTAGCACAGGTTCAAAAGTCGGATTGATAGCATCAGTGTCAGAATTAGCCACTGTGTTTTTCTTAGTCCCCCAAATCGGCAGTGATCGGATAAAAGTAAGAAACGATACGAAGAACGCTATGAGCAGGACCCAAATGCCTGTAAAGATTCCTCCCGGAGTTTGTTCTACAGTTGGTGGAGAAGGTATCCCTACAGAGAATCTCATTAAACATATTCAGCTAAAAAATGTTATGATTTCAAATAACAAAAGAGAATAAAATCAACTCAAATCTGTGACAAGGAAAACCAATTAAACAAAGCATAGCCCTCAAAGCCAAGCAGAAATCATGGAAATTGCCTTGATTCTCCATATACAGCTGCATGTGAGGTCACGTGAAAATTAAAATTTACCATTTTTGTTCCAAAAATTAATATCCCATCAACAATTTGATCCATTTTGCACAAGGAAATTGATAATGAACAACCTAAGATGAAAACTACTTCTAAGAGTTTTTTTAAAGAAAATACATCCCGTCAACAAAAAGTTTGACGGGCAAGGATGGAGAACTTCTCATTTAGCGAGATCATTTTCTTGTTGAAAGATTCCATACATCTTCTTTAATAGATTCTTTCATTCAATACTACACATCTTCCCCATGCAACAAAGCTGACAGTAAATGACATGAAATGTAACTTGAATTTTAAAAGTGAAGTTAAAATTGCTGACCTGTGGAAGTATGTGGTCCTTGAAAGGTCACTTGTTTCTTCCATCCGCCATCCACAGTCTTATCAATCATGGGTACATATTCATCATATTCTGGCACAGCACTTCCCTTACCAACCACCTTAGCCTGTAAGAACATGCAAGCATATTGTGACAAGTTCAATTTAATGAAGATACTGACATAATTGTCCAAAAATTTGTGCCTTCACGAAACATTACCAACAGAGGTTTATAATGAACTATGATTTGTCAGACTAAACATTCATTCATTCGTACTTCTATCAAGATCTAACAATTACTACATTGATCAATCTACAAGAATATGTATCCAGTGGCCAGCAAAGTCAAGAAGAATATGCACTTCAAAGTACTAAATGTCTTGTACTTGTTATTAAGTTTATACTTCATTCACAAACAAATCCTAAGTGATCTAGATGTTTATAGCATGTAGTAATTTCTATTGTATTGGCCGTAAAAAGCACTAACTTCTTCACAGACAGGAGTCAATGTTGGGAGCAAATAACTCTTAGTTGGTTGAGGAGATGCAACATCTTCCACTTCAGATCCAGATTCTGCAGTAGATGTATCACTTGTTTTTATCTGACTCATCAAAAAATAAAAAATAAAAAATGGCATTAGATAAAATTGAAAGAAAAGCAATGGGCCTATACGTTGAAAGAGTTTGTTGGACAATACCATTGGATAGTGTGGCTTATCAGAAGTAATCACCGTTCCTTCAACGTTTGAAATTGTTACGATTTGTCTGGAATATAGTGCTTCTCCATTTTCAACCATCTGCATGCATGGAAACAGGGAATCATATTGGTTTTAACATATACAATATGATTAGCTAAAAAAGGGACAAAAAGTATGGAGAGATAAAAGCTCTAAGCATAAGCATGATCTCAGCATAACAACCATTAATTTAAGATGATCACAAACCTTCAGAATATCTGGATCTTTCCATGGCCCCTTGTCAGATCTCATACAACCTCCCTCAACAGCACAAGTACAGCTACCGCCCAGAAATTCAGGCAACTCACTAAACAAGTTTGATGATATTTCAAAAGTTTTAGACACTCAATATATTTGAAAAGGAAACCACCAAAATCTTATAAAAAAAAAATCATAAAGTTGAATTACCTTGCATTTATTATTTCAAGCAATTTATTCTGGTACTTGTTTCCAAGAACCTGGGATCAATTCCAAGATCAGTCAATCCTAAGATTTACTTTTATTAAGTGGAGAAGTAAATGATTTGGCATAAATGAGGAAGCATTACTCACATGAATTTTGCTAGCTGTTTGGGCATCAAGGAAAGATTTCACCGTGTTCCAGAGCAGCTTGAAACCAGGACCAGCATTAATTATAAACATTCTGCAAAGTGTCTGCAAGAATTGGCATTTTAGATAGTACAAAGGATATCCAAATCCCAAATTATAACGATTATCATTCTCATAACCTTCTATAGGAATCAGAAGCAGAACTACCTACCTCGGGGTAGTTGTCACCATCAATCTTTTGCAGCCGTATGATGAGTTCTCGTGCAGACTTGGTGAAGTTTTTTAAACCCTGAAGAACAATACATTTAAACAAGAAATGAAGTATATCCTTAGTTACTTACCTGGCCAAACTTGAAATGGTGCCCTTAGAATAAAAAAATAAAAAAAGACAACATACCACGCCTTGCACATCCAAAATAGTTGTACTTGAATCTATGTGTCTCTTTGCAGCAATAGAGCATGCAGGAAACTTTATAGCAAAACATTTTTCAAACTCCTGCACATGATATCTCAAATATCGCTCCATACTGGTCACTTGCATAAGTTTGCTGGGATCAACTTTCCCAAGTCTTTCAATGTACACTGGCCTACCCTCTTTATCTACACCATGATAACCCTGGGGGTAGTACTTCAGAACTTCATCCAGCTCACTGAACTCAAAATCCTGGGGTGGAGGTAAAAGATTAAGATACTCTCATGAAATAGGGCAAGCATTTAATGTATGAATCAGCATAATGCACTTCTTTGAAAAAGAGAAAAAAATTGCAAAATAATAGGTATAGTAACTTCCAAACTGAGGAATAGGCAAAATAAGGTGAATAAGAAACATCAGGACACAGTGCCTAAGATTGTATTCAAGCAGTTAACAACATAATATTACCTCCATAATTGTGTCAGTACCAAAGTCTTTCCTCCATTGAATCATATTTGCCCACATTTGCTTTGCTTTCTCAATATCAAATTTTCTTGCTTTTAAGAACCTGAAAAAAAAGACTAATATCAAATTCTTATGCACAGTAAGCCAAAGTTTACAAAGGTGAAGACTGAACGTGAAACAATCAGTGAAGCTGAAATTAGTTCTATTAATTGACCGGAAAACTGATTTGAATAGCTACACTGTCATAGTCATCATCCAACATGAACCCTTACACAGCCTACATAATAATAAGGAAAAGGCAAGAGATGATACTCAAATATGTCACTATATCTTTGTAAACTATGTTCTACCAACATAACAGCAATTTAGGAATTTAAGATTATGCCCTTCGGAGTACGACCGCCATGATTGACATAGATGTTAAAATTTGTTTCATATCATTCAAACCAAACTATAGATTTGAATTCTTTTGTCGCTAGTCCAATCAAATACAGAGTCTAGCAAGTAACTAAAAAACATCGAGTTACAATACTGCAGTAATCCCATATGTGTGGAAAGACAAATTCAAGAAAGCTAGATATGATCAGCAAAAGAGTGTTTGCATTCACAAACGCGAAGAAAAAAAAAGAAAAGAAAGGAAAAGCACCTCAGCAACATATGATAATCATCATGTTTGGCAGGAAGCAAGTCATTCGCAATGAGAGCCTGTCTAAATGCATCTACAACCTGCAGCTCCCCAACATCACGAACATCCTCGATTGCTGCAGAAATCCCTTCCCCACTACTTTTACTCCTCTTCTTATGGAGGGAGCGTCTTATTTTTTTAGATGCCTTCATAGCCTTCTTCTTCAGATTCCAATTTCTAGTCTTCCTGTCTTCCTCTGAAATTTCAAAATCTGATTTCCGTTCTCTCCTTTCATCACTGCCAGAAGTGCCCTCAAAGCCTACACAACATCCAAGAAAGAATTAGAAAGCCCTTACAATCAAATGCAGAAATATAAAACCAACAAAGAAACTAAATTTTATCAGCCACGTCAAGCTATTATACAATCAACTACCCATTAGTTTATATAGTTCCAGAATTTGTTAGAAATCATAAGTTCCCTCTTTTGCAATTTGATTTTGTACGTTATATAATTCAATTTTATATAAAATGTGAGGCAACTCTTATTTTGGGAAGCTTAGATTGTCAAAAATGTGAAATAAGGAATAAATCCAGGTTAATCAAGCAGAGTTCTGATGCATGATTTACTACCATTAACGTCATAGAATCAACAGAAATAACAATTTCCAAAACTGTCAGTACAAATCGTATAACTAACAAGTAACAAACAATTTAAAACACTCAAAATAAACAAAAATAGAATATGAAGAAAAAATCAGAGTTCTGTAACTCCCAAATTATTCGATGATGAATTGATTAAGTCAAAGAAAGTGGCGCTTACAAGGCCGCGCAAAGAGATCCAACGGTCCCGACATGTCTATTTTCAGCTATCAAGATTAAAATTCGAGTATAGAAAAGAAATTAATCTCTCCAAAGAAAAAGAAAATCAGGTAAACGACCCAAAGATTATAGAATCGTGTTGCTAATTTTGGAACCCGTCTTGGAACCTTGCGTCGGCTATTGCTGCCAGAGCTGGCAGAGGAAAAGAGACCTTTAGCAGAGAGAAATTTGCAGGGCTTCGATAATAAACCGAATGGAAAATTGAAAAAAAAAAAAAAGAAGAGAAGAAAATAGTAATAATTGACAATTGTCGCTCAAGCAATTTCAAAGCGAGCTGTTTGGATTTGCCGACAGACGGTGCGAATAACCGGAAGCGATCTCTCGTGTCCCATGATTGGTTATTTCGTGGGTCCTTCAGCCGCGTGGCAGTCAATGGCGTAGCCGTGTGTAGGTTTGCTTGGCGGGAATTTTGCTATCTTATAGTCACAGCATGGTTACTTTTTTTTTTTTTTTTTTTGAAAATTGATAAAAAAAAAAAAAAGAAGAGAAAAAATAAGTAATAATTGACAATTGTCGCTCAAGCATTTCCAAAGCGAGCTGTTTGATGTTGCCCGACAGACGCTGGAAATAACCGGAAAGCGATGCTCTCGGGTGTCCCATATTGGTATTTCCGTGGGTCCTTCAGCCGCCGTGGCAGTCAATGGCGTAGTGCCGTGTGTAGGTTTGCTTGGCGGGAATTTTGCAATCTTATAGTCACAGCGATGGTTACTTTTTTTTTTTTTTTTCCCAATTTCATCCGTGCTTTTTGATCATGTTTTTAATCCATCCGAATCCGAACCTTGTTTTCAGCTGTGGCTGGACAGGGGTCGCACGGCGGTTAGGTGATGTTTTTCCTTCACCATTCGTGCTGATTACGACCGCAGAATATCTGAGTCTTTTTTTTTTTTTTTGTTCCTCGAAATTATAAACCCACATGATACGAGGTGGAGCATCTTTTTTTTTTTTTTTTTTTTTCCTGAAATTATAAACTTCAATGATACGAGGTGGAGCATCTTATCGGAATAGCTATTTAAAAAAAAAAAAAAATAAAATTGACCATAATCACTTTGGATGAGATAAGAAAACAATCTCCGGCCTCAAAATTGTCCAGAAAATACCAGACGAACAAAAGATGGTAGATGATGCTGAAAAATTTTTAAGGGAAAGATGCTTAATTCTAAAGTACATCAAAGGGGATTCGTTTGCTTCACTATTCTTCCCCCTTTCTTTTGCTGGGCTCAAACAAAAGAAGAGATCCTTTCTAATAGTATAAGGGAAAAAAATGTACATTTCCATACTGATATTTCCATATTAAGATACTTGTAAATTATTCTTATTGAGAAAGGGAAGAGAGGAAAACTGGAAAGGTAACGCCCTGTGCATTCGACAGAAAGAACTGAAGTTCACAAAAATTGACCAGAAATACCAGCGGAAAATTCAGAAACTTGGTAACGTGGAGGAAAGTCCATCTTCAATTAGCTCAACTCGTTTAAACTTTTACTACTCTATATTTCAGATACAGGCTGCTTTGGCAGAGATATCAAACACACAACACTACAAAATGCAAGTTCCCTTATGAAATTAAAAGCTAAAAAGCCAGCATCCACAGAAGAACGATAAGCAGAAATTATCGAGTGCTAATTGCTTAAGCAAAGTTTATCTATACATATATTCACATGCTCGATAAATACACAGGTAGAAAGGGAAAGGGACATGACTGGCTACTGCTGTATGCAGCTGACCTTATCAGCTTCCAACAATGGTTTCTATATACAAGTTCTTGTAGAACAACTGAAAAAAGAACCAAATACTCATTAGTTAAATTCCTTGATGATCACAGTCTACCAAACTTTACAATTGATGTTAAGGGCACCGGTTGAGTTCTTTACCTGTCATGTATACTTCTTCAAGTTCCTTTGAGCCCGGAATTGACAAAGTTCATCCCTCCATTGAGCTGCAGAGATAGTGAAAATCAATGAAATGTAATTTACAAAAAAAGATGCAAATATTAGCAAAATTAAACTCACTGAGGACCAGATAATTTATAATGATGTGAAAATGGGAATTCCCAAATCTCAAGGGATAACATCGTTTTGAATTGATATTCATTAGTTTTGTGTGAATGCAGCCGTGAGCAAAAGTAATCTGGCTTCATTTCAAACTGATAGCACCTATCACATGGCCACCAGAACTATTCGAATAATGTCAATAAGAAATTGCATATGCAAATAACTTTTCCATTTATACAAAAATAAAAAAAATAAAAAAAAATAAAAAAATGCATCAAAAGCAAGTCACGCCACATTCAAATCATTGCCCGAATACACAAGGAATACAACAAATTAGAAGGAAACATACCAGCATCTTGGTAACGTTCCTCAATTACAGCTGTCATCATGTTGCGGACGAGATCAAACTCCTTGGTATCAAGACAAGGCTTTCCAGTGGGCCTGCAAGGCATATTACTTTCAAATGGAACACTCTAGTCTACTATGTACATAGATTCTATTCCACTTTATATGACTATCTATCAAGTAATCATTCCATTCTTTCTGATCACTAATTGGATCATAAAGGTTGTGGGAATGCACATCAACTAATATGGTTGTACAAAGTTTGTTACAATGTGATTTGGGTATATTATGTGTGCTCCGCATTACATTCTGGACACACAATTTATTGTAGGTCAAAATGAACCTTTGATGTCCAATCAAATATTTAACTTTAAGATCTTTGATGGCACAGAGGTTCTCAAGTCTTAGAAGAGTAGCATTGATTTCGCACTATACTTATGAAATGCATCCACTACTAGAAGTTATTACTTAACCAATGACAGAACTAAACAACAGGCTCATCCAAAACTTGATAATAAAACCTCGTCATGGAAATCCGACCACAAATTTTTCCCATCACTTCCAACTATTCCCTCCAAAGAAAGAAACAAAACAGAGAAAGAAAAGAGAATCCAATTCGGAAGGATTTGAAGACTAACCGATCTAGTTCTGTAAATAACAAGCCATCTGAACCCGGAGAGTGCGTTAGCTTTCCAGATTCAATGACTCTCATCCCATCACTGTACGCCAGGTACTTGTTGACTTGAATTGGTACCTGGAAATGTATGAAAAAGCTCCATATCAGTAAACCACTAACACGAGGCATTCAAATTTTGACTCGCGAAATTTGAAAAAGTACAATCCTAGTTCAGTTTCCTCTTACGAAGTTAAAACATCTACACTCTATTTTATTTATGGGATCAAAGTAAGTAATCAATGGATGATCCGTCAAAGTTCATTTTCAAATCGGTATATCAAAATTCAAGTGCCATAGTTGACTATGAATCAAAATATTTCAAGTCTAAATGCAGCAGAATACACAATGCCACAATTGAAATTCCAACTGAACTTCAACACTGTGAGGATAATCCGATCATGTATTTCATTCCTTCCCTCATAATCATCAAAATCTTATTGCAGAATATAGAACGGATTAATCAACTTATTAATCCTAGAAATTCAAATGATGTCAGCATGCTTGCTTCCATAGCACTCATAAGTAATGAAATATTTATCCAGGCTCAATATTACTTCCAAGAATAGCATGTCAAGATCAACTGGGTGGTGGCAATTATGGCGCCGCTTATACATCAAGAGCAGTGAGTACCAACCAAACTTATCTCCATGCAATCATGCAATTGTGAATTGAAAATTCTAATCATCCTGTGACACATACGGTGCATCTCTAATTTGCATATGTCCATGAACAGCTAACATAGTAATTTTACATTATTGATATCCTTTAAAACATTTTCAGCACCACTGATGTGAAGAGAATTTCCTTGCAATAAGGGTGCATTAGCCAAATTGAAAGTCAATGGAGAAAGGGTTTAACACAAAAACATGCAAAAAGTACCTTGCATCTCAC
This sequence comes from Jatropha curcas, assembly GCF_014843425.1. The sequence continues at coordinate 266,490 of NW_023591726.1, read as the reverse complement.
TGCAATATTGATGGCATCTGAAGGACGAAGGTCAAAGCTGATACATTCTGTTTCATTTCCCACCTATGAAACATCCAAGGGAGTGAACTAAAATTTTACGTACTTATAAGCTAGTTGACAACACAAGTAACTCAACAGTATAACAAGGATTAAGGACCTTCGTGAGGTATAACTGGGCAAAATATGCCTCGTGCACCCTCTTAGTAACTCTAACAAGTCTGACCTGCAAAACAGGAAAGCAAAGATCATAATCAAGATTTTCATCATGCAAAGTTGTAGATGCAGCAGAATACTTAATTATAACAGTAGAAAGGAACAGAAGCTTCATTTCCTTCGTAGACTTTCTATCCCGTTATCTGTGATCTTCCATTTCAAATAAGGTTGCTTGTAAAATACTGACCACTGAAAACTAGACTCTACCTTTTATCCACTCTCAGCAAGCCTAAGATAAAAGATACAAGGAATGCAAACTCACTTCATAGCCCATCTTCTCAATCATTTCCTTCACCACTTGATACAGAGTTGGTCGAGCCTGGAAACCAATAGACAAATAGTAAGTGCAAGTATCAAATATGCAACAGATACAAGCAAATGCCAAATCTTAAAGTTTACAGCTCAATTAGACTAGGAATATAAAGTGACATAATAAAGAAGAGTATTGCATCCATACAATTTGAACATTGCGTACAGCTGCCATGAGCAGCACACTTGGCATTTCCACTGCAAACAGTAGCAGAAGACAACATCAAAACAACAGAGGAATGAAGAGACAAACATCTAATTTTGAATTTCATGAATAAAGTATTATATATTCCTATAATTACTAATGAAAGATGAACCTACAAACAATTATTGGGAGGAGAAGACCGGTCCCATCTTCCATCTTCAGTACAATTGCAGGATGTGGCGCGTAATCTGGCAGATGACCACCTTGAGGGTTGTTGTGGATGCATCGTAAGTGTCTCCCATCCCTCATTTTGATCGTAAAACCATCTGCTCCGCTCTTTACCTCAACTAAATAGAGAAATCAAAGGGGAAACAATAAACCTCAATAGGCATCCACAATTAATCAGCCTATATTGAATGTTATTGAGGCATTACATCTTATGGAACTTTGTAAGTGCAGAAGCATATATTTAGCCGTTATATTATACATACCAGCTTCAACTACACTAGAGTTAACATAATCTTCATCGTTTTCATTGAAGTTCTCTGCCGTGCTCCCGTTACCGTCAGAGGATGAACTCAAACAACATCGCACACTATAGCGCCCTTGCCGACTGAGTTGAGTAGAAAATACAGCCACTTTAGTTCTGTAACTATTGATGCTCTTGAATCTCCATAATCCACTTCTAACAAGCCTTGCATTCACCAAGGGAGCATTCACCGGCAGAGTGTAAACTCCTGCTTGTTTTGCACGTACAACAGGGCAAACAACTGGTCCATGCAGCGACGCCATCTCAACTCCTTAAAGGTCTACGAATCATAAGTATTAAAATTAAAAAATCCATACATAGAAGTAGAATTACACAACAGAGCCCAAACGTAAAATTCAAAGCAAATCAGAGTTGCTCGGCATTTGAGGTTCGCTCACAGAGAAACAGTGATAGAGGAAATTAACTTACATGATCATATTTATGTAATTAGTTCCAAAATTGAGAAACAAAACAACAAATAAGACAAATTCGACATTTCCACTCAATTTAAGAACAATATAACGAATCGAATAATGTTTGCAGTGACGAACAGAGGAAGATCATGTTGTCTCTAGCAACAAAGCACTCGATCGCAGTAATAGTGTATTATTATCGCGAAAGAAACGAACAAACTGAATGATCAAAAAGACAAAACCTGAACCCCACCTGAAATCCTCCAAAGAAAAGCTATCCCTCTCTCTATATTAGCCTTTTTATGGAGATCAACGGTCAAAATTCCACCGATCAGAGACAGTAAGTGGTAATAAACCCAAAGCAGAATTTCAATTTTCCCGGGAATCAAGAATCTCGGAAATTCAATTTTCTGTGCACGCTTAATTGTAAATAGAGAATTAAGCAGAGTAATCGAAGGAAAGAAGATTGAGATTCGTAAATGAAAAGAAAGCTAGGAGTTTAGAGAATTAAAGATCAGAAATGGATTTGAATGAACCGACAAGAAAAGGATCAGATGAAAGAGGAATGAGAGATAGGTGAGCACTGAGGAGATAAGAGACCCTTGCCTTTTTGTAAGAGGCAGAATTACGGAAAAAGGTACTGAGAAGAAGAATAGATCATAGAACGTCAGCCATGACAGGACGGGATCAAATGACACTTGTAGCCCTGTAAAAGTGTGAAATGGCACTGGGAGTCAAGTGTTACTGAGGAGGTAAATGGCAGTAGAAATTTCTTCTCGGACCCAAAATAAGCCTAAATAATTATTTTCATAAAATTAAAAATAAAAAAATTTACAATTTTATAACCAAATATGATAAATTTTATGATTATCCAAATAAGCACTCAAACAAAATCTGTTTATCGTAATTTTCTGGGGTTATAAGGGTATAAGTGGCATGTAATCCAAAATGGATATAAGAGTATTAATTTGATAGCCCGTTTGGCCTTTTACTCTTAAAAATTCACTATCGGACAGATTTAAATGGTCGCCGGCCCAAAAATATCAAGAAGCGAGATAATGCCACGTGGTAATGATCGTAATGGATAAGCCTCTGTATCAAAAATATCCGGTTTCTGTTTTTTCTTAAAATATCAGAAAACTGATGCGAAATATTTTGCGCATTTTTTATTTCCTTTTAATGACATGCACAGCACAATGCGCACTGGAGCAGACACTTGTGCTCCTACTACCTCAGTCACTGTTAGGAATTGTAGCACAGCTGTACAATATACTTGGTCAAACTAGTTCCATTAAAACATACTTCTCCTTATTCATTTATTTAGACAAAATTATATTTTATTTAAGAATTAATGCTTTGTTTGGAAAGAGGGGAGTAAAATAAGGGGTGAAAAAAAAATAGGGATGGAAAATTTAGATAAAATCATTTTAACAAAAAAATTTTATATTTTAAATTCTTAAATTTATATATAAAAATAATTTACAGATAATGTTTAAAAATGATGTTCACGCTTGTTTTATCTAACGCTTATTTAAGTTTGTTTAAATACTTGAATTAATTTAAATAATAAAATTTGACTTTTGTTTCGGTTCAAGTGGATCCAAAATCAATTGAACGATAAGCAAATCAATTTAGGATTATTTAATTTAATTGGATGAAGTAGATTCATCTAAAACCTTCCCATTTCTGTTTTTTGTTCCCAAGGGATAAGTAAAGACCAAAACATCAAAACAATGGAATAATAGCAAACCAGTTGGCCCGTCGCTTTCGCACGGGTAATCCCGATGGGCCTTTGCCACGAAGGTATAATTAATTAATTGTTGGCATGATTCAAACTTTGAAATTCGAAGGGGTTTTTCTTATAAATTAAGAATATGTATTTTCCATTAATGTCTTTCTTTTATTAATGATTTGAAATTGAAACTATTCATATGTCATATATGTATTTATTATTAAATTATATTTTAATATGTATTTTCTATTTAAAAAAATTATAGCTGATAAATCAGCTTATGAAAAACTTATCCATTATTTACATTTCATCTGAAAGTAATGTTGTTGGATTTTATTGATTAGCACGTGTGAAATCAAAGAATAATTTATTGATGCATTACTTGCATAGTAAGTATGTTTAAGCAACTTTATTACATTCTCTTAGAAAAAAGCAACTTTATTATATAAAAACTATCTTTGCCTTAAATTGTAAGGCTCTCATCATTATAGTTAATAATTGCTTACAATTTTCTTTTTGGATTATCATGAAATTGGATGTGTTTTCTCACTTTATGCCTTAAATATTCAATTTAAATTTTTTGTTCGGACCGAGCATTATAAATTTTTTATAATGTTCCGTATAGTTGTTTATATTAAATACCTAAACATATTTACATATATATTCCTAATAATGAACAAAAATATCTATTCCATGTCATTCTCAGAAAAAAAAAAATATCCATTTTCTCTTCCTGTCGCTGGCTGTCAATAGGAGGCCGACTAATGCTATTATCACCCACACCCAGCGACAGGCCAAGGAGTAGGACTGTGGGAGGGTAGTTGGGTTATTTACTTAGAGGCTTTAATTATCAAAGAAAAAAAAAAAGATTGCCCGCTGGAGATGTTGACATGCAGCCGTTCTCATTATCACACATTTATCATCCACTGTAGTTTGATATTTGTCTTTTCAATTCTCTCTTGGACAAGTAATTAATGGGAAAAAAAAAAGTGAATGAAAACAACGTTTGAGGATTTGAATCCTTAATCCGAGGCAGCGCCCACTAGAAACTAGGCTGGTTTGGGCCGTTGACAGATTTAGAATGTGGGTTTGAAGCTTGGAAAACGAAAAAAAAGCCCAGTAAGGAATAATAAGAAGCTAAAGAGAACCGGTTTAGCCGAGAAAACCTTGTCAAAAGAGGTGCTTTCCGCTTAATTTAAACTTACAAATAAGAATGTTTGTTATCTGCATGTTTAATGGATCAAATTTGGTCTATCCTGGAATTTACAGGATGACCAAACTTGCTCCATTAAAACAAACTACAGAAACTTGATCAATTAAGCTTAATTTCTATCCAAGAAAAGCTTAAAATTAAGAACAAAGCAGAACGTACTCTAATAATGTTGTCCAGTAGTTGCTTTGTTTTCTTGAAATGCATATTACTATCATGTTCCTCCACCAAAATTAGGCGGTGGCCAAATCCCTCCACCACCGCCACCATTGCCGTCGCCAGTTATGTAAGACATGCAAGACAATGGAACGAGACAAAGCCCTCGGCTTCTTAAATCTTTCCTTGGCTCATCATCTTCTTCCTCTGGGCCTGAACCCTGAAACTGTATTTTTTTGCACTACTGTTAGGTCGATATTAATGAATATTCAAGTCAAGAAATTGAAAGGAACTCTAGTGAAATGTTGCTAAATGTCTTATCTACATCTGCATGCGCATTGAATTAGTTGTTTCACTCCTTTTTTTTTTTTGGGTTAAGATGATAATTTGAATATAACTTACTGTTTGTGCTGTTCTAGTGCTGGTCTTTTTGCGCGATGATCTCATATATGGAACGCTTAGTGTCTGCAAATAAAAAAAAAAAAAAAAGAAAAGCAGAAAAAAGTTAACCGCTAAATATTATATTCGGGTGGATAATAAAAAAGAGAAGGGTATGGGAAATAGTTCCTTAGCAGAAATGAAACTGCTGGTAAAAGACGAATGAAGCAACTGAACATTGGAACCTAAAATCTGCCAACAAAGTAGCTACACCTACAAAACTATATACAGTTAACAATTGACTAACCATTTCAAGTTTCTTTACAATATAAGCTATAAGGGAAAAAACACTGTAAAAGTTTTTTTTTAAAAAAACCCTCCGGGCCATCAAGAAATTGTGTTAATGGAGAAGTTTCCTTAACTATATCTCTTCTTCCTAGTTATGGATTCTTTGACTGATGAAAGACAAGCTTAAAACTCCTAATTCATCATTTCTTCTTCTATTTTTCTTGGAAAGTAAAAATTACATATTAGATCATGTCTCTCTATCATTCCGATTTTCGGCATATTCTCAGAAACCTACTCATTTATATAAAGTATAATCATAATAATTAATTTGAGATTATATTGGTTGATTTCTCAAATTAAACATTGAATTTAAATTTCTATACTAATTTTTTTTATTAAGTAATAAATTAATAGATATGTCTGCAATTGCAAATGTATAATTGTACAATAAAAAAAGTGCAGAAACCCCAGAAAGCGATGGATCCTAGTACTGTCACCCTAGCAGACTGGCTTACATTTACAGATATATTTCTTTCAGAAGCACGTGGATTCCTTACAGTCTTTAGAGGTCAATCCTATTTTGACCGAGAGGGTGTTTTCTTTTGGAGGAATTTGATGCATCCAATAGCAATAGCTTATTACTAATATTTAAGGATAAACCTAACTGTGTCAGAGTAGTGTATAGTTGTAGGAAGCCATATCCAAACCTAAAGAGGAATGTTGGGAAAGTGATTGAAAGTACCTCCACCTGGTTTTGAAGGAATTTAATGTATCCAATAGCCTCCATTAGTACGGATGCTGTGTCCGTCTGCAATATTCTCCATAACCCGCACGCACAAATTTTACACGTTAGATATATATTATAGCTACTCCAACAATGTACACATTCAAATTTGATTTAATTAAACCGAATTAATTTAATTTTGATTATAATTGCCACTTTCTGTTTAATCGGTTAATAAAAAACCCTTAATTTGATTATTTTACTGATAAAAGATTAATTACCTTGCCAAAGGGTGCAACCAACTGCTGCAAAGCTGCAATTCTATCTCCTAGTTTCTCCTTCCTAACCTGTTCAAAATGCCAATATATAGTTTGTTTATTATAGAGGCAGTAGTTTATATATACGTTAATTATTTTTAAAGGTAACTTGTTTTCGAATGCGGCTACTATTCCTCTAAAATAAATTTAATTTTTTTAACCGCAAATAAATATTTTAATTATTATATTAATATAGTCCAGCAAAAACTTAATTATTCCTCTAAAGTAATTAACGGTTACCTTAAAGGGAGGGCAGGAAGCGCGTGACTCCAATCTTGATTTCTTTTGCGCAGCTTGTGTTGCCTTCGGCTCCATCAAGCTGTTGTTGGGCCTCTTTGCCTCAGTCATTTCAGTGGTAATGAAAGAGGACACCTTTCAAATTCAAAGATCGAAAGAAAGAAAATGTAATAAAAGAAAGACTTCTGATTCTTCTGATAAAGAGATATTAGTGTTTAAAGCTGAGACGGAGCCTCTTAGAGTAGCAGAAAGAGCAACCACATAAATTGCTAAAGATAAATTTGTATAATAAAGGGTTTCAACTTTTCAAATTTTCCACTATAATAAAGGTTGGAGAGGGAGAGAAAAATGGAGATTCTCATACTAATTAATTGCAATAATTAAGGAAATTTAGGTCAACTAGTAAGAAGAAACTACAATGCTCCTAAAGGAGAAAGAAGAAGAAGAAGAAAACTCACTTTATTAGGGCTACATGATTGGATATGACTTGGTTGCTGCTGCATACGATCGACACCATTATACATGGCAAGATTATTATTATTATGCGAAGATTGTCCAAAACTGCCACTAAATCTTGTACAGGTTAAGAGATCCAAGGCTTGCAAGTTCATGTCAAAGGAGCTGCCTGATATTGACGGCGACGGCGATGGAGACGGAGATGGTGATGGTGATGGTGACCGGTTCAAGTTTGAAATGTTTATACTAGGGTAAATCTGGCTAAAGCTGCCTCTGCTGGGCATGGAAGTTCCAAAGCTAGAATCAGTACAGTTTGAGAAAATTTGTGGAGGCGAGAAGTGATAGCCATTGATTGGAAAACCAGAAGAAAGGGTCTTGAGTAAGAGCTTCTCGCTAAGATCAGACATATCTTTCCGTTCGTCTTTAATATAAGCTGTGGGTGATGGTGATAAATGAGAAGAATCTTCAATACTTGATGGACTGTTTAGCATGTCAGTAAATTTGGGGAAAGAGTCTGACAGTTCTTGTTTGATTTTCGAAAGTTGATGCAGGTCATGAGTAGAGTGGTTGGTGAAGCACTCTTCTGCTACATCGCTATTATGATTATCGTTCCAGTGGAAGCTCAAGTCTGGGATCATTGAACCGTTGAGAGGTGGGATTAATGTCTCATTTTTCTGTCTTGGATTTAAGGCGACTCCATTGCAGTTAGGATTGAAGTTACTTTCAGAACTAATCCTGCAATAATAATATGAGAAAATTAAAACAAGAATAAGATATTAACAAACCCTAGCAAGTGTAAATATAATTAACAAGAGATTTGTATTTCAGAAGAACTCAATTGCAAATATTAATTTGTCAGTTGACAGTTTAACAAAAACCTATACCATTAACATGCAGCTAGTTTTCATATCTAGCTAGGCAATTTTGATTGATGTACATCAAATCAAAATCAAAACAAAGGAAAGGAAAGGAAAGGAAAGGAGAGGAAACTAATTAAAACCCCCATCCAAGGAAAAAAAGAGGGGAAGGAGATTCCAAATGTTAAAGTTTATTCATCATGACGATATTGGGGAACAGCAAAATATTCATATTGGAGAAAGAGTATAGTTTGAGAGAGAGACAAAGAGAACTCACAAATTTAAAGTGTTGTCTTGGGTCCAAGCATGGCTTGAAGCAGCACCATGGCTAGATGGGGAGGACAAAGAAGAATAAGTAACAAGTTGGCCTTGAAGCTGATGCTGGTGGTGATGCAGATTAGCAGACTCCATAATGACAGATAAAATTTTATAAAGGGGGCTTGAAAATCCCAAGATGAGTAGAAGAAGTAAATTAAAATTTTAAAGAAAAGTATAGTATAGGGTAAGCATATAGGCAGTGTTTGATCCAGGAAGGAATCTACCCTCACTCAATTCAAAGGAACAGTAGTTTTCAGGTGACACCCACATACCTTGTTGCTTTTGGTATCCTACTTTTTCTCAGTTTTTCTCTTTACTCTTTCAAGTTTCCTTCTTAAAGTAGCCTTCAAAATAAAGAAACACTACATCAATAACCCATCTCCATACCCTCCCTCTCCCTCTCTCTCTGTCTGACTTTTATTTATTTATTTATTTCCTGTTCCTTACTTTTCTTTTTTTTCTTTTTTTAGTTTGCTGCTTCTCTTCTCATCTCTAAATATATAGGAATAATTAAACCTCTCTCCAGCTATTTCTGCCTTCAGCACTCTCTGCAATTACAGGGAGATGATTATACTTCTTCTATGGTATGATTAAGATATCTCTGCCTTCGATCCCAAGGCTAGCTTTCAACAAAGCTCTCAGAAAGAAGAGAAACAATGATGGCAACCATAGCTCTCTTTCTCTTTCTCTCTCTCTCTCCACCCACATGTCTAAGGATGTCCTCACATATATATATTGCATTTGGCAAGTATCTAACATGAATTGGCAATTAGGGTTTTCGTGTACCTTAGCTAGCTAGGGTATACCTAATTCTTTCGGGTGAATCGTAAAGTTTTGTCTAGTGGTTGTGAATGATCCAATCTTTTATCATCTCTACTTATTGTAAAGGTCATTGTCATATGAAAAACTTTCTAACTTTACCGTATTTCAGATAATGTCAAAATAATATTATAAAAGATAATATACACACATAATGCGATTAAAAATGTTAAAAAGAGTGAATAAGTAAAATGGTTTAAGCTCAACTCGTGAAAAAATATTTATAAGCGTCAATAATAAATTTTGAAACTAGATCAGTATAGTAAAAAAAAATATAAAAAAATAGTGAATATATAATTTTCTTATTTGATTTTTCAAACCTAATTTATATTTAGGTCGTATTTTAAATTGGGGTGGAATATATAGATAGTCACGAGAATGATTGTACTTGAGTAAAAATATGAGATGGCTTTTTACTACTTGGTAAAAAAAAAAATTGAAGAAAAGGAAAAGCTACACAGTTCATATGCTGACCCGGAGTTAAAGATACAATCTTTATATACTTTGCTTATCAATCAGTTGCCGAATGCAAGCCAGAAATGCTAAAACTCAAGCTTTAATATTGAAATGTAGTATTATCTGATCAATTAGGGTTTTAATATGAAACAATTATATTTATTACAACAAAATTAACTTAATCAAAAGATAATCACAAGTGCATTAGAATTAATACGTTGTTTATGTTGGATAAGTTTATGCATACGTGTGTGGGTAAAGTAAAGGGGTTGAGCTATAGGTTTGTGAAATTATGTTAATTGAAATGTCGATGAGGATAGACATACATTAGTTTTTTCAAAACCTTAATCATTATGCTTGGTCGAATGATCTAATTTCAATCATATCTCCTAGTGGCAAACAAAAAGAAGCTAACCCTATACTCTTTCTACTCACTCACTACACTTATTTTGTGACCGACACCTGTATCTACTTCTTTTTTTTTTTTTTTTCTGAAAATTAATTTACTTTTTTTTTTTTTTTTTGTCTGAAATTAATTAATTACAAGCCATTTCTGACCTCCTAAATTTGTATTACAGCTCAAGTAAATGAATTGTAATAAGAAAGATTAAGGTCATTCCATCGAAGAATGCATATAATAATAACATGTTCAGCCCCACAAAGAATCACATCAATCGAAAAGTTGATGGGAGAATGTGAGATCAGAGTATGGGCAAGCTTAAATTTATATATGCTTTGCTTTTTTCCTTTTTCTCTTTTTACCCTTCGCATGCCCACTCTTATATATGCTTTCTTTCTTTATTATTGTTCTTGCTCAAAGCAATTCTTCTTTATTGCGAGCTTTTCAACCCAGTTGGTCATCTTTTTGTAAATTTTTTTGCTACGTTCCAAGATTCAAATCACAGAAATAGCTGTTCATATTTATGCATTCATCAGGTTTTTAAGATTTTTAATTGGTACTCTCACTTTCATGAATCTTCAAAGATTCCTCTTCTGTATTTTTAATTGTGTTTTCTTTTTTAATTAACAGTAATTTCAACTTAATCAATTCTACAGTCCACAGACACAGAAAGTACATATTATAAATGTTTTGCCATTTTTGCCTTTGAGAGATAAAAATGAGAAAAGAACAATCGTACGTGGGATGCTACTCCTAATAAAGATTTTAATTATTTCAATTTTTTTTGAATAAAAGATAAATAAAAGAAAATTTCTGTTAAAACAATCCATCCTTGAATATATTTCTTCAGTATTTCTGATCTTTAAGAGAAAATAAAATTTAATCTAAAATTATGTGGTAATAGTTAAAAGAATTTTATTAATAACAATAATTATCATTTTAAGTGATAAATTAAATAATTAATTACGTTCAATTGATTGAACTAATTGAATTTTGTCCCAACAAAAGGAAAGCTCAGAACTGGATTTTTCCCGCCAAAATGAGATTATCTTCATCTTCAAAAGAAGTAATGATCATATGCAAAAAGTAGCAGTAGTGATTGAAGAAAAAGGTGATTTAACAATCAACATTCTGGTACATTGTTGCTTCTCTTTAAATTAAATTTGAAGTCTTCATTCCTTATTAGAAAATGCTTTGGCAATAATCAAGATTATTAATAGTATAATAAAAATTGTTTTTGACAAAAAAAAAAAAAAAAAAAGATTATATTTATATTAGTATAATAAAAATGTTTTATGACACAAAAAAAAACAAAAAAAAGAAAGTAATAAAAAAAATTAGTCAAAGAGGATGATGAAATGCCCTTAGTTAGCCTAGTTTGCTGGCCACCCATATATAGCGTTAATGTCTTTCTTAAATCAAATCATAGCTACATATATTGAAGGCACTTTCAGAGGGTCCCTTACGATATCAGCTCATAAGACATTAACTCATATGTTATAGAAACACCCTTGCCTTTTTCAGTCATTAGCAGTCAACATATGGAGTCAAAACTTCACCCATTAACTTAATGGTCTTGCTGGCTCTTTTATTTTATAATATATATTTATATATATATTTTTTAAATATATAATTGCAACCAAGCCACCCTCAATTCCAAATATTTGCGAAGGTTCCACTTGCTTCCATGATTTAATTAAAAATTTTTATTACTGATATATTCAACAGGCCACCTCAATTCCGTAGTTGGGAAGGTCCACTTTGCTTCCAGGATAAAAAATTTTTATACTCTTATGCCTTAAGATATTAAATTATAGCTATATCAAAAGAAAATATATAAATATATGTTAATTTTAGGTAATAGATTGAATAAGCAGAAACAGACTGTGTTTTTCGATCAAACTTTATTTATAAGGCTAAAAATTCAAGATTTAAATTATGTTTATCTTATGTAACAGATTAAATATTATTTTGGACAGATTATTCTGCAGTCCAACATGTTAACTCCAAGCAAACACATATTAACCTTGTAGATTTGTTATGAACTTCTGTTGAGATATAGCAATCAATTAATACCCATCTTCACACTTCCAAAAGCTTCAAATATAAATGTAATTTCAATTACAATGAGTGAAAATTATTTCAATATGATTGCTTAAACATGACAATTTGCAAAAGTGCTGCTTGATTCAGATAATCTATGTATTTTCCAAGAAAAGTATGTATGATGTCACAAAAATTTAGAGTAGGATTGAAATAAAGAAGTCTTTAGCCATCTTATAATAATAATAATAATAATAATTAATAAAATGAAGGAATAACTTTAACTTTTCAGTGCCTAATTATAATAGAAAGAAAAGGTTTGATTTTCTTTCCAATTATTTAGGCTCTCACTAGATGTTTAGAGGTGAGAGAGTAAATAAGAGACTCATGATTTTCCTTTGCAAAAATAAACAATGAGTCAAATGCTTGGCAAAGGCCCTTAAAAGGAGGTCTAAAGTTGCAGAGGATTTTAAGAAGAAGACAAACTCATTGGAACCGGAGAATATATGCTTTGTCTAAGCTTAGGACATGAAAATCCAAAACTAAGGGGGGGGCCATTGCTTTCCTTTCCATGCCCACTCACCCTTATAATTAAATATATTTTACCTTATTATTCTCTAATATGATTCTTTTCTCCCTAATCTTTTTGTAATATATTAGGGTTTCGTTCCTCCAGCAAACTCGATCGCACCATTCTTGCTCATTAATTAAAACCATCTCCACGTCAACGCCCACACATTCTTGTCTCTCTCTCTTTTCTTTATATGTACATATATAAATGAAGTGATAAACCATACTTGAATTTGGTACAAGTGATTGAATTTCAATAATAAGTTTTTCATTTTCAGATATCGCAAGGCAGAAAGTAGCTTCAAACGCACGTTAATAAATTATTAATCCTGTCAAAACTATATTTTTTTTTTATTATTTTTTCTTTAAAAATTATATTTTTATAACTCAAAAGTGTGCACTAACATTATTACAATAAGCCAAAGAGTTTAAAAGGGAAGGAATAGATATATGATAGCCTTATTTCAAAAGCTTAATTAGCAACGAGAAGCAGCTCAACAAAAAGTGAATAGTGATAAAAGTTAAAGATCAATTAAAGGTTTGCTTATTAGACTGATATTGGAAAAGTAAAGCTCATTGGTCACCACTTTGATTGGTACGGTAAAAAGAGAATATAGTGAAAGTGCAAAAGGACCCCAAGAAAGTGAATTTAGAAAGAAGAAAAGCGTAAATCTTCTCTGATTTTTTTTTTCTCCGCATAAATCAGACATTTATTTTTATTTCTATTCCAGAATGAATCAATCCATTTTATAATTCAGTTAGATGATAACTTGAAAGATTGGATTGGACAGCTTAGGTTATAATTGCATTTACCAGAAAAGGATATAACAAAAAATCCATAATTGCAGGACCAAATCGTAAAAAGCTGAACCTAATACTACAACGGTTTACAGTATATTCTATGAATCCAGTATTGTTGATAATTATTGTTAAAAGACTATTCTGCACTGAAAAAAATGGCCATCGTGAAATTTACAGATATTAAGAAAGAATTCTAGCTAGGAATGATACTCTAGTTACTAGAATGCAACCTTACAATTTCCTTTGTCTCTTATCTGAAGAGGCAGCAGATACTAGCTCTATGCCATCCTCCAGCTTCCTTTCTATCCAGGCTTCACTACCGACCTCAGCGTTCATGGTTTCACCAGACTTTTTACTTGAAGCTCTTTCGCATCTCCTCCTCTTCAATGCTTCTCTAATCCGGTCAGCATCAATCTTACTGGAAGAATTGTTACAGCTTGAATTTAAATCTGGTTGATTCTCACCATCACCATCATCAATGCTGCTTACGGCACCACTCTCGCTTGTTTGACTCGGTAAATCTTTTTTCATGCCAATGTTTCTCTTGCCCAAGACTTGAGATTCTTTGATGGCTCTGCCGGTAGAATGTAAACTAGCATTTGATACGCTTGAAACTGCTGATTGTGCACTGCTGGTGATTGTCTTTCCAACTGAAGTTCTAGAACGAGTGGACATCTCGTGCATCGGAGGTGGAGCTTGTTTCTTGTCTTGTTCCAACAATCTGACCATCTCTTGGATGACCTCTGAAATAATTTGTGAAAAATAAGCCAATGAGTAACAGCAACAAGTGGGACATAAAGGAAACTACCTCAATGTGACGATCAAGGTATAATTTTCAATAAAATAACAATTGAACAATAACATGGTCCGAATCTAACAATTCCACAAGCTTTATACAACAGCCTTTAGTTTCCATTAAACATTATGCATAGCACAACAGAGCGTACAGGAACTTGCAACTGATATTTGGTAGACATCCATAACCATGGATCCCCATGGTCTAACTAGATGAGATGCATACTGACATACCTTCTAATTGTTTAGGTGAAATATCAAACTGCTGCCACCAAATCTTTCCCTTTTCTGTAGGAAGTTTCACTTTCTGAAGTTTGGCAGCAAGGAACAAGGAACCAGCTGCAATATAATGGGGCTTGTATTGCAAGCACACTGTTGTACAGAGCCTGGAAATTCCATTCACAGAAATTATTTGATAGTGAAAAGATACCCACATTATGTTTTAAATCTATGCTGGACCACATGCAAGGATAAGTGCTCACCAATCATTCACAAAGTTCCATGCTACTCTTGCAAGATCTGGGCATATCTGCAATTTCATTAAAGCATCAACAAGTGGCTTGTAGGGGAGTTGGATGTCAAAATCAAATGCAATTGTCGCCAATAATAGCCTCTCTGCAGTTGTGATCAATTCCTTCTGCTTATCACAAAATTCCTAGAACAAAAAGGAATTGGATAAGCAAGCAAAAAAAACAAGGAATCAATAGGTAATGGATAAGCAAGCGAGAAACTGAGGAATCAATAGGTATTGGACAAGCAAGCGAGAAACTGAGGAAGCAATAGGTATTGGACAAGCAAGCTTACTATTCTTCGAATTCTTTGTGGGGCAGAAGGATCCCATTTGTATATCATCTTATAAGCCATGACAACAACATCCCTCAACAAGCGTGGGGTTTCTTCTATTTTGCAAGCAAGAAACATGCTGGCAGTTGCAATCGTCTGCAAATTTATCATCAATATGTGAACAAACAATGAAACCAGCAGCATGTGCGTGTAACAAGCAGGTTCAAGACGCACAAGTACTAACAAGGTATCTTATTCGAGTAATGAGAGGAAAAACATATAAAACTAGACTGAAATGCATGGACCTTAAGTAGATGAAAAAAATTTGTTTCTAAGCATATTATAGAGAATAACACCGTGGAAACAGTGTAATGAAGGATCAGGTACGTTAACAAGGCAAGCGCACAGAGAATACCTTAATTTCAGTTTAAAAGAATCAAAAGATTACATAAAAAAGTAGTATAAATTCACAAAAACTGTAGGCATTGAATTGTAGCATTAGTTAATCTCCATTCAGAAAACATCACAGCAAAGCATGCATGCATATTAAGTATGATAACGACATGAGCACTGTGTGCTACATCTTTGTTTCACGTAGAAACAATCAGAAATTAGTAACCTACACTTTTAAGAGCTAAGAAATAGGACAGGAAATACAACATGAGGATGTGATGAATACCTGCCAATCGTTCTTCGCGTGAGATTGACGCATGTAAAACCGGTGGCATAACATCAATGCACATGCTATTGTCACCTGAGGTCTGAAAGGCAGACATCATCGATCACCATCTAGGTGAATATGTGATGCCAAAAAGTACAAGGAAAAAAGTTTCTACTCCATGGAAATTGCAACATGTCAAGGATAACATCACAGTTACACAACTACAGAGCAATATTCTTAAGGTCATTTCTCAAGGGTCAGCTTTGAACATATTTGAGGCTTGCACGTCTATCATTCTAAAGATAAGTTGATTCTCTCTCAGATAGCAAAGTTTTAGAATCTGCTAAAAGATGACTCCAGATATGGTGGGCTGACAAGAGATTTGCAACCAATAACTTAATGATATTCAAGAAACAATCATGCCTGCAGGTTTGATAAGGTAAAAACGATAAGGATGAGAAATATAATCAGACATAAAGAAGAAAGCTTCAGTGCCAACCAATCAGTTACACGATACCCACTAGTAAGCACTTCAGAACAAATGGAATTGAGAAAAGGTAATGCGTGAAAGCTGTCTTATACACAGAAGTCTAAATTTTCATTTTGAAAATGATGGGAACCAAGTCAAGAAATCCAACATCTGGTACGAATGTTATAGAGGTTTGTGGAGTGACAAAGGCAAGCTTTATGGAAAAGTTAGCAGGCATTTCAAGCAACATACACAAACTAAAAATTGAAGCAAATAACAATAATCGATTTTCACTAGTGTGTGGCAGATAAGCATTCTATCAGAAGCACTCAACCAGACGGCAAATGAGACAGTCAGGCTCAAAACCTAATACAATGCAAATAAAATGAGTAATATGATCAATATCTTAAACTTACACTTTAAGCGTCTTGCCAAGCTCACAAATAAATGAGCAGTACAACTTCTGTAATTCAGACTCCTTCACAAAGCCAATTCCGTCCTTTCTAGAAGGGGAACGATCATGAATTTCTTGCCTACTGAAGTACCATTTACGTCTATCAAAGTGATTATTTTCTGATAAGTGAACACTGGTTGCAACAACCTGTTGAGATGGAATCCCTGGCATCTGGTCTGCCATGCTCAATTTCTCTTCACAATCGTAGTGAAGATATATAAATTTTTCAAAAAATTTAAGGCTAAACAAACCTTTAGTTGACAGAGTCCTTTGGAATTGAACAAATTTCCTGCATGCAAAAAAAATACCATCATATATTCGATAGGTTTCAGTTCATAAATTTTGATTCACGATCAAAACGATAGAAAAGTTTATAAGGAATCTATAAAAGGGAAAACATAAAATGCATCAGACATTCAATATCAATAATTCAGCTGGAGGAATCAGAACAGAGAGAAAAAAAAAAAAAAAAAAAAAGTTGCAAACAACTTTGATGGAATCCCCTGCAATCTGTCGCCATGCTCCAATCTCATTCACAATTCGTAGTAACATATTATAAATTTTTCAAAAAATTAAGCCTAAACAAACCTTTAGTTGACGAGAGTCCTTGGAATTGAACAAATTTCCTCATGCAAAAAAAAATACCATCCATATATTCGATAGTTTCAGTCAAAATTTGATTTCACGATCAAGAACGATATAAAAAGATTTTAAGGACTATAAAAGGGGAAAAACATAAAATGCTCAGACATTCAATATCAATTAATTCAAGCTGAAATCAGAACAGAGAGAAAAAAAAAAAAAAAAAAAAAACATGAAAAAAAAAAAAAAAAAAAAACAGGAAACCAAACACGCGTTGCATGACCTATAAATTTTAAACTTCCATAACTTATGAAAACGGAAGATCATAAATGCTAAGAACGTTTAAGGTGCGCGCCGAATTAGAATATGTGCAAGAGAAACAGAGAAAAACACAATCCGCAAAACAAGATCAAGAACAAATTCCCTCTCTCTATTTAGGCCATTTTTAAACAAACACAAAGTTAAAGCATAAACCCATAAATTCATCTTCCAGAAGGCCAAAATGGAAAGCATATAACCTGATATTCAGCTTCTAATAAAATTCGTACGCAGCTTTTCAAATCTCGATAAAGAAAAAAAAAATCCAAATGAAGTATTTCCACTTTCAGAGAAACATAGCGTAAAGCAGAACAAAGGGTCAAAGGCAAAGGAAGGCTGGGAAAAAAAATCGCACCTGAAACCTGACGGTGGAAACGAGGGAGAGAACCTAAATTGGTGCAAGTTATTAACTTCTCAGCCAATGGTCGTTGCCGTTTGAAATTCTTCTATTTTGGAAATTAAAAAAAAGAAAGTGCAATGTCCCTATTCGGTTCAGTTTTATGTCCTTTCTATTTTGTCTAAGATATTCCAAATCCCATTCGTAGTCTAGATATTTTACGCGAACGCGTCTGTTTACGCGCTAATTGACGAGCGGTTTGGACGTTTGGGTTTTAGCGGTTGGTAAGTTGGGCTCGACTAGTTTGTCTATGACCCATAAAAATCTCTAACAAGCGGAGTTGAATCGATAAGCCTGAAATAATATGGCAGGGTTCGTTTTGGGCCTCTTCCGTTGGGCTCATTTGGAATGCGATATAACAGGACTGTAAAGCCTGAGACGTAAGAGTTGAGTGAACTCGGAAGTTAAAAATTGAATTAACTTTAATTCACGGCAACTATGTTCCACGATATCAGGTGTTTTAATAATCGTTAATTATCCTCTTAAAGCAACTATATTAAATATTTTAGTAACCGTTAACTGTTATATTAATATAGCTATTTATAGAGGTGTTTAAATTAAAAGTGTTGGTAAAAATAGTTATTTAATTTAAAAAATAAATAGCTTTTTAATTAATTGAATTCGGAAGAAAAAAAAATCGATATGATTATCAACAAAAGTTAAAAAAACTATTATAAAAGTAACGTTACCGAACACGCTGAAAATTAGCTTAAAAGTTACGTATGATCTATAATTGGGGAGGGACAGAAGATGTACAATGTACAAGCAGATTCTCAGAGTTGTCCCTGCAGACAGCAACTAATGGCTACATTTGCATCCGAATGCTGAGCTTTAAAGGGAAATAACTTTCTTGATTTTGTGGTTGATATGGAGATATTTAATATCACTTGACCAAGATTCTTTATGTTTCAGCACCACTTGCTTTTGTGTTCACAAGATTATATAGCTGCCTGCCGACAGACTTGTTGCAGCAAGTTTCGAGCCCACAATTGACGAAGGAGAACACAACGCAAACCCTACCTTTTTCCTTCAAATTTCCACCTCTAGTTAATCACCTTATTTAGACCTACATGATTGACATGTATCAACTGTATTTATCCAATCATTTGGTCTTTCTTCTATCTCTCCTTATCATGTTAATTATATATCCATCACTATCATTTTTCAGAAAACCTAATTGCAGAATTATTTTATGGATTAAATCTATCATTTTGCTAATTTTCATTTTAATTGTTCTGATTATCATGTAACAAAAATGTGCTTTTGGTTGAGTAGAATCACTCCCAATCAAGTAACTGATTTGTGAACTTACGTAAGGCACCATCTAATACTACTGCTGTGTGTGGATCTCCAATATGCCTAATGGAATAGAATTTTTCACTTGAGAGAGTCAATCGCCATATCCCACTATATAAAACAAGTCAAAATAATCATATGGGCGTGTGCTTCTTTATAATTGTTTAATCCTGGATAATACTCCAATATTTCATTATCTTTCAAATTAAATAAAGTAATTTAATGTTATTCTTTAAAAAGAAAGATTATCCAATAAACGAAATAAACGAATTCTCCGTCACAAAAGTCATCGCTGATCTGATGAATGTTATTCTTTAAAAAGAAAGATTATCCAATAAACGAAATAAACGAATTCTCCGTCACAAAAGTCATCGCTGATCTGATGAATGTTATTCTTTAAAAAGAAAGATTATCCAATAAACGAAATAAACGAATTCTCCGTCACAAAAGTCATCGCTGATCTGATGAATGTTATTCTTTAAAAAGAAAGATTATCCTGAGCTATAATCCATAATATTCTTTCGGCTCGTTTGATGATCTCCTGTGAATAAAAGAAAAAGAAAAAATATATATATGTACCCAACATAAAATCATTAGGTGTAAAGATTAACAGAAGGTATAGAGACATTGCAAAGTGTGGAACAATAATGAGTCATGCTTGGAATCCTATATATCTTTATATAGAAGAAGCACTATCTCTCATGTTGGTCTAAAAAGTAGTCTAGTAGTGGCCTACTTGCCTAATCAACATAATATACTTAATCAAAGACATCAAATAATTAATTTAACCACTAATTTTATTTCTTGTTATGATTAGACCTTGAGAACTTTAATTTCTTCTATCTTAGGCAAATAAATAAATCCATGCATACATCATAAAGCATCATGCTTAATTAACTTAAATTCACCCAAACAAGCATCAAGCTTTAGTTTTCTTTTCGTGTTCCATAGTTAATGGTCATCATAAAATTATGAAACAATCAAAATTTAACTAGTAAAGATCGAACACGTGCAATTATTTAATCTGATCCTCAAATATAATTGAAATTCCTATATGTACGATGAGGTGTGTGCATCAGATAGATTTAGAGATAACATCAAATCTGCAGATGGCCATACCACTCATTAGATCCCCAAAAAGAAAAGATTAAATCATTACAAGCTGAAAATCCATCATTTTCTATATGAACAAACATTGGAAAAATGGCTGCTTCTTGCACACCCATTGTTATTTATTTTTGGCGGTTGGATAAGAAAAAGAAGAGTATATATATATATAACTGACAGTGACACTCGGGCTAGCTGTTTATAAATTTTCAATACCATATATATATATATATATTGGGATTACATTAATACATTATAATATATTGTTCCAATACATACATAATATTAAATTAATTTTTATTTTTTTAATTAAAGAATCTCAGTGATCAACAGTTAAATAATTACTTTTCTGATTATGCAGATTTGCAGTCAAAGTCCGGCTTGTCTTCCTTCTATACATTAATCAAAGTATATATAGATGCTTACCAACTCAGGCTTGGGAGTGTCCAACAGGTAAAGCAAAAATGAGTAGATAAGCTAAATTAGGGTTTGTGTACTTTAATTTTAAATATATATATATTGAAGATTTTAAACATAAATATAATCGTAGGTAAGATTATACAATATTATATAATGGGTAAAAGCCATATATGTAAACTTTTAAATACGTGAAACTATATATATATATATATATATACACACACACACATAGCACTGTCTTTTCTGAAGTTCATATGTGTGAGCTTTTTTTCTTTTTTTCTTCTTTTTATGTTTTGGAATAAAGCAAAGGAGAAAAAGAAAAGATTCCTATAATTAAGATATAATAATTTTTTTTGATGTATGCTTCTTTTGAAGAATGTTGCATGCTTAATTAAATTATACGTGTCATATGTTACGTGCAGGTGTGCGTATACATTTATATTATTTGCACCAATCTTTAAACAAGCGTAGCACAAAAATAAATAAAAGAAATTGCAAATAAACATAGGTAAATGAAAAAATTTACGAATATTAATTATATGTATGAAGTTGGAGATGATTTGATGATTAATCACTAGGCAGGGAAGATGACTAAAGGCGTTGAATAAAAAGGGTAGCGGACAAAGATAAAGAGGCAAGTTGATGCATGCTATGGACTCAACTGGATCGATGATTCACCAATAACTAGAGAATGGACAAATTTGCGTTTTGAACTTTTGTTGAACTTTTTGAACTGTGTCCCTTGATCTAGCTCTGATGATGACCATTTGACCAAACCCACATGGATGGATATGCTGAGACTGAGACAAGTACAGTGGGTGTGGGTGGCTCGCAATTTTTAGTCTTTCTACAATCTTATGGTCTTTGCCATAAACTAGACGTAGTTGACAAAAAGGTTCAATGGAAAAGGAAATATCTGTCACCTAGAAAATGACCTTCCTCAGAAAGACGTATGAATATGGCCTTTAGGTCTGTCTGTCTGCAGATATTACGCCATTAAAGACGATGGAATGGACTAGTAGATATGGGGAGAAACTTTTGCTCGCATGGCGAATTTCCAACGAGCACTTGCAAACAAAATTTATATATACATGCTATAATAAAGAACGGCCCAAAGTCAGAAGATTACGACAAAGGAACATTCAGGCAACCGACTTTCCCGGCAAAATTAACTAAAGTTGCCTTTGCCTACTTCACAAGGGAAGTTTGGCAACATTTCCGAGAACTGAAATGGAAAGGAGAAGGATATCAATTTTTGTCTCTTATAATTAATTTTAATTTGTTTTTTTATGCAACCTTTTTTAGTTTTTCAACTGCAAAAAAAACGCGATTTTGCGACCGACGTAAATCGGTCGCAATAATGCTACGATTTTGCAACCAATTGCGATGAATGTTGAAGTAACAGAGATATTAGCGACGGAATTGCGACCGACTGCATATCCGTCGCTAATTTCAGCGCTAACAAATTTTACGACTCAATTGCAACAAATTTGCGACCACATTTACGACGGATTTGCGACCGTTTTTCTATCCATCGCTAAATTGCGCGCTGCAGTTTCTCGCCAAATTTAGTATTTGGTTTCCAACGGATTAGATTTATAGATGGAATCAAATATGCAGTATTTACAGACAAAAGTATTCGGTTATTTGCGACCGATTTTTTTGCGACCGACTTAGTTGGTCGCAAATCGGTCGCAATTCGTTTGATTACAAAACGATGCGTCAAATTTAGTTTCTGGTTTCCAACGTATTGCGACCGACTTTTTCGGTCGCAAATCGGTCGCAATTTTTTTGATTACAAAACGACATCACATGATTAAAAATTGCGATCGATTTTTAAATGAATTGCGACCGAGGGGTTGGTGGCAAAAAATTAGGGCTTTATAACCCCTTGGTCCCCTTGGGCACAATTGCAGCGCGTCGCTTCTCCTCTTTTCTCTCTTCTCTCTGTTTCCAGCATGCTCCCAGATGCAACACGGCCACCGAAGAAGCTCCTGTCGTCGGAGAAGCCACATCAGTCTTCTTGTTAGGTAGGTGCTATTACCCTTTTATTTTATCTATATTTTTGTTTTTATATATGTTGCAAAATAATTTTTATTTTATTTTATGTTCATTTTGTTAGTTGTTATTTGTAAATTATTTTTTATTTTGTGTGAATGTTGGTGAATTTTTTGTTGTAATTTTGAATGGATAATATATTTTTTTGTATATAAATAAGATTTGTTTGTTGGAAAATTTGAAGTTTTTAAGTTTTATTGTTTTTTATCATATGTTGCAACAATAATTTTTTTATTTACTTTTATGCTTCATTTTTGTTAGTGTTATTTGCTAAATTATTTTTTTATTGTGTGAAGTGTCTGGTGAATTTTTTGTTTGTAT
The DNA here is from genome assembly GCF_014843425.1 of Jatropha curcas. The sequence continues at coordinate 243,458 of NW_023591726.1, read as the reverse complement.
TTTGAATTGGATAATATATTTTTTTGTATATAATAAGACTTTGTTTTTGTTGGAAAATTTGAAGGCGCAGTTTTTTAAAGTTTTGTTCTTTATGTATTTTTGCTTTTTTTTATAGAATTTTTGTTTGATATAAAGTATTGCAGTTTTTTTAACTTGTGCTGAATTAATAATTTTTTATTCTGGTATAACAATCATTGCAGATTTTTATTCCAAATCCATTACTAGCGTAATGCAGAGTGGTCATTTTTTTTTGCCGCATCACGAGTAACTAAGCTCTTAATCCTATACCGTGCGGACATATGCGCACACACGATCCCTAACTCTACGCACTGGCACCAACAGTCCACCCCCTAACACACATTTGGGTATCACCGTATCTGTCTGATTATTTGTTTAGCTTATGTCTAAATATTTCTCATTACTTTATATTTATAATGTATAGTATTTTATTGTTTGATGGAATAATGAAAATCCGTTACATGGAAATTTAGTTTGCATGATATTTTTTACTTGTTCTCTTCTGTAATTTTGAATGGATAATATATTTTTTTGTATATAAATAAGATTTGTTTGTTGGAAAATTTGAAGTTTTTAAGTTTTGTTCTTTATGTATTTGCTTTTTTTATAGAATTTTTGTTTGTTATAATGTATTGAGTTTTTTAATTGTGCTGAATTAATAATTTTATTCTGTATAAAATCATTGCAGATTTTTATTCCAATCCATACTAGCAGTAATGCAGGTGGTCATTTTTTGTGTGTTTAGCTTATTGTCAAATATTTCTCATACTTATATATAATGTATAGTATTTTATTTGTTTTGATGATATGAAACCGTTACATGAAATTAGTTTGATGATATTTTATTTGTTTCTCTTACTTATATATAATGAGTAAGTTACTTTGTCAATTTAAAAATCCTATATTTGTAAATGTAAGTATATTTGATTCCGTATTAAATTAAATTGATAGGTTTGACTGTGGGATATATACAATTAAGTTTATGTAATCACTGTACTCTCTTAAAGATAAAAAGTTTAAGGTACATGTTCAATATCTATGATTTATTTATTAAATTAAATATTTATTATAAGCATAATTATACTATTTTCAAATTTACCTTATCTGTGTATTGCTATTTAGTGTTCCCTTTGAGATATAATTGCTATGGAATGAAATGAAATAGTTCATGTTCATGTCCACTGAAACAATCTCTGCATACTAAATAAAAAATTATATGTATGTAGTTGTTGATAGCATGTTCGTTAGTCGATCATGGAAGCATTGAAAATGCAACACAAATGGTGGAAATTAGGAAAGCCTACACTAAAATAACACTTACAACTTGTTTTTTTTTTTTTTTTTTATAATTATTTCTTGTGGAATAATGAAGTTGCTCACGTTTCAACTTATTAATTATAACACTGCAACTTATTAATAATGTAAGTTTCTTAATTAATTTTTGTTGCTTGATTAATTGATCGAAGAAACTCAAACCTAAAGTTAAATAATCTCTCTTCTTTTTGTATGGATTAATATTGATTCGATTTATTATAAAATATAAAAAATTTTACCCCACTCAATAAATAATTAAATATAATTCTCGAAAATCGAATTCTATTTCAAATTTTATTAAAAAATTAAATCGTTTATCATCGCACCAATGCATTATTGTTAATCAATAATTATTTTATTAACTGATTAATTACTAGAATAGCATAGCATTTAATTCAATCAATGAGACAACACTTAAAACATGTACATAAAACAACATAAGTAGACAAACATAAGTATCTATCAGTATTCTTATTAAGTAGAATAATTATATATCAATATAAATATACATAACTATGGCAAATATATATGCATGTTATATTTTTTAAATCAATCCATTTTCCTCTACATGAAACCCATTGGCTTCTATATCCCAAAAATCATCCTTCATATAATACTCAAACTTCCCAACCACACTTTCCGGCAACGACACGAGAACGGTGACCGCATCAACATCGCCGATAACTGGTAAAAACAAACAGTAAATATCACTTGTTAAAGGACCCATATGCAATGGCTTTCCTTCTCCGAATTCTAAATCCTCTAAGCCTAACTTTGACCACTGTGAAATAACCAAACTCGCAGAAAGATCTGTTTTCACCGTTTTATCCTCCAACAAATCAATCATGGACCTCACATGATCATCATTTAAACTTGATTTAGCTTGTTGGACCAACTTAACCCCATGATGCAAATTATTAGTAACCAAATCCTTAACAACTGTCTGGGCACACCCTAACACGAATCCATTCCCATAGTACCCTTGCGGCATTGCTGGTGTTAACTTTTTCCTGACGTTAACTGAGAAAAGGAGCTTGACGTTAAGTGAAGGTGACAGGTCTAAAGATCTAACCCAAGAGCGCCACGTGTGCGACGCCAGCGTTTCGAAGGTGGTGCACTTTAGAGAAGGGACGCACTGCCTCTTGAGGTGCAGGATATGGGAGGTGGTAAAGGTTAAAGAAGCTGGGACCAGTGGCTGAGACTGTAAATAATGGTTAAGGCCCATGGGTTCACCGTCCTTGAAATTGTTAGTGGCATTTCTGATATAACCCGGATGTGAGAAGGTTATTTGTGTGGGATTTCGCGGTTTCAACACGTGTCGAGAATGGAATGGTGAGAATGGGAGATCAAGATTCGGTTTTGTGGTAACGTGGGCCCACGCTTGTAAGAACTGAGAACTCCCTATACCGTCGCATAAACAGTGATTAATGGCGGTGCATAGAATCATTCCTCCACACCGTAGATTCGTTACCTGCAAATAGTTAAAATAGGTCCTCTAATTATTTTTTACCATTAACATAGACCAGACATTTTTTCTTTCTTTTTCCTCAGCATAAATTTTGAAGCATGAAATGTATCCAAATATATGCTTGTATTGCACGGATTATTTTTGTAAAATTAGAAATTTGATACACTGAAAAATCAATTTTAAAAAAGAGGTATTTTGATAAAAAAAAAAACACTTCAAAAAAATACTCCCAAGTTCTTAAGTGATATTAATTTTATGTTAAAAAACGTCTGTAAAAAAAAAAAAAAGTTAATTTGGTATAATATGATTGATTTATCTTCTCACGCTTTATGAAAAATGAGAAATTTCAAGTTTAAATTACGAGGAAAACCATTTTTCGATAAATTATTTTAAAATGGAGAGTTACCATGTTGACTATGCCGCGGTATTATTTGGTTCCCCAGTATGCGTTTATGTACCAAAAATAAAAAAAATAAAAAAGAAAGTAAAATAATAAAGCAAGAAAGAACTCATTAGATAGGGACTATTTGGACATTTAACCTAAAAAAAGAAAACACAGTTCTTTTCTGAAAAAGAGCGAAAAAAGAAGATTGTGACCAACCAACCCACCAATCTTAGTGGAAGGTTGAGATTTCTTGGGACTGGGCCAGGGCAGCTAAACTTCGTCGTTGAACAGGAGAAAACGACATCGTTGTGGTAGCTTCTACAAGTTTGCTCACTTTTCCGAAAGCAATGATTGAAAGAGAAAGACGAGACAGAAGAGCTAGCTGGGAAACTATATATAAAATCATCTCTGTATTTTTGGATAAAAGTGGAGACATGTGAGGATATTGGAGCACTAATCTAATAGGGGAATCTATCAGGAAAATTTTTCAAGGATTAATTAAGCTGAAAAAAAAAAGTAAAAAAGAAAAATAAAGAAAATGAAGATTTAGACGCTTATTTACCTGAACTACAAGAGGAGGAATATCCAAGAAGCTTTGAGCTTCAACTTTATAAAGCAATTTTCTCCAAGACCTGTTTGGTTTCTTGGAAAGTTCAAGAAAGTGTTCAGCAGTGATATCCATGAAAGCTTCAGCAAAAACAGCACCTTCTCCATTGCAATCGACCTCTAGTTTCTGATCATCATCACTACTGGTTCTTAACCTTCCTGCTAATGGGTAGTAGTCAACAAGAACTTTGGAGAGTGAATATTTCAAGATATCTGAAGTAACAGATTTCTTGAAAAGGTAAAGATATTTAATGGAGAATCTAAGGAACTTTTGATCATCGAGATTGGAGAGATATAGAGAATGGTTTGGGGTTGGAACAATAGGGGAAATTAGAACTGGATGGTTTTGATAGAAACAATCTGGAAGTTCAGCTGAGGATTTTATCATGGTTAATTGTTACCAGTTTTTTTTTTTTCTTTTCCTTTTAGGGTTTGAATTTGGGTTTAAGTGATAAAAAGAAGTTGACGGAACAAGAGAGAGACAGAGAAAGAGAGAGATCTACGGTTGGATATGGAGATGGTACGATGAGATTCCCTTTTCGGGAGAGGAGAGGAGAGGGTGAAGGAGAGGCCAAGGAGAGTGTGTGCATAGATATGCTTTTTATAAGCTCACTCTCTTCTTTCTTTCTTTCTTTTTTTTTTCTCATTAGCACTTTTCCGCACACATTTACATAACCTGCCATTTTCCGTCTTTTTTCATCATAAAAAGAATTTCCAATTTCCTTCTCTTTTTATTTATTTATTTTTATTTTACAATTTTTAAAATTCAAACAGAGTAACTCCAGAGGTTTGAACCGGGTCATTTTTTATTCGATCTATTTGATTTTGCAAATGGTTTTTAATTCTATTTTTAACAGGGGAACCAATCAGTTTTCAGCTCAATTTCAAATTTATACACTATCCAACTGAACTTAATTTATTTTACACTCTAAATAGTTAAATAGACTATCCAATTGCATTTGGAAAGGTTGGATTTTTTTTTTTCTTTCCTAAATCATGATTTTCTAGATTAATTCAAAAAAAAAAAAAAAAGAATTACCAAATATAATTTTGAAAAATCAGTTTTAAATCCAATTCTAAATAAAATGATAGCAATCTTCTTAATTAAAATTTATGTATAAGTTTTAGCTTAGCTCAAATTAATTACAACAAGATAAAAACTGATATGGACATTAAGACGCTCTCGATTCCTTTTACGCCAATTTATATGGAACCATAACCACATTTGATAGTTAAATAAATACTCCTTCGATGATCAATTTTTATCATGTTTGATTTAATGGATTAATTACGATTAGAGGTCGGCAGACTTTTTTCCAGTTTGCCACATTGGCAGTATAATACTTGGCCACGTGTTTTTGCCTGCTTTTTACGTACTATAATTTTGTATTGACCACTAATTCAATAATACAATAAACACGAGTACCCACAGTCCACTCATTTTTTTTTTTTTAATTTCAATATATCAAATTAATTATTTCATATATGTATACATTTTTCAAATAATATTTATATGATGTTTACATGTAAAAGGTTGCATAGACACCTTAAAAAGTTTAATCATACGAGTATTTATATTTAGATACTTAAGGATAAATAATATTAATTTTATTTATTTTGGACATTGTAAAAACACCTCTACACATTTTGAAGACAATGTTTGAACACTTTAATTGGGAACACCTTTAAAAATTTTATAAAACTAATAAATCCATTGATAAAAAATTTAACTTATTGCTTTCAATATATATTAGGTAATTATTTATTTTAAATGAAAAGATAAATATATGAAGAAAAATTTGTAATTTACAATTTATAAAAATTTATCCATAGATTTTCTTTTTGGTTGGTCGTATAAATATTAAAAGTGGTATAAGATATTTCCTAATTATTCTCATATAAATCGCACAACGACCATCATATAATATACAGAGTAACGAAATCTAACAAGTTGACAGCCAGAGATTCCTCTAGTCACTTCAGCAAAGCCACAATCAATACAATATATTCCATGTCACGCGTGCAGCTTCATCTTCTACATACAATGCATTTCTTATATTTGTAATAGTATGAGAACCATTTTCCTATGCAGAAGGAGAACAAGCACACAGTTATTTTTCTTTTGACTTTAGCCGCCTCACAATATTGATTGGGGTTTCTCCAGTCTAAATTACCCTTTTAGGAGATAATTAATCAAAAGTTTAGTCTAGAACCTGATTTTCTGTTTCAACAAACTTTAATTTGATTGAAATGATTAAACATGATTCATTCTGTCGACAATAAGCACTATAACCTCTTAATGCTCAAAAATGGAAAAAAAAAAAAGAAAAAGAAAAATAACACATAACAAGGCATCAAATTCCTAAATATTGATGGGAATTAAAAATTTCATGTCAAAGAAAATTCCAAGGATTAGATCTTCTAATAGTTCCCTTTCAGTTATGAGAAAGCAGAATATTTCCTTATCATCTAATAATATTATCTTTTAGCTTAGCCTGCCTTGTAGAATCTTAATTATTTAAGAGCATTTTTGATTCCTCCTATTCCCAGGATATAACCGAAAGATTAGGCCGTCCAACTTTAATTTAATCTAAGTTTTTCTTCTTCTCTCAATTTTGGGATAAAGCAGAATCGAGTTCTTGTCAAAACCCTCTTGATGATGCTATTGGTATATATGCCCTGATCATCAAAGCATGTAAATGACTGATAAAAAGGCAAAGACATAACTAGATAAATTTCTAAATAGGTTCAGCATTTTTATTTACTCCTTTTGTGTCGTTGTCGTTTGATTAAGGTAAGGGAATTATAAAAAGGAGCATGAAATACAGGTGGGAGGGAAGGGATGCAATCATTCATAAACGAGCAACATACGAATTTGATTGCGTGACGTATCTCACCCATCGGTATGGGTTTGAGGTTGATGCCTTCTGCTCTATTTGCAAGTACTTTACCTGCATCCAATAAATGCATAATAGCAAATCAATAATACCTTATGGTGTTAATTGTGCAATGACATTTCTAATTAGGTTGGGTCAAACTTATATTTAATTATTAACCCGATTTTACAATCTCTAACAAGTAAAAACAAGACATGCATGAATAGCACGGTTAGCTGGAAAAACTGAAGGTGTTAGCTTGTTAACATGATAATTGATCTGGTCAAATCAATCTCTTACCAGAACTCTTGAGGCACTGTACATCGGAATAGTAAAGGTCATGCTAACCGGTCCAGCTTCCTTGGTGATATTTCCTGTAATAAAAAGGTCAAAAGCATACGGGATTAAGAGCATGTGCAGATTAAACCGACAAAACAAAACCAATAACAATCTCTTACCATGCATCTCTTGTGAAAATGTCAGCTTTGCACGTAGCGTATGTTCAGATCCTCCAACAATCTAAAATGCATTACATCCAGGAGTGATATTCATTTATTCCAGTGAATGCACACTCAAAAGCATATAGCTTGAGTGGAAAAATTATTGCTATAAATAATAAAAAGCATAAACTACTAACATGAAAACAAAGAGAATATTGAATTTGGCTATTACCTTCTTCAAACCCCACTCAAGTCTCTTACTTGATTCCTTGAAGTCCGTGGTGTTTCCAACTGTGCCAGGCTCCAGCTCAAAACTAGCCCTGAAATTTGCCCAAATAATCAGTGCTATCAATGTAATTCTGATTCCAGCAAGATAAGGTTTCTTTAGATCTTGTCTTTTCCTTTCTGATGTGCAATGTTTTCTTTTGGGCTGTCCACCATACCCTATGAAATTATCTGAAAAGCTTAAGAATTGTTGTTGATACTAACAACAGCATGTAAAAGCATCTATATCACATATTCTAACCCATTTTACAGCATTAAAGAAAAGGTTTAGAAGTATTTGACACCCTGGACGCATTTACTAGCTTTAATTGAAAAATCTTCAATAGCAGCTGGGATGAAAATTTGAAATGAACTTTTATCAGATGGAAAAATAGAGTAGCCAGCAACCTACTGCCCCAGTATGAAGTATTTTATACTTATGTATGATAACATAAATGAAGTTTTCTCAACAAGTTGTGCAACCAATGTAACATTTTACGATGTTTCTCACATGATATCATTCCTTTTATTCACGATTTGGGCGTGTTATTGTGATGAGCGCATAGCTGATACTCAAAGGGCATTTTGGGTATATACCAGGAAAGGGAAGCCAGCTAAGAGGATCATCCTTGGGAATGAAGAAAAGAGCAGATACACGCCAGCATAGTTTGTTACTAGTTCTGTGTATGCTTTACATTGAAAAACATATCATTCAATAGCAGCTGGGCTGAAAATTTGAAATTGAACTTTTATCAGATTGGAAAAATAGAGTAGCAGCAACCCTACTGGCCCACGGTATGAAGTACTTTCTTATACTTATGTATTGATCAACATTTTTTAAATGAAAGTTTTCTCCAACAAGTTGTTGGCAACCAATGTTAACATTTTACGATGTTTCTCACATTATGATCATCCATTCCTTTTATTCACGATTTGGGTCCGTGTTATTGTGAATGAGCGCATAAGCTGATTACTCAAAGGGCATGGTTGGGTATATACCAGGAAAGGATATACCAGGAAAGGGAAGCCAGCTAAGAGGATCATCCTTGGGAATGAAGAAAAGAGCAGATACACGCCAGCATAGTTTGTTACTAGTTCTGTGTATATATAGGGTACAGTTTGGGGAAAGGGGTATCTTTTTTCTGTCTTCTATGTAATCAGCATTCTTGCTGTATCGGGCTTGCCCTGGGGGTTGGTTCAGCCAATCATTTTATCCTTGTTTCCTTTATTGCTTTCCCTAAACTCTTGTAATCCAGCAAGTCCAACAATACAAATTAATCCCTCTCTTCCCTACAATCTGTTCTTCTATTTTCTGCTAAAAATATTGATTTCTCTGGTTGGTAACATTCACTGATTCTCCATCATATTGACTGCAATTTATCATGAGAAGATTAGATGCATCCAGCTACTGGCAAATAGCACTTAATGGAAAATTATCATATGTCATTTATCCACCCAAACTTTATGATTCAGAAAGCGAATTAAAACCAAACACCAGCATGTCAATAGTCATTTTTTCTGAAAGTAAATGTAGCTGTGCTTGAGCATATTTTGCTTAGTGTGGGTAGAAATACCTGCTAGTATATGCTGGCAATGGCATCTGCACAAATATACTATTTGCAGTGACACTGGATGAGAATTCGGCACGCAATTTAATGATAACTTCAGCCTGGATGAGAAGTAGTGAAGTCAAGTAAAGATTAGATTAAAATGACAAAGTGCTTTGCTTTCTTTTTTGCCTGCAGCGCAGAGGGGAAACGCAGTCAGCAAAGGTTCACTTAGAATTACAAAAGTCAAGTTCACCTTAAGAGGTCCCACTTCTTCAATTAATGCATTAATACGGAAGGGAGGCCTAAACTCCTGAGAAATGCGGTAGTTCATGACAGAAAATTCACCTTCCGGTGCAGCCTGTCAAAGAGAAGAAATACTCAATAATCTCCAAGAGTAAAAAAGTGAAAGGCATATTTAGAAAAATAATAATAATAATAATAATAATAACAAACTATATGCACCTTCTCTCATTGATACTCACCATAATCAGAGTTCTGTCAGTTTCAAAACTATCAAGATGTACCAATTCATGGAAATTACAGCTATCCAGAGTCACTGACCCAGCTCCAGATGCACTACTGTAATCTGTCTCAGAAAGCAGAACAATTATTTTCATGAGATGAAACAAACATGTGACTAATTGCAAAATATCTTGCAAATTTTCTTCTGCGGATAAAGCCAGCACAAAAAAGATACAACAACAACCAAGCTTTAGTCTCAAATTAGTTGGGGTAGGCTATATGAATACTTATTTCAAATATCCACTTTGATCAGCTTAAAAACAATGCAAAGCGAAATACAAGTCAGAAAAAAAATTTTGAAATACTTCTTGTAAAATATTTTTGATACAGCACAAAAAAGATAATGCTTGAAATTATTGTAAATTGCCTCATATTTTTTTCTGAAACTATGAATAAAAATCAAAAGCAAGCAGAAAAGTGGTGGTGTTAACTACCCATTCACTGAACAAGTGCCGTTTTATACTCTAAGAAATAGGTGAAAGATATGACTTGAAAATTCAAATCATCTAAGAAATAGGTGAAGATGACTTGGAAATTCAAATCATGAATTAGCCTCACTGTTGCCAGTAGCAACCCAAGAAAGTAAAACTAATAACTCAGCAGATCAATCGTATACATTGATTATAACAATTTTTGTATGATGTCAGATAGCTTTCAAAAGCTGTTCACTATCAGAGAGGCACAGAATGTTACTTAACAGATGTAAATTCTTGAGTAGTTCATGCCTGAGTGAGTCATTTAATCAGTTAATGCTGATTAACGGACATAAGGTATAAAGTTCATCTATAGGTAAATAACTGATTATGCAAAACAAAAGCATAGTTTCCTCAGCAGAAAAAGAAAAGTTAAACACGATTGGAACTGGAAACAACGAGGTTTGTATTCGCTTGGAAGATTTCTAATAAATTTATCATACCTTCTCTATCTGCAACACCAAAAAAAAAAAAAAAAAAAAAAAAAAAAAAAAAAAAAAAAAAAAAAAAAAAAAAAAAAAAAAAAAAAAAAAAAAAAAAAAACCATAAAGCATCACCAAAGTTTAAGTTTAAAAGTTTCCAAAAAGTTTTTTATATTAAAAAAAAAAAAAAAAAAAAAAAAAAAAAAAAAAAAAAAACCCATAAAGCATCACAAAGTTTAAAAGTTCCAAAAAGTTTTTTATATAGATCTACCATAGCTTGACCTTCCCCCTCTTCCGATACTTAAATCATCATTTAAAGCAAGCCGGATTTCTGGGTTGCCAGTAAGGTAACTCTTCATTTGAATGGTGCCATCAATCTCAGAAGTAAGTATGTATCCCTGCATGACCATCAATAAGTTAATAAAAACCAAAAAAAAAAGGTTGAAATGAATGAAAATGTTACAAAAAGGGGTGGTAGGTAGGGAAGGCACAGGTGGATCAAAGTGACACTTATAGGAAATGAATTGCATTTACACTCAAGTGCGAGTATAACTAATGTGGCACTTATCATAAATTGCTCTTTTTTTTTTTTCCTCAATAGTTATATTGTTTAATAAATACTCACACTAGAACTGAATGTAACACTTATTTTCTCGATTACATCTACAAAAATTTCATCTCTCTTCCTGCCACGAGGTTCATTAGCTACAACTGATTTGGTAACAGCTGTTCCAGGCATTCTCTTGGCCCCTTCCTGCAGCAAGCCAGTGGGAAAAGTTATACGTACAATCCTGTTGACGGCCAAAGAAAAGGTGCAACAGCATGTAATTGCTTATATTAATATTACCACAAAAAGGGCTGCAGGACCAAGGTTTGGCAGAATTGCAGCATCAACCATGATTGGCTCATTAAATACATAGGATTTCAGAAGCTCAGTTGATGTTGTTTGCACATAACCAAAATCCTGGAAACAAAAATTTAGAAGAACCAGATTGTAAACAGAACAACAGTAGACAATTAATAGGAATCATAGAAAAACTTCAAAACTTTTAAGTTTATAAGTAAAATGAGTCATACATGTAAAATCTAATACCTCCAATTTTAAATGATATCCTGTTTTTTAATTAAAATTCTATATATCATTTCTGCTCTGCCAAAGATGTCTGACAAGAGGAAAAGGATTTTCAAAAAATTTCTATCAATCAATTTCCTACTTACATCTTTTGTCTTGAGTTATATACAAGTATAGGGAAAAGGCACCAATCAGTTTCTACGCATCTTTCCAGGGACAAAAGATTTCTTGAGGAAATTATGCTTTCCCAGCAATCTGATTCAATGATAGGTCTGAACGTATCATTTAGTACATTTAATTGTGTTTGCAATATTCACCAAACATGAAGGAAATAAAAATTGATAGGAATGACTGTAGATAATTGTCAATAATTGAAAAACAAATAGATAGTGACAATGCAGTAAGCAGCTAATCTCAACTATGCTTATAAGCCATCTACAAAAATTCATGGATCCTTTTTTGGCCATCTGTTCTATCTTGAATAATATCCTTTTCTAGGTCATATGAGACTAACAGCAGTTAACTCCCAAAAAAAACATTCAACAAAGAGAAGACATGCAAAGACAATATATAATAATATACTTACAATAATTTCATCCAGTAATTCATATACAAGCACAAAATTTTTGCGCAGTGACTCTTCACTGAGAACACCAAGGTAATCTTTGATGACACGTGCATTTCTTTGAAGAAATTCCAGAACGAGTGAAGGTGAGACATTAGCCCTCGTTGTTGCAACAAATAGCAAGCCAGCAACCTTCACATGAAAGTAGTTCACACCATCCACATTCTATGAATACAAAGAAGACATCAGCATGTGCTGGAGAAAGAAGGTATAGGTTCAATCACAAATTAATTATTATTTCTCTGGAAATGGTACCTAACATTAAAACAAAAATGAAGCACCTGGACAGGATATCTTCCTAACATGGTTAAGGAATCATTTTCGATACATAATAATTATTAGAAATACAAAGTTACAAACTTCCAGTAAAATTCTTGAAAGTAGAAGCAACCAATTTAACCATAATCATTACAATTATAAGAAATGGTACTATGCTCAAATTCAATCCATACAGAAAATACCTACAAAGACAGGTGGAGCATCCCCTCCTTCATCCTCTTTCCAAAACTTAACTCTGCGGAAAAAAATTTCGGCACTCCCTTTCGGTACTTCCCCACGGTCTGCATTGCTTCAACAACATTATTAAATCTTCAACAATAAAAGTTCATTTTTTTCCTCAAGAAGATTTTGCTATTTCCAGTTCATATTAAGCAAGTAATGTCAAAACTGCTGGTCACATCATTTTTCACTCCAATTACATTGCAACAAAATTTCCTTTTCTCAAATGCAACAACAGAGGCCATAAATTATCACAAACACAAAATCACATCCTAACATAACCAGTTTTTATGCTCTTTAGAGAAAACACTAAGAGTAAAGCCAACTGATTACCATAGAAAACAACCAAATGAAATGAAATTCATTTAATAGCAAGCCAAGCTCCATTGGAGACGATAGATAATCGTAATTACCAGCTAGTTTATTAATAGTTCAGATGTAAAAGAGCAAATAAAGAGGGAGAGAGAGACTTAACAGTCCCGGAAGACGATGTTATCTCCTCTTTGCGAGAGCACAAACAACTGTGAGATCATTTTTCTTTTCTTTCTAACAGATTATTTTATGTGTTCTCATTTCTTTATTTGATTTGGTGCGTGAGCTTTCGGCTTATCTGGACAGGCACCCACAGAATCAAACCTCCGTAATAAGCGACGCGTCAGCATAAGTGCACGTCCTACTCGAGTTAGTCGTGGAACTCGTGGCTGTCTTATTCTGACGGTTCTTTTTATCATGCGTAGACGACAGTCAATTGCTAAATGAAAATCTCTTACATATTTCTTCACTTATACTCTCTTCCTCACTTTCCTTTTTTCTTTTTTTTTTTTTATTTGTCCGATAATATATTTCTAATTTTTTAATAAAAATTAATTTTTATTGTACTCCTATTTAATGTATATTTAAAATTCTCAATTATGTATACATCATTTAATGTTAGTAGAAAATTTAAAAAAAAATAAAATAAATATGTAGTATTACTATATTTGTTAATTTTCTTAATCTATATGAAAATTAAACTAGACATACATATATGAGAAGAAAAATAATATTTATTTATAGAAAATATAGATTTAATAATAGTTAGTTACAAATTTCTAGCAAGATTTATGTATATTATTATTTATTTTCACATAATGTAATATCTCAATTCATTCGTGTATATGGAATTAAATTTTTATTTTCCTTAAAAATAAGAAACCCAACTCATTAAATTCTTCTTTTAAAATTACCTTATATAAATTAAAATATAACTTTTCTGGTGAAGAGAAATTAAATCGTATATGGAGTTGATTTTATAAGGGATTTATTTTTTATAATAGATATAACCGGTGGTTGCTAAATCATTAAATTTTTAAAATATTTTTTTATGAAATGTGATGTACCTGGATTATATTTTTTTACTAATTTAAATATTTATCTATTGCTAAATTATTAATTATTATAAAAAAAGCACTTTTACAAAAAAAGGTCACATCTTTTTACAGGGTGTTAATAAAACTACACTTGATTCTACAAATCGTCACTGACTTGTAATTTTTATAAAACATATAACTTTATAAAATAATGATTAAACATTTACGAAATACCAACAAAAACTTTTTTTTTTTTTTTTTAACTTCAGTAACTTGAATTTACTTGAAGTTACCTGGGAGGTCGCTGACGGCAGAAATAATATTGTGAAATTTTCAATTATATTTTTTTCGAAAGAGGTCTCCAATGAAATTCTATTCCATATTCTTACAGAAAATAAGAAGACGACACGTAACACCCCGCATGGCCAACACTTGTTATTCTTTAATTGGAAGAAAAAGCAGATTTTTGACTGCGTCGGGAACACCATAACTTAATTTATCTCCTTTAGATTTTAGAACCCGGGAAGAATATGCTTTCCGTTATGAAGATATTATCCACAGCTCCCAGAAATTAATTTGTATATCGTCCAAACGACACCGTTCGAGAGAATCATTTGAACCTAAGACGTCAGGCTAGGCTACGGATAGAACGAAGAAGGAAAATTAATAATAGGGTGTCGTTACAAGACAGAAACCTAAAAAAATATCCACATTAATTTATTAATTAATCCGTTAATAATGTTATTTTAATTCTATTTTGTCTTTTGCTTTTGTGCCCTACTTTGATCGCGACGAGATAACGGATCTTGATCGCTGCGAAATTTCGTAGAAGTCACCGTTGACAAACACGTCACTGCGACAGATCGAATACAGAAGCCAGGAATTTTATTATTGGGAGAGAATTGATGCAATTATGGGCTTATGGCACGAAATTGTGTGAATGAGTTGAGGTGATAAAAATGGTGGGTCGATTGAATTTATGGGAGAGGGGTTTCGTGGAGGTTTCTTGATAAATTTGGAAAAATAATGGCTTTGTTTGTTAGGAATTGGAGGAGCTTAAGTTTTGTTGTAAGAGAATTTTAGCAGAGTTTGGGGATGGGTTCAGATGCGAACGGATTGTAAAGTTCTTTTATTTGGATAAGTAATACCTCAAAGAGATCAAAGGTAAGTTCTTTATTTCCCTGGTTTATATGATTTTCATGATGACTTTACGATTTTTCCTATTTTGCATATTTATGCTGTAGGTAAGCTTTGCAATTTATGCTTTTTAAATGGGATCGCTAAACATGCAATGGAGGTTTTATGGTTGCGTTGCGAATTAATTTTATAGGTATAAATCCATCTTCTCTGATGGTGCGTTCTGACCAAAGCATGAATTGGGAAGTTTCCATACAAAAAGACTTTGTTATTTATGTTATGCGATGGTTAGGCCTCGCTTTGTATAGTGACATTTTCATATTCACATTCTACATTACGATGTAATTGTTCAGTTTTGGGTTTTGAGGAATGCCCAGTTTCTATGTTTCCTGACAGTATGAGCAGTGTACAACGCTTTTGTTTTTAACATTGATTTTCATTTTAATGACTTGTAGGAAATGGCGACTCCAGTTGAGCCTCCAAATGGGGTTAGAATCCAGGGTAAACATTACTATTCTATGTGGCAAACCTTGTTTGAGATTGACACGAAATATGTCCCCATCAAGCCTATTGGCCGAGGTGCCTATGGAATTGTATGCTCTTCTGTGAATAAAGAAACCAATGAGAAAGTTGCAATCAAAAAAATACACAATGCTTTTGAGAATCGTGTTGATGCACTGAGAACTTTGCGGGAACTCAAGCTTCTCCGGCACCTTCGACATGAAAATGTCATTCAATTGAAGGATGTAATGATGCCTATTCATAGGAGAAGTTTCAAGGATGTCTATCTAGTCTATGAACTCATGGATACAGATCTACATCAAATTATTAAGTCTTCTCAAGCACTAAGCAATGATCACTGCCAGTACTTCTTATTCCAGGTGTGTATATGCTAGCCTATTAGTGGAAGAAATGTTTTTAACTGGACTTAGTACTGAATTTGAAAAGGACGGTTAATCTCCAGCAGTTTACTTCATATGACATCTGTGGTAATAGAACTAATTAATCAGGTAAAAATATACTCTGCTGTATGTGCTGTAGGTAATAGTATTATTCCCATTTTATGACCGGGAACAATACTAATATCTGCTGTATATGATGTCTTATTCTAACTGCAAGTTTCTTAACTTCCAATCACCTGCCATATTGGTTGTGACTTGTGGTGCAACGTAAATAATAAACTAATAATCAGGACAATTGTTTGATGAGGCTTGCATGTTACAATCAGGATACAATGTTAAGGGGCTTTGATGTGAGATGTTCTTATGCTAATTATGTCTATTACCATCAGAATTAGGTTTAGTTTTGAACTATAAATATTGTTTACAAGATCATTTGTGAGCTTGCATGTAGCACTTAAAGACAACTTCTTGCTTTGATTTTATTCTAGTGCCCTTTGTTTTGGATGCACGAGTCAACTTTCAAGTCAGGAAGTGAGATTGTGCTAAATCAATTAAGTGATTGCCGGTTTGTTTCTGTTAGTTGGTTTTTCGGATTTGTTATTATGTTTAGAAAAAAAAGGAAATAGTGACAGACACAGAATCTGAGATAGAATTCAGAAGCAACATGTGCAAGATGGATTTCCCTTATAGGATCCTATTTAGCTATCCTGAAATCTATCTTACATTGTGCCAGACAACACATTAGAATAGAATCTTGTTATGACTAATCTTGGCCATGAGATATTTCATATCATTGTACACCTTTTTTTTTTTCAACAATTAAATGTAACCTTGTGCGTAGATTCCATTCTGATGGTCACCTTATCCATCTTTGAGGGTCATATGGATGTGCAGGAAGTGAAGTTGATTTTCTATGTTAATAAACTGCCTACCACGTGTGGGTTAGCTTGCTTGAGATTGGATTGAATGAGGACTATGCCCCTTTTTTTTTTTTTCAAATTTAGGAGATTATCATTCATATTGCTTGCAGCTTTATTTATTTCTAAACTGATAATCAACCTTTTCTTATTGAAGGGGCATCCAAATAATTTCCAATCGCCCAAGGTTTTGTTGCTTCTGCTATAATTGGTGAAATTGTTAGGCTTCTATATAGCTTCATATTTGCGTCTTATGTTTCACTTTATGTTAACTTGTTGTCTGGCACTGGAACCAATTAATGTGCTTATATGCTGCACCTATGTGCAATCTGTGAATCTTCCTATTCTATAGCCTCCTCTGCTTTGGACCGCTGGCACTGAAACTGCCATGCTTCAGCATTCTTTTATTGTTGTTCCTTTTTGAGACATGCATTTAAACACTTTTATATTCTTTAAGCTTCTGCAACCATAAGCCTTTCATGTCTTAATGAATTCAAACTTCATGGTGCAGTTACTCCGGGGTCTGAAGTATCTTCACTCTGCAAATATTCTCCACCGTGACTTGAAGCCTGGGAATCTACTTATCAATGCAAACTGTGATCTAAAAATTTGTGATTTTGGGCTTGCACGTACTAGCAATGGCAAGGGCCAGTTCATGACTGAGTATGTTGTTACTCGTTGGTATCGAGCTCCAGAGCTACTACTCTGTTGTGATAACTATGGGACATCTATTGATGTCTGGTCTGTAGGATGTATCTTTGCGGAGCTTCTAGGCCGGAAACCTATATTTCCAGGTACAGAGTGTCTTAACCAGCTTAAACTTATCATCAACATCCTAGGCAGCCAACGGGAGGAGGATCTTGGATTTATTGATAATCCCAAGGCCAAGAAATACATTAAAACACTTCCATATTCCCTAGGAAGTCCCTTTTCTCGCCTTTATCCTAACGCCCATCCTTTGGCAATTGATCTTCTGACGAAAATGCTTGTTTTTGACCCATCGAAGAGAATAACTGTTACTGAAGCACTCCAACACCCTTATATGTCCCCACTGTATGATCCCAGCAGCAATCCCCCAGCCCAAGTCCCTATTGATCTTGACATAGATGAGGATTTAGGTGAAGAGATGATTCGGGAGATGATGTGGAGGGAGATCCTCCATTACCATCCTGAAGAAGCTACAGCCAACGGGCAGATGCTTGCCTGATCTTGTTCCATATAATTCTGCAGATCGAGAGGCCTAAGAAAGTTATTTTGCTTTGAGCTGAGGAAGTTTTTGTTGGCGGTACTCTTTAGTTCCTTTATATTTTATGTTCGCTGTTGTACCCTTTTGTTCTTAATAATCTAAACTAAGCATGCACCAGTCAGATGTGCGGTCGATGCATGATTTGACTAACTTTTGTTTAAGGGCTTGCGAATGACCTTTATTTAGCCCATCCAGTTTGTAAATAGGTGTGGTTTTGTAAGAGTTTGGGGAAACTTTTGTTGTATGTTAGAATATCTAAAATGTATTTTAGTACTGTGGTGATAACCGAGCTTGCATGAAGAGACTGTTCCCCTGCTGTTGTATTGAACAATTAGCTTAAAAATGATATATGCAGGTACACTCAAACTTTTGTTTTAGCCATTAATGTGTTGTTTAGATGTACGTGCCTGACAATCTCTCTTTAATTTAAAGAGTTAACAGTGATTACGGCTCTTAATCTTGATTCTTGGATTGGACCACCTTGTTTAGAATCAAACTTAGTGGGCCGCGTCATGCATGTGCAAGGTGCAGACCTCAAAGTCCCAAGTTAAATTGCTTATGCCATAAATGGCGATACAAAGAACTGTATTGGGTCTGGCCAATAGAGCCCAAGATGCATACAGCAGAGCAGATTATGGTTGCCTGACAATTTTAATCATGGTTACTAATGTTTCCAAAAAGATATTAAAATTTTCATTTAGGATCACACTGAATGAAAAAAAGTGTTTGGAGACCAAAATAAAGCTCTTTTAAATAACATAGCTTTTAAATTAACTTTTAGAGGTTAAGAGATTTTGTGAAAAATTAATTCATATAATGTTTAACTTTTAACGTTTCATCAAAAGTTACTAAAACAGTTAACAGCTAAACACTATTAAAATAGTTCACAGCTGCCAAAACAATTAATTTTACCGAATAGATCGTCATAATTACAAAGCCAGAGATTAATTTGGCACACAATATTAGTAAGTCTCTCATTCCTTGGTCATGGAAAAAGTAATACTAAATGATAAGGTTGTATTATAGTACCATGTTTTTATTTATATATGCGATTCTTGTCAGCTTCTAAGCATATTTTCTTGCTACCGCATGCCTAAATCTTAGGTAGGATTTCAAAGACAGCAGCCAGCAGGTTTTGACTCCTTTTGACAAAAGCTTTTTAGGTTTTAATTTCTTGGAGTGCATGCATGAATCTATAAACAGTAATAATGGTCCAATTATTTTCTTTTTAATTAATTAATTAATCTAACATAATTATATAAGAATATGATTCTTGTTCACTTGTATGTTTTTATTTCAAATCAACTAATATGGTCCTCAAAAAAAATATCTTAACAGATAGAACTTGTAAAAGTCGACAGCTTTCCCTTTTCTTTTTATAGGAGATTTTGCTATTTTAACTGATTGGTTTATTAGATTCTCTTCACAGTTCACACAATCATCAATCTTTTAAATATGTTCTGCATCTGTTAGTTGCCTTTTGCTGATATTCTCACATAAAATTTTGATGGCCACGGTTGGAAGATCAGTTCTGCTTTTTCTTTGGATGGAAGAGCTTCTTCTGTGTTTAAAGCAGCAGCCTAGTACGTATCAAATCAAGGAATCTAGCTTTTGGTCGGGGAATTGGGGCATGGGAATCCATCTTTTTAGATAGGGTAATTAGCATTTCAGTTTAACTATTCAGTTATATTTTCAATTACCTGTTAATTATCAATATTTAATCATTTTAATTATGAAAATTACAAATCTTTAAATAAAAATCTTGAGTTTAAATTATGCAGACAAATCAAGGTGTAAGATACATTATGGCAGGCAAGGAATGCTTTAAATCCTCGTATCAATATACCATGATGTTGCCTTAAAAGCGAAGGTTAAATTCAGAAATGGAAAAAACTATATATAAATAATATATAGACCAAGAAAATAGCTATGCGCAGACTGATTGTGATGGTCTATCACTTTATAATACTGTTCTTCCATGCAAGATCAGGCTCTCTATGTCTGCTTTTTGAGACATTATCTTTGAAGGTTGAAGCCGTCAAGAGGAAACAAGAGGAGAATAAAAAAGGTGAAATATTGACGGATTCTTTATTTGCCAAAAAATCATATTATGTAGTTTTAATTCTACAAATTTAATTTCTCTTAAAATAATGAAAAAAAACTTTATTTTTAGGGCTTTTTTTATTTTTTATTTTTGTTATTAACGTGTCTCTATCTTGACGTCAGAGATAATACTTTGATAAAATCTTATACAATTCATTAGTAATTTATCCGTAGATGCAATCCTATATCACGTACAAAGGATGTATAATATACAGTGCAAGCAAATCTTTTCCTCCGACTTAAGGTAATCAGTAATGGGAAGAAAAAAAAAAACAAAAAGCAAAAAAAGTTGACTCAAAAGAATTGGGAAAAGCAAAGCATGCATGTGAAAATCATTGCTTGTTAATTGAGTACTATATAATTCTGCCTAAGCAAAAGCTGAAATTAATGGACCCTCCTCTAACCCTACAGACCCACCGACCACCATAATCACTTTAATTTGCTCTATACTTATAGCTCTGTCGTCCTTTTCTCCTACCCATTATTTGTTCTTGAAAGTGCAATTCTTACTAGCTTGAATAATTTCAGAAAATTTTTCAAGATTTGAATTTTAAGTCTCTTACATCGTAAATCAACAACATTGAAACTAGCTAGTACTGTAATATTTGAAGTGAGATGTCTTAAAAGCTAGTTATTTTGTAGTTTTTTTTTTTTTTTAAAAAATTAAAACGTTAATTAGTTAATTAACCTTGGTCAATAATCTAAACCCTAATGAAATAGTATCCTGCTGTGCTTGTAAAGTCGAAGATTCCTACCTCATTGGTTTCATTATTACTACTATCATTTTCTTCATCTGGACGTTATTCTTCTCAGAAGCAAGTACAATATTGGTTAGTATTCTCCTTCTTCTTTAACTCTTTGTCACATGTACGTTGACCCATTTTTTGAATTACCTTGCACCTTTAATTTTAATGGAACCATATCTGTACTGATCACTCCAATATCTGTACTGCTTCATTGGTAGGATTAATGCCAATATATACGAGCAGGTACAAACTTAACATATTGGAGGAAACAATCTTGAACCCTCTTCAAAGATATTAGAAGTCAGCACTCTAGAATCCAATATATAGAGAATGCCTGTATCCATTTATTTTGTTGGGAGTTTCTGTGTTGTGCATTCATCAAGTGGATCCTACAACTGATTGACAGAAACCAAAATTGCTAGCTAAGATGTGTATATCTAGACACAGACAAAAACAAAATTGTAGGCTGATCTTACACCACAAAATTACACACCAAAAATCGTAATTGTACATAAAATGATACAATGAGTTTATACCCACTATGTATTTTATAAAATGCAAAGCAGCTAAGCAACTTTTATCAGCTAGTGACCTCCTTAGGTAACTTCAAGAATGGAATTACATACCCAACAAAATTAAAAAAAAAAAAAGAAACTTTCAAAAACTATATATATGTGCCGTTAATAGTAATATTGGTGCTAGTTTAGTGCATGTCTCATCGGTTCAGATTAACTAAGCTATCAAGAACTTCGATCCCATGTGTACTGTAATATTGGCAGTAAACCAGCTTTTCATCAACTTAGTTCAGGCCCTGGATTTTGTTGTTCTTTTGCGTTTTATTGATATCTTTGAAGGGACCACTGCACGTTACTCTTTTTTCCAAATGACCATGACTGACCAATATATATAACTAGTAAGCATATCGTAACTTTTATACTCCAACAACAATTATTGAGGTGAACTTTTTTGTTTTCAGTAACCTAGCTACTTATAAAGCCCATAAGGTTATATATATACAGAATAGTAGCCTTACTGTATATTTCACTTGCTTCATCTCACTTTTCTCTTTTTATCTAACATCTCACGATTCTCATCCATTCGGGTCTATTCTTTATGTACTACCTGTAACTGATAGGAATGATTAATTCTGGTTCACGAGCTGCCTAATTAATAGAAAAAATTTGTCATTATCAGGAACATGAGAGAAATTAATAGAACTCAATTGATTAAAATGAGAAAAAAATAGTTGCAAGTTGTGAGAATAGACTTTACATAAATATTTACAAAGAAGAATCATGATATGCCACCATTGATGTCTTGTCTTCCTTTTCTTTTACTTTATGACATATAAGGAACGATGTCCATTGCACACTCTTACACTTTTCTTATGTTGGAAATGAAGGAAAGAAAATATATATATATAAGTGCAAAAGAGTTAGGTCCTCACTCCATATCATAAAGCATCAAAGTTGTCAATGTTGGCCAATAGTAATTCTTGTTTTCTCTTTATTTATCAAGTACAATATATATAGCTTTAACCCTTTTTCTTAGACTAGGGTCTTGTTCACTTATTAACACCCACCAATTTCTAACCCCTAATTTTTCTGTGTCTTGTATGCAATTAATTTCATTGTTATGTTCTTATATTGAAAACCAAAATGATATTAATTTGTTATCGATTGTCGAAATCAATAAGAAAATCTTCTTGCAGTTTGTCCAGGATTTTTGGATGGATAAAAGTTATTTGCTCCTGTGTATATATATATCTGTTATATATATCTATATATTATAATACGTCCTCATCTCGGCCCCCTCCCCCTGTACCCCCAACCGACCCCCACGTCGCCCACAACGCCCAAAAAAACCCAAAAAAAAAAAAACACCAGCCGCGCAATCGCGATATATATATATATATATATATATTATAAAGAAAAAGAAGAAGAAGAGAAGAAGAAAGGTCGCGGTCGCAAAATTAAAGCTCATTGACATGGTACGCGTCCCGAATATTCGAAAGCATAAACATGGACATGAAATATCTATAAAGAAAAAGAAGAAGAAGAAGAAGAAGAAAGGTCGCGGTCCAAAATTAAAGGCTCATTGACATGGTAGCGTCCCGAATATTCGAAAGCATAAACATGGACAATGGACAATGGTGTTTACCAATTAACACATATAGTAATATATGCAATGCTTTAGAATGATTAATTAATGAATGAATATATTTAATAAAGCTACATCAAATCAAAAAGCCGTATATATATATTCAAGAATTACTTCTCATGCATGCATCATTTTCTTTTTTTAAAAAAAAAGAATAAAAAAAGAAGTTAAGTTGGTTTTGTTTCAGGTGTCGACATTAACAGCAATATTAATAGAGTTTGATACGGTATCAACACTTGTTAGGGGTCATAATACTGAAACGACAGGAGTAGTAAAAGGAAAAATTACTAACTAAAGAAACCAAAATGAAAATGGTATCTTTCTTATTCTGAAAAAGTGTGTTTATTTTTTATAAAAAAGAAAAGTTTTTGAACCATACCTCAAGAATTTCCATTCTTGATTTCTTAATTTATGTTTCTACTCCTATCCCTCCACTTCCCTTAGAAAATAATGAAATAGAAAATTCAGATCTTAACCTCATTTGACTTAATGTAGTAACATGGGCATTTATACAAGAAAAACAATTTTAAACTTGTATGAATAATGTCTTATATTTTGCTTGAAACAAACACGTGTAAAAAATATATTATTATTATTACAAAATTTGTAATAATAATAATAATAATAAGAACTGCATGAGATCGATCTAGAAGCAAAGCCAAAGGAAGGCTCCAGGAACTACCGTAAAGAAAAAATGAAGTATCTTTTTCTTTTCTGGTCAAATAGGCGACTTCTGAGTTCATCAAGATTGGAACAGGGAAGAAACTATCGATCCTATGACCCACATAGCAGAAATCTAGTGCCTCCAAGTTTGTATCTATGGCTGCTGAGACATCCTTCAAATCCTATTGGCTACTCTAAAGGTATAAGATAAAGATGAAAAGAATTATTTAGCCTGGTTTTTTTAGTGTACACGTGAGAGGTAATTAATTATGCCTGTATGTATGGAAAAGATACTGAAGCAACAATGTCCCTTTTTTTATTTGTGTTACCAGTTGAAAGAGAGTAAAAAAAGCTAATAAGGGTATGGTCTCCACTGTGCCTGTGTCTGTGTCTATGTCTCCCCACTTGAAAATCCACCACCACCAGCCACTGCTGCTTTTAACTTCTGTCGCCATGTTATTAATTTCTATACGTGGGTTAAAAAACAATGGGCCTTCCGGTCAGTTAGATCAAAGGGCAACAAGGGTTCCTTCTCTGATCTAGAATCGTGCACGTGACTTCCACTCGCAGATCTAAAAGGCAATATTTTTTTTTTCTCAAAAGAATAATATGTATATATGTACTGGTTGGTATACGTATTTGGATCAAAATATTCCAGTAAAACCCTTCTAATAATTCTGAGTGATAATTCTAAATTTTGAACTTTTCATTTTGCAAAGTAAAAATTGTCTAGCATGTCAAATTTGTTATTGTCTTATTAAAACTTTTCAGTAGCCGTTTG
This sequence comes from Jatropha curcas, assembly GCF_014843425.1. Next base: position 218,921 of record NW_023591726.1, on the reverse strand, counting down.
AATGCTAGTTTCCAGTGATTCAATTGTGTCCTCATAATTTGATTTAGGAGGTTTAAAAATTAATTGGATCCAAACTTAAATTGACAATATGTAAAATTAAATCAAATCAAATCGAGTCGAATCGAATCCAATCAAATCAGTAAGGATGATTTATGGCAGTTTTGTAAACACCTTTGCTTCTTAGTTATCTCATATTATAGATATATTTGTGATAATAAAATGATGTATTATGAAAAAGATAAGGTGGTGTATAGTGTTACTGGTTATGTAGCATTCCCCTTCAAAATTTCCTTTTTTTTTTTTTTTTTTAGGAATTTCCCTTCAAAATTTCAATATATTTGTAATGTATTATACACCGCATTTTCCATCAATCAAACAACATAAAACGACAAATGAAATTTGATGATATAAACAAGTTGCCCAAGAAAGATGAGAAAAACCTTGCTCTTATCTCATGTTCAATCCAAATGTCAACAATTTATCTACTCTCGTATGTACATCCATACATACAACATAATTAAATAAAAATAATTTTTTAATTTAGATAAGGATATTTTTTATCGAAAAGATTTACTTATACTTGATATATGTGTCCACCTATATACCAAATTAGTCATAAATAATATTTTTATTCAGATGAAAGTATCTTTGACTAGACACTGAAGAAACAAAAGATATAATAGTACTGACTTAGAGGTAAAATAGTATTTTTTTGCCTTGAAACTTGATATTTCAAAGGCATATGATCGTGTGGACTTGAGCTATCTAAAAGCGGTATTGCTACGGTTGGGTTTTGATTCAGAGTGTGTCAAACTTAGTATGATGTCCTTTCTGTCATGAAGAAGAGACCCCTTGCCATGCAATTTTTGATTGTTCTAATGCTAGGCTGTACTGGCAGTATGATGGAAAACTAGCCATGGGTTAGAATTTGCACTCATTTTATGATGTTTTTTCATCTTTTCTAGGCTTGAATACTGAGGTTCTTGAACAAGTGTGTATGCTTGCTTGGAATATATGGAATGCTCGCAATGCATATATTTGGAATAATGTGCATAGATCTGTTTACACTATTGTGTCTTTTGCTAAAAGTTATTTGCGGGATCGGCGCATAGCAACTACCTCCATTTCCTGGCCTTCTACTGCTCTTTTAACCATTGCTGTGATTTCTAATGCTAGATGGCTGCCTCCGGTCGCTAGTGTTTTGAAAGGTAATATTGATGCTGCGATTCATGGTGATCGCTTCTCATTTGCTGCTGTATTTAGGGATAGCCATGGTCAGTTTTTCATATCTATTTTTGGTTATCTTGTGCCGCTGTTTCACCAGCTATGGCAAAGGCTCTTAATGTACTATGTGTGCTTCAATGGCTATCTTCTAATTAACTTGGGCCTTGTTTTTTTTTAGACTGATTCCTTGCTAGTGGCTCATGCAATCAACAATGATATGACTAACGTTTCAAACTAAGAAAGAGTTATTTCAGATATTCAATGGCTTCAAGGTCAAATGAAAATTGGTAATATTTCTTGGATTCGAAAGCAAGCAAACACGGTTGTTCATAGCTTAGCTAAAGAAGCTTGTTATCAAGCGGGCTTTTCACATTTGGGATACTATTCTTTCATGTGTTGAGATGTTGAGAGTTTTACCTTCTCAGATGCTATTTTTGCTTAATAAATTATCTCTTTTCATGCAAAAAAAAGATAAAATAGTATTAATATTTTTTTATTGACTTGAAATATGGGATGGTGTGCGCAAAAAAAAATTCTATTTTGGGATCATTTATCGGAAAAAAAAAAGAGAATAATGTAATAATAACATTTTTAAAAAATTTTTAATAATTAGCTTGGTGTTCAAATGATATTGTATATATAAAATGTAAATAAGTCTTATCTACTTGCCAATGGACTAGATGGACTTGTATAAAATGTGGAAATCACCCTTCATATGGTTTTTAATTTACCATTCTTAAATTCCATTCCCCTAGCTAGGCCAAGTAGGCCCAAGATTCTTTTGCTGCAGATGCAACTTGTTAGAAAAAGCAACTGTACTTGAACGGTTAATTCTGGTACTTGGCGGTGAAAATGAGGTTTAAAAAAAAAGATAAAATGAAAAGAAAGAAATGAAAACAGACAATAACCCTGAAACTGAAAGACAAGTAATGATTTGAATAATATATGGTGTCCTGCTCACCAGCTGGAATTGGACGGTTGTAGAAATTTCTTCTCAACCCCACATGCCTAATCACCTCCCCCCGCTCAACAACTCCCATTGGAGATTCCTATGCCCTTTACCTTTTCCAATTTTTTATAATTTTATTTTAATTTCTTTTATTTTTCTCATTTATTTTTCTTTCAATTTCTTCTCTTCTTCATCCTTTTTCCTTTCTATAAATCCCCTCTTCAATACCCTCATAAACCTCTTCTCTTCTCTTTTCTTCCCCCTCTATAACTTTAGGCTTTCTTGCTCTTCTAGCTCTTTTTCATTGAGGGCTGAGTTTCTGTCTGCTCTGTTCTGTTCTGTTCTGCTGGTTTAATTAATTCCTCTGTCTTCTTGGTTGAATCTTGGATTTAAAGTCAAAAGGCTTTGGAACCCTTTTCCTTCATTTTTAGTTTCTATAGCTGAGAGATCTGCGGGTGTTATTCTTTGTTATCTCTTTAAATCTTGATGCTGCATATTTATATATTAATGTTTGAGATTCATGTCTCCAGTTCTTAGTGAAATCCTTCGTTCCGGTTTTATGATCAATTCCTCTCTGAGGCGCAGGACCCATCTTGTTCAATCTTTCTCTGTTGTATTCCTTTATTGGTTCTATGTTTTTTCATAAATAATCTCTTCAAATCTGCTTCAATCAGATATATAGCTACTACTATTAGTAATTACATAGATATATATATAGCTATCTCTCTATATATTATTAATTTCCCAAAAATTATTCAATTAGCAACTGGGTCCTGCGTTTTCAAGTCTCCAAGGTAAGATCAAGAAAATTAAAAGATTAATCTCAGGTTTTATTGAGATAATTTAGTGTAAATATATATTGTATCTATGGCATCTTCTAGTGGAAATTCCTCAGGTTCCAGTCTGCTTCACAACTCTGGTTCAGAAGAAGACATGCAGCTTTTGATGGATCAAAGAAAAAGGAAGAGAATGCAATCAAACAGAGAATCTGCAAGGCGATCCAGGCAAAGAAAACAGAAGCACTTGGATGATTTGATGTCATTAGTTTCTCAGCTAAGGAAAGACAATAACCAAATCCTTACAAGCATCAATATCACCACTCAACATTTCTTGAATGTTGAAGCAGAAAACTCTGTTTTGAGAGCACAAATGGTTGAACTCAGCCAAAGACTTGATTCCCTAAATGAAATCCTTAACTACATCAACACAAGCAATGGGATTTTTGAAAATGATCAGGATCTTCAAACAAACACTGCTGCTTCTGATGCTTTCATTAACCCACTTAATTTGATCTATCTTAACCAACCCATCATGGCATCTCCAGATTTGTTTCAGTATTGATGATCAGAATTTGGTCAAACTTATCAGTTTTCTGCTCATACTCTCAATGAGTGAAGAAGAAAAAGAAAAAAAAATCAGGGCTTTTCTACTTGTCTTGTCTACTTTATCTGTTATAATGATGATTGCTAGTTTAATTTTAGCTTCTAGGTTCAAGCAATATGTCTAATGTTTATGAGAGAGTGGTAGATGTGAAGAAAAAAAAAAAAAAAGAAGAAAATTGTAGCTAAGCAGATGGCAAATGATGATTGGTTGGTATTTTGGCTTGTAACGGGTCAGTCACTGCATAAAAACGGTGTGAATTATGTGGTCTCTGTGGTACTATTTAACTGTATAATGCATTTCATCGTAACTGGTGCAGTGCTCATCTTTTACTATTTTTTTTTAAATTTTTTTCTTCTATATTGATGTGATTTCTATTGTTTTTCTCTTGGTTTTATTGTCTATATTTTCACATAAAACAAAATATTGGTACCAAAAAAAATTAATAAATCAAAAAAAACAAATACCAGAGACGTATTTGGAAAGCAACCATCTTTTTCCACTCAACATTTTAGATCTTTTCTGTGCCCAAAACAATCTAATAGTAATTGTAATTAGGGGAAAATAATCTAAAATGAAATTTAGGGCTATGATTTGATCACATAACTCATCTAAATAAAAATTGAAAATTATTGAAATAAATTATAAGAAACAGTGAAATACTAATATCTCATGCCTAAGTCAATTTAAAATGAATACAAAAAATCTTTTTTCTATTTATGGAAGATCTAAATAATTTTTAACTGGTTGATTAGTGAAAACTCTTGATCGAGAAGATCAGAGACTTCGAATAAGAAAATTAATTAGATTTTGATAAAAAAAAAATTACTTGCCAAATAGCACAAGGTACCTAAGATCAAGACAAAGGAGGGTTGAGACTCGAGAGAGGGCATGTTAAGGATCTCCTGTCCTGTCAGAAATTCTATAATTTAAAATGAAAAATTATGCTTTGACGTGTCATATTAAAGTTAACACATATTAACTAATGGTTTGAGGGGTAAGGCATCTTCAATTCCTCCAGTTCCCTTTTGTTTTAGGACACAAATAAAAAGAATCATCTTTTTGAGGAAAATTTTATATGTGTATATAAAATTCCATTGATGCCACTAATTTATTTTTTATTAGATTAATGGAGGGGAGTTAAAGACCAAGTACCAGATTAGCGCACCCCAAAATTAAAGTAAATTAAGAAAAAGAAAGGAGGGTATGGAAGTGGGTAAATTTAGGTAGCCACAAAAAAAATTTCAATTACAGAGGAAAAATAAATAAATGACTGTATAGAAGAAGAAGAAGAAGAAGAAGAAGAAGCAGCAGAGGATGATAATGTCACAAGTGATGCCTTTCCATGTTTGGCTTTTGATTGCATGATAGATAAAGTGTAGAAAAGGATAAATAATAAAGATAGAAGGTGATGAAAGGATGTGGGCAACCACTAAAACACAAGTACTGTCATTTTTCCCCTACCTTAGTTTAGTGGAGAGTCAGTAGTTTTTAAAATTTTCATGTGGCTTTATGTTGTGACTGAAAGCTATGCTGATGATATTTGCAAGGGGCTGATTTGAAGTTTGCACCCTTATTTAATTAATATTAACAACTAAATATATTATAATTTAGAGTTTTTGCAGCAGAACAATTCTGACCTCAAATGCTAGATTAATTTGTTTCTCTTTAACATATACCCTTGTCATTTTCCTACCAATTAAAAGTTTAAATACATGTGGTTTTCTTACAACAATGACCAAATATTTGTAATTAAATAAAGCTTTGGCTTTTTAGTTGCAACACCAAGAATGATGTGAACTTGCAATGACATGCCCATATAAATATTAATAAAAATAAATAATTGAGTGCAAAAAAAGAAAAAAAAAAATGGCAATAGGTCCTAATTTTAGTAGGTTATGATTGCATCATTTCGAATCAGAGACATTCTAAGTTGGGTTCCTATGTCGACAAACATTAGCCAAGTTAGGAATTATCTCCACATTATTGGAGAATTAAAATTAGCTATGCACTTTTGCACTTCCTATTTCTAGCACTGGCTCGTCATTTTCTTTCAAGAGACGGTCTGTCAGTACGTGTCGTGGGCCAAAATGTGGGGTTCCGAATAATGCACATAACCAATAATTATGGGGCCTGATTTTGTTTTTGTAATCTTGGTTTCGGCTTGGGTAATGAACGAGACAATCATCTTTGTGCCTGAATGACTTGTGTCCAAAGATAACTTAAAGCCGATCTGAAGTAGAAAATAGGCATAATGCATAAATACATGCATGATATTACGAGAGAAATAGTTATTATTGAAATGTGAAAATGTAGAGTTATGATTGAACTTCTAGGGGTTATTATTATTGAAATGTGAAAGCGCAGAGTTACGATTGAACCTCTAGGGGCCACAAGGAGAATTGAACAAAGTGCAGGGTATGTATTAGGCTGTAGAAGATAACATAATCACAAAATTAGAGCTTCCCTTTTGCAAAGCTTGCTTGCGTTATTGCAATGTCATATGCATACAGTGTCCAGTTAACATACAGCAGGCACTCATGACGACTAAGCAACATTTCAAACGAACTAACAACAAACCAAAAACAGCACTTAGACGATCACTACACTTGCACATGGTTGTCTTGAACATGCAGCCGTTCATTTATGTTCAAAAAGCTTCCAACACAAAACATAAAAATGGAAAGGCTATTACTATTTCATGTTTTTGTACCTGTACTCCTTAATCATAAGGGATTTGGATGTATGCTGCATCACAGGCAAAAGGGACATCTGCATACATACCAGCAAGAGCACACCGTATGCACTCCAAGACTGTGAAAAGGTAAGCAAATGCTATGGCTGTCCAAAAATGCATACCTACTTTACCCCAGTAGACAGCAAGTGGCATCCAACGGCTTACTGTCCCTATCACCTGGAGAGCAATCTCCAGCAACATCCCCATCACAACATGAAATCGGAAAAAATGTGGCCATTCCTTTCTCCTCACAATTCCCAGATATGCAACAAAGAAATACGCCATCAGGAACCAACTCGGCAAACTCCCAATGGCTCCAAGGAATGGGTATGTCAAAAATTCAAAGTCTTCAAGAAATGGGTGTAGATGATATGCCGTCTCAGCATACATCCATGTCTCATGAAGAGGCATCAAATAAGGGAGACATGCTAAAGTCCTCCACCACCATCTTGGCTTCTTGGTCATTGGAGGGTAGCGAAAACTGTATGGGACATCTTTTGATGCTCGAGGGCACAAATAGGATTTGCGATGTCTAGGCAATGAGGGAATAACATGCCAAATTCCACCTTGATCACCACTTAAGAGTGTGGTTGATGCAGCAGAAAGGTGCGAGGATGACAACCCTGTCATGGAAAAAATTCTAGATTAGAACAAAAGGGCATCAATTTTCTGATGCTCCACAACATACCAAGACTACCAAACTGAGATTGTTAAGATTAGTTACAGCATTGTTGTATGACCACTTGATCAAATAGTACCAAATATTGTTGCAAAAGAAGAGACATGGAGGACAATGAAGGATAACGATAAGGACTTTTGACAAGAATATTTGCATGTACCTCTAGATGGCGAGAATTTAGACTCAAAAGGTGCAACTGAAAACCATGAACTTCTGATGTTTAAGAATGAAGCCTTGGCAGTCAAAAAAGGAACACATGCAGAAACTGGGCTACTAGACCTGGTTTTACATGTCTCAACATTTGTAAAAGCATACCCAGCAACCATAGCGTTGGTGCTTCCATTTAGAATCATTGCCAGACACCTATTTGAATGTAAAATTAACAACAGAAATTAAAAAGGGAGAAAAAGATGGAAACATAAAGTTCTGCAATAGAATGTAAGCGTTGGCCTATGCATCATGGAGCAAAAGCTCTTCGTTTTGTTTTCTGTATGATGAATTTATCTTAACATGTAGTGAAAAATGTTTTTTCAGGATAAAGTGTAGGTGCCAAGGTTCTCCATTTTTACCATTTCCCATCTAATCATGTCTAAACACCAAGAACACTGAATCATGTAACCTAACTCAAAATTATAGCAACATTAATGGAAAAAAGTGTTCAATCACAGAATTTGTTGACTATTGATTTGGGATCACCAAATACTGAACATTAAAAAGAAATACATTCTAATAGGAGAAACACAATACGTGCTAGTAAAGCAATGATCCCTGTCAATTCAGGATTTTTGATAGAAGTAGCTCCCCAACAGTCATGTTCAGCCATAGATGGACATAAAGCCCCTGAATTCAAAAGTCCTCTACAGCAATAAACCCTCCATTACTAAAACTAACGAGCTGATTTGTGACCATAGTACCAGATTTGACCATGAGGCATTTTCTTTTAGAGCACCATTCAAGATGGGAACTGGTTAGTTAACCTTGCCTGCCTTCTAAAACAAAAATAACATAACTATATTTGACCTCATTGAATAAATCTTTTCACCATTCCATTACGATTTTTTATTTTGCCGCTTGGAAATCACAAGTGCAGTGCTTTAACAGGTCGTAGTAGCCACATTATGAAGTACAGGATTGATTAAACAATAAACAAAGCATATATACGAGGTGGGTACTCAATATATCACTAACCAACAAAACGAAAATAAATTAAATTCATTCTTTTTATCATTATTTTCTGCCAGAAAGAAAATTAGCTTCTTTTCCACAATCAACCCCTCATTTTCTAGAAGTTAAACAGCTTCTTTAATGATCATTTCACGCAAGCTTATCTAGTAATTGCTATAAAAAATCTTTTTAACACAGAAAATCACAAAAAGAACAAGAAAATTTAGAGCAGGAAAGAGGAACCAATTGAACCAATTTCAATTTGATTCTGCAAAAATGCCAAAGAAAAAGGTAGATAAACTTATACAGAATTGATATATTTTACCTTTGAAACTCGAAGAACTATAATTACTTGAACTGCTGGTGAGATGTCACTTAGAGTTTAAGCTCCCATTTCTCTGTCCCGTCGTTTGTCCTATCCGGCTATACAGATGACAGGATTTCGTTGCATCATTTCTGGGTTGGCTCACGGCGGCGAAGGTTTCCCAAATGTCAGGCTACGGTCCAATGCTGTGTTCAAGTCAAGCCCGTCTTTTTTTGGGCCATAAAGCCCGATGAGACAGCGTTGCAGTTCCGTGATGATAAATCAGTCATGCTGACGCGTCGTTTCTTCTATAAGCTGTCGTCCGACAGCGGTTCAGGTATAATTAAAAAAAAAAAAAAAAATCAAGTTGATAAATTTTGATGAACTAATCTGTACCTGAAGTCAATAGGTAATTAAGATTACTAGGCACCATATCACTTTATTTATAATATTTTTTTTCTCAAAATATAAGTCAAACGTGAGGCGACTGTTTTAATCCAAAATATAAAAAAAGTTTAAATATTTTAAAAAATAATAAATATATTTTTTTAATTTACACATATTTATATTAAGATAAATTAATTATTTTCCTAAATTACTATTAATTTTGAAATCAAGTATCATAATTTAAAAAAATATAAAAGTTTCTTTTAATTTCCTTTTAAAAATTTTAAATGAATTATATTTTAAAAATAAAGGAGCACTACTTTACATTTGACGGTTATAAAATATATTAATGGATGATAGAATCAAATATATTATTAGTAAAACACTATTTATAATTTAGTATTTTATCAAACAGGATGCTATATGGATAATGTTGATAAAATAAAGAATTATTTTTAAATATTTATTCATTATAGTCATAATAATAAACTTTGAAGATTGTTTTTATCCATTTAATTATTTTATATTATTGTTATTATTATTATTGTTTTATTATAATAATTGATAAGTTGGGGCCATTACTAATCAAAATCAAGCAAACAAAAACAACACTTTTGCAGTTGTTAGTATTAAAATTAAATCTCTCTTTCCTTTAAGGCTTTAATAAAGACGGTTCAAAGACGGAAAAAGGCAATAGAACACGTAGTGCGCACTCCGCATGGCACAGAAGAAAGCGCCATTGACAGCCACTTTCTAATTACTGTTTTGCCCTCAGGTATAAAGACACCGGTGAACTCCAAAGTTAAGAAAGAAAATGTTAAAAAAGGAAAAGAAAAGAAGAAATTAAGAAAAAGGAGGGGAAAAAGCGGAACACAATACGTGGCACAATTCCCCATGTGGGCTTCACTATAATTCAGTCACACATCGTTCTTTAACTCCGTCACAACAATCCGCCGTCCTCTATGTCGCGAAACTAAACGGACTACCTCCCTATGCCGTTATATTGTACATGTTATAAATCCTTAATTCCTCTCTCCGTCCCTCCTCATTTTTATTCTCTCCCTCGTAAAGTTCAGCCACAGTGAAGACGAAGAAGTGCTCTCTCTCTCTGTCAGGCTTTCGCTGGCTACGTTAAATCACATCTTTCTAAAACTGTAAGAATTTGTTCCTTTCATTTCACATCTCGTGATTTTCCAGTATCACTATTTTCTTATTTTCTTTTTTGTAAATAAATAGTTAATAAACCCTAGCTTGATTTCATGGTGGCTGCCGGAGTTGTTTTTGTTTGTTGTTAGATTGTAGTTGATTGAGTTTTTAGTTAATGTCTTTTATTGCGATTGATTTGCGGCTTCTTTTTTATTTTCTATATTTTATTAATGCATGAATGTCGTTTCGTGAAAAATAATATTCGTTCGCCTACCGGCCAGTAAAACCTGTGCTAATTTATATAGATACTGATCTTAGTTTCCTAATTGTCCCCTCAAATTATTGGGAAAAAAAAAAAAGAAGCTAAGTTGTGTATTAATGTGGAGTTTGGCGCGGTTGTTGAGTGAATAGTTATGCTGTGGCTCATATAGCAGTACTGGGATGCATTTATGAAGTAATATCCATGTATTACTCACTTAATGTCTTTGTTCTGGAATTGATTTGGGGGTTGGTTGGATCTCTTAAGTGCTTATTTATTAATGATGGGGTGCTATTATTATAGTTGTATTCAATTCTTTTGGAATTCACATAGACTATGGAGAGCTTTATGTTATTAGGGCTTTTTATTCCTCACTCCCTCTCTCTTATGTGTAATATGTGCAATGATGCCCTTTCTTCAAAGAGGAAGAAGTTCAAACTGCATTCTACCACCATTATAGTCTATATCTAGTCCCTGTGGAGTCACGACTCACTTTATATTTTCCTAGATGATAGAAATTTCTTTCTTAATGACACTAGATTATTTTTTTAGGTTCTCATATTCTTGTTTTCTAGGTTGAAGAGAAAGCCTTTGTGATAATTTATAATTGACGAATTGCTTTTATATGATTCGCAAGTTCAATGTAAAATTACTTGATTTATCCCAAGTGGTTAAGGTGACTCGGTATTAGGTTTTGAAATATAAAGAAAATGTTTTAAAAGAGAAACATATAAGGTCATAGAGATGAAAACTCAGTTGCTTGGAGCTAATTTCTCTGTGTGATATATATCAAGGTACTATGTTCTCATGTGGTTGTGTGTAATATGCATACATAGGGAGAGAAAGAGAGTAGCTACTTAATCTGTAGTTTAGTTTTAGCTTAGCTTTAGTCAGTCATTTGAGTTGCATATTTAAAACTAGAACAGTGAACATGGGAACAGGTAATAACCCCCTTTAACATTTTCTTTAATGTAGGTAATTCTAATGATAGTGGATGCATGTCAGTTTGTTTTGCAATTTAGTAATTAATTTATTACATTATTTGGAGTTTGGATTGTCTCTTATGTGTTTGTGGTTTGCAAGCAAGCTCCTTCTTCTTTATTATTATTTTTAAATAACTATTGATTAATGTTAGCAAGAAAACATGAACATTATGAGCTTTTTGTCACTTCCAAGGAGCAATCGAATTTGCAATTTTATGAAATATTATGTTGGAACATGCTTTTGATTTCAAAACTTTGATTCAGTATTTCTATTTCCTTTTTCTTCTCTTCAGGAAGATGCAAGCCTAATTATTCACTTGGAGACATGGTTTGCGGTTGGTATTTGATTTCTTTTCCTGCTTTGTATTTGGAATTGATTTTGATTAGTAATTCTGATAATGCTGTGTTTTTACCTTTCAACAGGACATTCTTGAGTTTGTTCTATGCAAGTGCCCATTTGGAGTTTTGTCCGAGTGGTAAAGTAATCTCTATTTTAATTGAGTGATCATGGGATCAGTTTGCTGTGTTGCTGCTAGAGATAAAGATCTTCCCAACAGAACAGTAGTTAACACTGTGCATAGGAATCCTAGATGCTCTCCGACATGGAGCTTCCGTTGGGAAAATCGAAGGCGTGTTGCTGGTGAAATTGAGGACTCACTGTATCAAACATCTCATAGACTCAGCAGAGATGTTAATGTGGAGGTGAAGGGGCAATTAGGCTCTGATAGAGGTCATCTTTCTGATGAGGGAAGTCTGCATGAGAGTTTTGGAACACCAGTCTCTCTAAAGTCTCCGGTACATGAAGGAATGGGAACAAATCTGATGGCCCAACCTTCAGGTAAAAGTGTTATGGCATTATCTTATTTACAGTTCATATTTCATAAGGCAAATGTGTATTGGACGCTTCTCATGTCATGTAAACACGTATGGTATATTTTACCCCATTATTTTACAACTGAGAGAGTTCAAAATTCTCATGTTAATTTGTTTCAGGAATCTAGATTGTTCCCTTTACAGAATTATGCGTCTTATTTTGTACACTAAGTGATCAGTGCATTACTATTTTTAGTTTGCAGTACTCTTCAGGTGCTACCTCATATCCATGAAAAATTAAAATCCGCATTTATCTAATGAAGAAAATTTCATAAATTAATTTACAGATATTTTTGGAGACGCTATGTGCTTCCATGTCTAGAAATCATGGATTTATAATGTTGACATGGTATGTAATTATTCTGACTGTTTCTTGGCACCCACCCCAACACAGACATACCCAACAAAGACCCAGTATGGAGAACATTTATGAATTGATTAACATATGCATATTTCTTTCTATTAAATGTGGATATGTAGTTTGAGCATTTTATTTACTTATTCTGTGATTGTATCTTCATAGAAACTACATGTATGTGAGCCCACGCACATGAAAAACTAGGGGCTAGTGGTGAATTGTTAAATACCAATTTGTGCAATATGCTATGCGAACTATTTCGCTTTTATTCTTGCAATCCACGTTCTCCATGGATCCCTTTAGTGCTGTCGATGCTTAAAGTGTTGAGCAAGCATGGAGATCCTTACCAAGATTTTCTTATGATGATTCTGAGCCTTTGCTTTTGTATTGGCATTTCTTGTTAGTTTCTAGCTTCTGAGTTTATTGTAATTGAAGATGTTGAGCATTGCTGCTAACCAGAGTCCTTTGAGTGTGGCAATACCACTTCCCTTGCTCATAATCTTCATTTTTCTGCACACTGTTGCTACTTCTAGTACTACAGTTTTGAAGTGCAGTACTTAAGTTCCTGCCATTTACAGTTGTATGTGATATCTTTTACATTATTGCTGCAGGCCTATCCGTGGATACCAGTTACTCTGCACAGGTGAACTCAAACTTAGCAGGGAAAAAAAAAAATGTTATTTTAACCTTTTTGTGTTTGTGCTTTTTTCACATCCTATTGGATTGACATGTCTGGTCTTCTTTCTGATATGTACAGGGAAAGAACTCTGCAGAATCCTCTGACATTGCTGAGTTATCTGCCCCAAAGCTTTCATATTCTATACACTCATCATTTTCTACACCGGGTGCTGATCCTATGCCTATGTGTGGTCATTCACTTCCTCCAAACTCAACTCCTTCAAGACGGGCTCGCCGTTCACCTGGGCATCGGCTATTAAGACAGATTTCTGATAGTCGGATTCTGGGGTTGAAGTCTCCTAATAATTATTCATTGTCTGAAGGGAGGTCATCATTTGTGCTTTCCACTTGCAGCCACGACTTAGCAATGGGATCCCACGGTGGGTCTTCTGATGGTTGGTCCATGCGTACCTTTTCAGAGCTGGTGGCCTCTTCACAAAGGGAGAGGTGGTCTTTTGACAGTGAGCACTTAGGCTATGGCCTCAGCAAAGTAAGTGGATGTAGTAGCAGATTCTCATGTTCTCCCTCTTTTGATCTTCAAACTTGTGGGGCTTGCTCAAAGCTCTTGACAGAGAGATCTTCTTGGGGCAGTCAGAGAATTCTCGCCGGCAATGACCTCTCAGTTGTTGCTGTGCTAGTATGTGGTCATGCTTACCATGCCGAGTGCCTGGAGACAATGACATTGGAGGTTGACAGGTATGATCCAACTTGCCCTATATGCATGGGAGGAGATAAGCAAATCTCAAAAATGTCCAAAAAAGCTTTGAAAGCTGAAGCAGATTTGAAGGCAAGAAGCCATAAGATTTCAAGAAACCGTGTTATAGATAGTTACCTTGACAGTGATTCTGATGATTTTGACCACCAAAAAAATTTCGTACAAGGTCGTGCTCCAAAGACACAACCTAGTTCTAATATTGCAAGCTCTTCCAGAAAGCCATTCTTGAGACGGCACTTTTCATTTGGGTCCAAATGGAGTAGGTCATTGTCAGAGAATGATTCTGCCAGGAAAAAGGGCTTTTGGGCTAGATATCGCAAATATTGAGCGCTTAACTGTACAAGGTAAAATTTTTTGCATCTGATTATTTTAGTGGCTATGCCAGTACCTGGCCAGATTTCTCATGAAAGTACTCTATTTGCTAATCAGCGATTCTTCTTCTTCTTCGTCTTCTCTCTCTTTTTTATTTTTTTTAAATTTAGCAGATTTGTTGGAGATATAGTATCATGTGAAGCTGCACCAGACTGGTTTAATGCAAAGCCTGTGAGCAAACCCGTTCTGATTTTTCAGCCTCCAAAATATGGCTTTCTCCATCATTGATTTTCTCTACACCTCACCTATTCTTTGTTTGATAGTGTTTCTGAAAGTAGAAAAAGATCGGGTGATCCAACCAGTCCCAGTCCCAGTTGTACGGTAGTCTACCCTACAGAAAACCATCTGATCAGTGGAGCCCCTTGTTTTTGGTCACCATGGGCTTAGACTATTAATTTTGACATTGTATGGCATTTTTATGTGCTGTCAACTAGTAGTGATGAACGAGTTAATTCTAAGCGCAACAATATTGTTACATGTTGTTACATAAAATTGGTTTGTCCAAATGTGGGGTAGATGATAAATGCAATGATCCTTTGTACAATATATAATCACTTATTGGATAACCATAAAGTTTGAAGCCTGTTGGCTGCCCCTTACTATCGTCTAAGACATTTCGCAATACCCCATCAATTGATTGGTGCGTTCCATCCTAAATTTTGTGTAAAATGGTTGGGTAATAATAATTCAGTTGAGTGTATGATGCACGCCAGTGTTCTATCAGCAGTTCTTTATCCTTTTTAAGATTTTCAGAAAGGATATAAATTAACAGGCCCATATAACAAAATGGAGGGGTGTCTAGGTATTTTACCTAATTTTTCACAGTGATGGGAAATGTAAAATAAAATATGTTGTCAGAAGTGGGATTTGAACCCACGCCCTCTTTCGAAGACCAGAACTTGAGTCTGGCGCCTTAGACCACTCGGCCATCCTGACTTTCATGTGAGGTATGATCAAATTTATCATTTGAATCTATTATTAACAAACAGTCTGTTTTCCACACAGCTTCAACAATCTGCGTCCCAAGTATCTCATGTTTTGAACAAGATTACGGATTGTAAACAAATGAAAAGGACATCTCCATTTTAGAGAGAAAAATTCCATTGCCAAAAACATGTCATGTTTGTGATAGATTTTATTGACATGGATTTTTCATCTGATTTATAATGCTAAGCAATCCTGATCTATAACTTGGATGAAGCAGCGTGACTCCCAGTTCTCTTTTCATTCGCTCATTGCAAACACGTTTGTCCCTTCTTGAACTACCCTTCTTGTAATATAGTTCGGCTCTTGAAGGAGTATTTTGTTTTACCAAGCCAGGCCACTTCTTCTTCACCAGGTCCTCTGCATATGCAAACACCTCCTCGCGAGGAGCTGGGTCATCATCCACGATATTGTAAATTCCCCTGATAATGCATTCTTAAGGAGATATCAGGCATATTCATAGTCAAGATATGAATTATAAACAAAAAATACACTCCGCAGCATTACAGCACATACCATGGATGATTTAAATGAATGTTGCAAGAGATGAGAGGAGAGCCTACCAGAAGGATGGCATGCAGATGCTAGCCTTGAGTGCTTGGCAAATGTCCTCAACATGAACTCTGGACGTGTATTGCTTGGATGTTCTCATTTTCTGGCTTTTCGACCAAGGTTCCTGCTTAATTATTGTATCAACAGCACTGCCATAACCATAGATTCCCTCAAACTTTAGCTTCTTTACATGAACCAGGCAAAATCAGATGGTTACAGGAAAAATTAGCCAAAGAGAAATGCATCAAGAATTTCCTAATATGACCGTCAATCCAAAGCCAAATGGTACTACTAGCATTTGGTATTGGGATAATGTGTATGGATATCTTATGCTAAAAGACACAAGCAAAAGCTAAAATGTTAACTCAAGTGAACTATTTGAATTCAAGAGTGAATTCAAACGAAAGCCAGTCCTACCTTCTTCCAGGGCCATAGATACCTCCGAGTCGAAATACTTGCGTTGAGAGTCCAAGACTATGGCCCAGATTTAACCACCCCTCCTCAGCTGCTAACCTTGATTTAGCCAACTCACTCGTAGGGCTTGCTGGGTAACTGCCACATTATAGTGTATGGGATTAGCGTAATTTGATGTAAACTTCTATGGCAACAGTTTGCATCCAAGATGATTGCTTACTCCTCATCCACCCAAGCACCACCACAGTCACCGTATACACCTGTCAACAAGAAGCATATTTTGTACAGTGAAAACCAAGTATTTGAAAAGAGCGGAAGACAGGAAAATGCACAACAAAGGGGCAACAAGATATATAGAAATGCAGGCATTCATATTTCTCAACACAGGGGCAACCAGATATACAAGGTCACACAATGTAACTTCTCTGGAGAAAAATCCAATAATGGATATCTTGGTCAAGATAAGCAGCCTGGCAGAGCTAGTATAACTGCAGGACAACAAATGTCTATGCTCAACATTTAGTTATCATTTGTATTATTTATTTCATTAGCATGTCTTATTCTTCCCCTACTGTTTTTCATTTTCCATTATATATATATATAATATATATAATGGAAAAAAGTGATATTTAATTTATACCACATCCAGAAATTTTTTTTCAAACAAATTACCAAACAATGTCGATGATGTGCATCATAAATGACAAGGTAGAAGGATAGAAGGCAACATATGAAAGATGTAAAGTAAGACATCAAATGCTGTGTCTCATATATGTGTCTAAATGCATATACTATGTTGAAAGCATACTAGTCGACGATAGATAACAGAGCCATTGAAGATTTCCATCCATTAATATGCTTCTTAGAAGGTCTCCATGCTGAAGGACCTAAATCATGATAAGAAAGCAAAAGCTTTTCATGTGAGGGTAGTGTAGTTGCAAGATTTATTTACAATTTTGAAATCTGATTTTTTAACAAATTCAGGGGCTGTTTTCGTCACCACAGCTTCAACAATGTCTGAGGTGCCCGAGAGTTTGATCTGGGCATTGTTTGTTGGTTGAACAAGATATTATCGTGTGGGTTGTTATTGGGTATAGAGCAATGAAAGGACAATGCCTCCCACGGGTGTTGTTTTTTTTCTAGAGAGAAAATCCAGTTGTGCGCTAAAATACAGTGAATGTTTTGTGATAGATTTTTTAGTTGACATTGGGATGTTGGTTCTATTTCTGATTTAAGAAGATGCTAGAGTTTCATATCCTATCATGGATAACTTTTTTGGAATGAAGCACGCGTGTATTATCTCTGAAGTTCTCATTTTTCATTCGCGATGTTCATTTTTGGCTATAATCTTGACGTTGTGGCTGTTCTGTGTTTTCTGGTATACACCGGCTTTCTTCTCTTGTAGTATAGTTCGGGTCCTCTTTGAAGGATGTATTTTGTTTTACCAAAGCCGGCCACTTCTTCTTCACGAGGTTGGGTCTCTCTTGCCATATGTTAACACCTCCTCCGAGTGAGTCTGGGGTCCTATCATTCCGATCGTGATAATGTGTTGAAATTGTTCTCCTGAAAATAATGCCATCTTAAAGGAGATATTCAGGGGCGATATTGTCATATGTCCAATGAGGTATGAAGAGTATAAAGCAAAAAAAGGTATCACTCCGCTAGCGATTATTTATCAGTATGGGTACGCAACATACCATGGATGTATTTATGAAATGTGAATGTTGTCCAATTAGAGATTGGAGGAGTGATGAGCCTAGCCAGAGGATGGCGTTATGCAGATGCCTAGCCTTGAGTGCTTTGCAAAATGTCCTTACAACATGAAACTCTGGACGGTATTGCTTGGATGTTTCTCATTTCTGGCCTTTTCGACCAAGGTTCCCTGCTTAATTATTGGTATCAAACAGCACTGCCATAACCATAAGATTCGCTCAAACTTTAGCTTCTTTACATGAACAGCAAAATCAGATGGTTTTTTACAGGAAAAAATTACAAGAGAAATGGCATCAAGAAATTTCCTAATATGACCGTCAATCCAAAGCCCAAATGTACTACACATTTGGTATTGGGATAATGTGTATGGATTCTTATGCTTAAAAGACACAACCAAAAGCTAAAATGTTAACTCAAGTGAACTATTTGGAATTCAAGAGTGAATTTCAAACGAAAGCCAAGTCTACTTTCTTCCAGGGCCATAGATACCTCCGAGTCGAAATAACTTGCGTTGAGAGTCAGACTGATGGCCCCAGATTTTAACCGACCCTCCTCCAAGCTGCTAACTCTTGATTTTAGCCAACTCACGTCGTAGGGCTTGCTGGGGTAACTGCCACCTTATAGTGTATGGGATTTGCGTAATTGATGTAAACTTCTATGGCAACAGTTTTGCATCCAGATGATTGTTAACTCCTCATCCACCCAAGCACCACCACAGTCACGAATACACCTTGTCCAACAAGAAGCATATTTTGTACAAGTGAAAAACCAAGTATTTGAAAAGAAATGCGGAGAAGACAGGAAAATGCACAACAAAGGGGGCAGACAAGATATATAGAAATGCAAGGCATTTCATATTCTCACAACAGGGGCAAACCAGATATACAAGGTCCACATGTAACTCTGCTGGAGAAAAATCCAATAATGGAAGTATCTTGGTCAAGATAAGCAGCCTGGGGCAGACTAGTATAGACTGCAGGACAACAATGTCTATGTCAACATTTAAGTTTATCATTTTGTATTATTTATTTCATTAGCATGGTCTTATTCTTCACCTACTGGTTTCATTTGTTCCATTATATATATATATAATATATATAAATGGAAAAAGGTGATATTTAATTAATACCACATCCCCAGACATTTTCTTTTCAAACAAATTACCAACAATGGTCGATGATGTGCATCATAAATGACAAGGAGAAGGTGAGGCAACATATGAAGATGTAAAGTAAAGACATCAATGCTGTGTCTCATATATGTGTCTAAAGTGCAATGACTATGTTGAAAGCAATACCTAGTTCGACGATAGATAACAGAGCCATTGAAGATTTCCATCCATTAATATGCTTCTTTAGAAGTCTCCATGCTGACGGACCTAAATATGGATAAGAAAGCAAAAAGCAAAAATTAACAGGAAACAATCAAAGTAACTTTAACATACCGGATCACCCAATGCAAAATTAACAGGAAACACAACAAAGTAACTTTAACATACCGGATCACCAATGCCCACAATAGAAGGGACAGAAACTAGCAAATGTGTATAACATTTCAAAGTATTTAGAGCGCTCAGTCTGGAGAAAAGAAAGGGAAACAAATAAAGCTCCCAATATAAGTTAATTAGTTAATTAACACCATCCTATTATGGAGCCATAGGTTCAGCAATTTATAATTGACAAACTCAAACTGCTCTCGATTACTTTCATAAGCCTCTGTTTGGTTACCTTGTTTTTTCCCTTACTTAATTTGGTACTGTTTCTGAAACTTTTTCTTTTTCTTAAGCAACAAACATTTTACAAAAAACAAACGAGTCCTTAATTACTGAGAGCAACAAATGAAGGGAGGCAGAAACTCACTCTGGCTCATTGGCATTAAAAAGGCAAACATCAAATCCTCTCTTTTCAAGTTCCTTCTTCTTCATCGTGCTCGTGCAAGTTCCAGTAACAGCCCTAATTTTTAATGATGATTTCTTAAGTATTTCAATGAACATTCAATATAGAGAGTGAAGAATAACATATCAGATTAAAAGGTTAAAAATTTGGAAAAATAAGAACTCATCCAAAGACACTTTATTATGCAGAGGAACAAGAAGAGTTACCAGCCTTCTTTTTCGAGGTTCTGCGCAATGAATTGCCCGACAAATCCCATTCCGAGAATAAACATACGATTCCGATATTCAAACTCAATCTTATTGGACTGGGAATGTGAACTGTTAACGGACGCTGAACAGGACACTAAAGTTGACTTCAAATTTCTAGGAAAAGTACAAAGTCGAAAAGGAAAGCTCGCCGGTACTTGGTAGATCTCCATTGAGAAATATCTGGCTGTAGGTAAAGGTGTCGGTTCGGTGGATGAAACGAGAAATCGTTGGTCGGAAGTGTCGCGATGGAAAGTAAAGTTGCCTGCTTGTCAATTGTCAGTGTTAATGGGCTGGGCTGATCTGTTCCTTAGTTATTCGGATTTGGATCCGTCGACTTCCCGTACATGGTCCAAGGGTGTAAATTTAGAAAATACGGACCAACAATAGCAACGACCATAGTTTGGCTGTTAAATGACAACTGAGTTGTCTCATTCAAGGTAGAGAAAGTTAGATGAAATTTTATTATACTGACAGACATGTCTATCCGTATTTAACTGTTTGTGTTCTCCCTTCC
This sequence comes from Jatropha curcas, assembly GCF_014843425.1. The sequence goes on along the minus strand of NW_023591726.1, from coordinate 198,393 downwards.
CATAAATGTTTTCTTTTCAAATTGAATTTTTAATCATGTAAAAATTGTTTGCTAAATCTAATGCTATGTTTGGAAAAGGAAGGAAGTAAAATAAAGGAGTATTGTTACTCTTCATTTTTCATCATATGTTTCGTTTGGAAGGAAAGTAAAAGAAGAAAGAAATTTTCACTCTATTTCCGCCGCTCTCTTTCCATTTTCTCTCTTATTTGAAGAGATTGTATTTTTGGAGGCCCGGGAGGATTTTAATGGCTATTTTAATTCTCTCCAAATCTTCTGTACTTATTTTACACCTCAATTTTCCTTTCTCTATAAAAATTCTTCTTTTCAAATAAGTTGTAAGTGTACTTACCACTGTTTAAGCTATAGATGTCTTTGCGGATAGTTTAATATTTTCTTAAGAAAAAAAAAATAATAAATCAATCCTTAAATTATAGATATGCTAACTTTAAATTCTGTAATTTATTATTTGGGTTAACATTTTCATCTCTATGTTTTGAATGAAAAGATTAAAATAGGGGCGTGTAAAGTCAACCAAACTTGCATAGCTATGTCACAAAATAAATGAAGCTCAACTAAAAAACAACCAACAAAGCTGGAAGACTATCAGCGACCAAACCACTCGGCAGTTGACAACCAAGAAAACTCTTCCCATACCCCTTTCTGTTGCATATAGAAAAGTCGCCTTGTCTTCTCCTTCGCTTATTGGCAAGTCTGTTCATTTTGTTTTGTTTTCAACAAATAATAAGCGAGCTCTTTGATCTGAAATCAATGGAAGACTACGTCTTAAATATAATAATATTGGGAGTGATTTCATGGACAACAGCATTTCTGTTAATCAGAAAGTTGTTGCCAAATCGTTCTTTCGAGTTTTGCAATCGCCTGGTTTCTACAATCCATGCCACTTTAGGTGTCACTTTAGCTTCTCTCTCTGTTCAAGACTGGAGGTGCCCTGTATGTCCTTTGGCCTCGGAATCTTCACCCAGACAGGTTGTTAGCCTTTTTTTTTTTTTTTTTTTTTTTTTTGCCTTTTTTTTTTTTTTTTTGTGTTTTTTTTTGGAAAAAGGTTCAATCTTTCTATATGACATTTTTTTTTTTTTTTTTTTTTTTTTGAGGTTCAAATCTTTCTATATGACAGTAATTAAACTGAAAATTGAAAATGCACGGAGGCAGATGCGAACACTAGCCATAAGCGTTTCATATCTGATATATGATATGATATGTTGCTTCTTCGATAAGAAATTCAATTTGGATAATACGATTCACCATTTGGTTAGCATTGTTGGATTGGTAGCTGGCCTTGCCTATCAAAAGGTACTTACATCTTCTCTTTATCCTCTATTTCAAATGAAGAATTTGAATAAATTTGAACCGGAATTTAACAGATTTCGAGATAAATGAAATTAGATAGAAAATTTTAATATTTTACATTCAAAATCATTCTGTTTCGGTTGTATATACAGTGTGGATCGGAAATGGTTGCAGCGCTGTGGATAACAGAGATCTCTAGCCCTTTCCTACACTTGAGGGAGGGTCTAAAGGAGCTTGGTTACAGGGACACTGATTTTAATTTGGCAGCCGATGTAAGTTCTAAAAGATTAGCCCTAAGTTTTCTGGTTGCATTAACATTTCAAAACAAACAAATGAATTTAAAAATAAAATAGAAATAAGAATTGCTTATTCTTGTTTGTGTAGATCTTATTTGCAGTTGTATTTTCGTTAGCAAGGATGGTAGGTGGCCCCTACCTAACTTACGTAACTCTTACAGCAAAGAATCCAATTATTATCAAGGTAATTGTCAAGAATGGTTGATGGGTTTGCAGTTGGAAGTTATGATGATAAATTGTTTCATTAATGAATGAAAGTGGCTGTTTTGTTTAGGCAATGGCATTAGGATTACAGCTGGTGAGTGCTTTCTGGTTCTACAAGATCGTCAGGATGGTGAAGTACAAGTTAGCAAAAAAACCCATATCTAAGAATATGTTATCCACTGAAAAACGGAGTTAGGCCAATGTAGAATTCATGTGCAGATGTTTGTGGAACAAAAATCATCTACCAATATCAATTCAAATTCCATTGAACTCACTGTTTTCCATTCCAAGGGAGGATGAAAAGTAAAATTCCCATTGAAATTTCTTAAAGAAAGGTAAATACCTATTTTAGTCTCCAAGTTTGGTCCTAATTACAGCTTCTTTGATAAAATACAGAGATTAGTCCTTTTAAGTTTAATCTCATTAAACTATTTAGTCAAAAATAGCACTTTTTTTTAAACTAGTACTAAATAGTTTAACAGGATTTTAAACCTCAACAATTATTCAATTTATTCCCCAATCGTCACTAAGACCAAACATGAAGAGTTTTCCACTTCTATCATGCTATTATCAATGCATTTTGAGGTTTTATATATTCCAATCAAAGGCACTCAAGTAAAAGAAGAGGATGACCAAATAAATAAATAAATAAAATAAGGGTACTTGGAAATGGTTCAAAACCATCATCCAAAGGTAATTGGAAACTAGCCACGAAGAGTTATATGAAGAACAGCAGATATTCAATTTAGAAACAAATGAAATTCATTTTCCAAGAGGTAAGAGACATGAGGAGCAATAATTGAAAACTTCAAGAGTAAAATGCATAATTTGTAAGTTTGTAAACCGTAATAACATGTTACTACATGGCTAAAGTGAAGATAAAGGCAATATATATTGAAATATATGCACTGCCCCAGAATCCATGGCAAGAAGAAGCAAGTACTTTTCTAGTCCTTCCCAAAATCAGCATTGTAATGTGCACTCGACTCTAGTTTCTTTGCCTCATTAAGCTTCCTTACAGCCTGCAGTATTAGAAAAGTATAAGACTAAAGCACATAATGCAGAGTATAAGTTGTAAAAAGGCAAAAAATATATATATACTCATTTTCTTATTTTCTTGTTCTTATTATTCTCCAAGAAATATCACATCTATAGTTGGTTTCAAAGATAGGTACTACCTTCATGAAGTCTTCATGTATGACATAATCACGTTCTGCACGGATTGCTGACATTCCAGCTTCCGTGCAAACATTGCGAAGGTCAGCTCCATTAAAACCCTGATATAGTCGCAACAATCATTAAAAAATGTCACTAATTGCATGAAGCAAAGAAATTCAGTTTTTGGCTTACCTCTGCAAGTTTTACAACGGCCTCATAATCAATCTCTCCATGCTTGGCAATGCCAGCAGCATGAATTTTAAGAATTTCCATTCTTGATTGTTCATTTGGCAATGGAATCTCTATCTTTCTGTCTAATCGTCCCGGACGAAGAAGTGCAGGATCAAGAACATCAGGCCTGTTGGTTGCCATTATCATTTTAACCTATCATACAAAAATATAAACATACATAAAACAAAAATAATTACATAAAGAGTTAAATGAGAAAGATATGAAAGTTGTTGCTGAAAGATCTAGAGTTAACACATGCAAATAAGAAACAAGCCATAACCAGAAACAACACTTGCATCTGTGAATCATTTGTGTAGACAATTTCTGCAGTAAGAAATCCTGTTTCTTAAGGCTCATGGAGACGTTTTTCAGCAGGGGATTAGGATTCAATATTCTAATAAATTGCAAAAAAGTGCCCTCCCAATGAAAAGAATTCATTAAGCTATGTATCATTTGGCTCAACTTTTGCCTTTTGCTTCCTAAAAATTACTTTTTAGTACATTCAGATTTCGCAAAAAGCAAAAGTAATAAAGAAAATATAGTTGCGAATTGCATAATTCTGATCTCATGCAAACCAACATAACAAACTAATAACATTAGAGTACTAAAGAAATTAACTAAAGGTGCCTAACTGCCTGGAAAGCAAGATTGTGAATAATGTAGCCTAAGCAACCCCCAGATTTTGCATGCAAAATCACCACAAGTAGAAAGATCCCGTACACACTTCCATGAACAGCCTTCAGAAAAGAAAGCAAGGCTTTTGCTCATGCAAATGTAATTAAGAATGCTGGCTGGATTATAAGTTAGAAACTGGCAGTACCTTCCCGAGCTGATCAAATCCATCTAGCTGATTAAGCAATTCCATCAGCGTTCTTTGAATTTCACGATCAGCACTTGTTCCTTCACTAAAACGGCGTCCACCAATTGCATCAATCTCATCCATGAAAATGATACAAGGCTAGACAAACAAAAGCATAGCAACATTAGTGGAGGTATGAACTCCATTGAAGACAAATTCAACACAAATTCCAAAACAGTTACTTGGTGATCGCGAGCATATCCAAACATTTCTCGTATTAACCTAGCACTTTCCCCAATGTATTTGTCAATAATGGCACTTGAAACAACCTTCATCCAAATTAAAAGAACATTTTAGTCGAGGGAACCAATTGTGAGCAGTAGCCTTTAAAGAAAAAAGGACCAATAGATGAAACAAAAACTGACCTTCAAAAAGTTGGCATCTATGTTACTCGCAATAGCCCTAGCCAATAATGTCTTTCCAGTACCAGGAGGTCCATAAAGGAGGACACCCTGAAACAAAAAGTGCAGATTTGAGATGAACTCTGAAGTTATTGCAATGGGACACTCTACCTCCAAATAATTATGTGTATATTTAATGCAACAAAAGAAAAGAGGAAAGCCAAAAAAAAAGCCATATAATCAATCACCTTGGGAGGTTTAATCCCAACTCTAAGGAAAAGCTCAGGGTTCATAAGAGGTAGTTCAATAGATTCCCTCAATTCTCTGATTTGATCTGATAAACCACCCACAGCTGAGTAGCTCACATTACCGGGATCTTCATGCAGCATATTATAAACAACTGGATCTACCTGTCAGCCCAAGGCAGACAGAACATTAGACATCATGCAGAATGTACCAGCTAGAAGAAAAGCAAATGCATTGGCATTTCATCATGCTTCAAAGAAAGAACCACAGTAACTTACTTCACGTGGAAGAGACCGCATGATTGTGAGTGTTGTCATATCAAGAACCACCCTAGTTCCAGCAGTCAGCTTTTCCTTATCGACCTTGCTGCGGCAACCAACCACATACCTGGGGCCACTGCTTGCTTTAACAATCACTGAAACATTATAGAAATACAAGCAACCATTATTTTACTATCACCAACTTGGTCTTAGAGACATGAACCAAACAAAGGAACAAGGGGGACGAGGTAACAATACATTGGAAGGAATGAAAGGCAACATCTATATAATTTTCACTATAACAGTAAGGGACAAATTGCAAACAGGTAAGTCGAAAGTGAAAAAGTATCTTTTTTAAGAAACTACTCTCGAGTCTCAACATTTTGAAACATACAAAGCCAGAAATTGCATGTATACAAGTACAAATTCATATGGAGGTAAAATAGAAGATTCAAGACTACTTACACCGTTCATTGTCAAGGGGTCGAAGAACTTCTCCAATGATCTGCCCAACACTTTGAAGAGACTTCAAATCATCCTCTGTTTTGTTAAACTCTTTCTTAGCAGATCTTAAATTCTCTCTAACTGCATCAAAGTAACTTCCACTTAGTTCATCATGGTGAAACCACTAACCTAAACATAAAAAATAAATTTTTAAAAAAATGCAATTTAATTAAGATTTCTCCAAAAAATTACAATCGGCCTATTTTCTCGTACAAATAAACCCTAAAACTCTAGGAACTGAACTAATATTGAACCCGATATCACATACAAATCTAGAGCGACTAAAACCTAATCTATTTAATCCATATAAAAAGAAACTGAAGAATAGCAATTGAGAAGCTTAAAACCATGAAGCCAACATCAGATCCATGAGACAATCATAGTTAATTTTTCCACTGACCAGCTCTCACTCTTGATTCCAACTCCTTGTGTTGGAGTAACTTCTTGCGATAGTCTGAAACAGCATTACGACGTCTTGCTGCATCCTCTCCTTCGGTGCTCATTCTTCAAAATCGAAATCGGCTCTTGGCACTAAGATATTTTCCCTGTTTCTTTATCGAAGGAAGGCACGCTTTATTTCGCTGCTGGCTTGTGAATTGGGTTAGCTGTTTGTAATCGTCGTATTATATATAGTATTATATATGTAAGCGCACACGTGTCCTCCAAACGCAGTCGTATCGCATTGTTTCTTTGGGAATAAGAAGGATTAAAATTTAAAATCGTTGTATCAAGGCTGTTAAGTTGACGCTATTCTTTTGTCATTTGTGGGCATTCCCCTCCTTTGTGATAATAATAATAATAATAATAATTACTATAACTTCCACAATTAATTAATACTATCTTAATTTTTTGAACTAAATAAAAAAAATTGAAAAGCGTCAAAATTAACCAAATGGAAATAATAGTATTATTTTTAATAGTTTTTTGTACATGTGTATATGTTTACATTAACATATCTTAATACATTTAAGTATTAATAAAATTTATTTATGCAAATTAAATTTATTATTAAAAAACGTATTTTTTTATAGTAAAATGAAAAAATAACTGCCGCATTTAAATTGATTATTGTAACTTGTAAAATATTATGAAAATTTTATTTTAATATGAATAGAAAAAATTAAAGAATTATCATAGAATAATTTTAATAAAAATTCCAAAAACTTATGAAGCTACTTAACATCAAATAACAAATAAATATAGAACCATTGTTATATAAAATATAAATATGCTTATAATTTTTTTTGCATTCAATAAGAAACGATAAAGTGAATTTTATAAGTAAGAAGGTTTAGTTAATTAAGGAGTCAACAAAATTAACCAGGAAATATAAAAATAAAATTAAATTCATTAGGAAGCAATCTTTTATTAATTAGAAAGCAAAATATACATTGCAAAAACGATTAAAATTAGGAAGTAAATTTAAGCTTAAGGATAATAAAATAATTACTTGCACATGGTTACTAAAACTGTTACAATCTATTTTCAAAAACACAAAAAATTTGCAAAGGACCCCGATTGTTCTTTAAGATCCAGTAAGATTTACAACCCGACCACAGAGATGAAGTGAATGTTACAAGAAAACCCACCTTTTATATCATGTTATTTACCAATGCATATATAATGCAAAATGACAGGAGCCAAGGTCCACCAGTGAGACGATGGGGATAAGCTTCATCGTCGAGAGGAAAACAGCTGCCTGGATGACCAACGAACTAGAAAGAGCATGAAATCAACAGATAAAAAAGTAAAAACTGCAACAAGCAGTTAAGACTTCGATTTCTTCAATATTTCCTTTAGAACCAAGGCTATTCTATGTGACATATGTTGTTCCAAGAAACTCTCTTTCACCCTCTCATACCCTTTTTTCCCCATAGTCAGCCTCCTCTCTACATGTGTGGCCAACTTAACTATGTTATTTGCAAGGGGACTCACACCTTCTTTCCCGACAGGATGCAACAATCCTGTTGTCCCATTTACAACAATCTCCATGGTTCCTCCAGCTGCAGTCCCCTGGATGATTGTCAAAACAAAAACAAAAATCTAATTAGGAAAACACAAGGAAATTAATCAACTGGTGTATATCTTCTCTCACACATAGAAAGTCATGATCCAAAACATGGCATGCCACCACATTCATGGAACAACTATAAAACCTATGTAGCATATGTATACGATCTTTGAGGGGCAAGAATCTGGGTTATTAAGGCTGAGCCTGAAAATCCCATTTTGCATTAAAAGTAAAGGTGGCAGGAAATTTTCTTTCATGACACTTGCTTAGCAACACTTTCGAGGAGTGGAAAAAAAAGAGACAAACAAACTACCTTAGAAGTCTTACTTTCCAAAGACTATCCCCAGATATATTATTTCCAGACATGATTTGTTACCAAAAATTTCCCTCCTCCCATCCCCTTCCTTTTGTTTTCCTTTCTCATTTTCTTTGAAGTATTCAACCAAAAGGAATTGAACTGAAGCAGAATATAGGAATAACCATTTCTTTCAATTTCTAAGGCAAAACGATTGTTAAGGGGTAAAGAATTTGTACATATTTATATTTGCATGCACAGTCCCTGAAAAGCAGACCAAGAATTTAGCAAAAATGGTAGGAGCGCAGAGTTTTTACTTAGACCAAAAGGCTTACCAGCACAGGCAGTTGGAAGGCCATTGCTTCAATAGTTATCCTTCCAAAGCACTCTCCCCGGGCCTACACATGGATAACAACTTTAGATGTCGGCAATGAGACTATAATATAACAAAATTGATACAGTTCACAAAAATGGGAAGTTTGATATGCAGAAATCATGAAATGAAAGAAAATCAGCACAAAAGCATTAATACAAAGTGCAGCCAAATCTCCATTACATCCAAAATAACAAAGACATCTGGTGGCAGAGGATAAACATCCTCCAAATAAATTGCATTCACCACTCTTTCACCTGCTGACATCATATCTAGCTTTTTCCATATACGCAGCAGTAACAAGAATACTAGAGGATCAGAAACTTTAGTTTATAGGCCAGGCGGTACCTTATTAGGGTTGTAAATGGATAATCAGACATTTTTTTAGTCAGTTCTAATGTATTAATTCATTAATTGGTCACAGAAAATATCACATTTCTAATTACTAATGGTAACAGCAGTCTCCAGTTTCTGTGTATATTATTGTATCCAGGAGCGAATAAATCATAGAATAAATAAATAATAAAAGATAAAATCATGGATATAAATAAATAGCACAATGTTACTTCCCATAAAAGTGACATTAAATACACAGAATTACCTGAGAGTTCTGAACAAGAACATCAATAGAGGCCAAATATGGAGCAACTGTCAGGGTTTTATTTATGAAGTGAACGCGGTCTTCAATCTTCTTCTCCTCCCGGACAAATTTACGCAGCTCTGTTTCAAACTTTGTCTGAGCATTCATGTCGCTTCCCACAACTACTGCATGCAATGATGGAACCAGCAGTTTCTTCTCTTGGATCAGTTGCAGACTCTCATAAAAAGAACGAAGAAAAAGGTCCTGACCTTTTCCACGCGAAACACCTGCAATGACGTGTTAATCCTGAACAAATAAAAGATGTGCATAAAAAACTAAGCTACAATGCTGCTAACTGAAAGTTAAAATTGCTAACACCATCAGAAGATTTTACTAGTATGGCCTAGCAACCAAACGCTTAACAGGCACCAAACACTTTCTGAGGATGCGGAAGAAATCAGAAATTCATTGCACAGTAAAGAAGTTGTTGGCATCTGATAAAATAAAATATAAATTTGTGCACTCAAAGTTGTAAATGAACAAAGTTCAGTAAGCAGAACAGACACTATTCAGGGAATGTTGTTGGTAACAAAATTTTCAAAATTAGATATTGGAGAGATTCAATGGTTGATAAAGGAGTTAAATAGAGCAATTGATGCAGAAATGTATTCAACACAATCCCTACTACCTGTGCTATCAAGAGGCGACTGGTACTCATGATTTAGCAGAATTATATTTGTGAATATCAACATTTCACCTTATCTTATGATATATTCTCTCTCTTAGATGAATAGATCCAAGGTCTACAGAAGAATGCCATCTTTCCTTATCATTGCTGACAATAAATCAAATCAACAAGAATCCTTTTCCAAAAAGAAAAGGATTAATGCATCCATTTTCATAGAAGAAATAGATCAGCACACAATCTAATATAGATATTGCACCCATAAAAAACAATGCAACACTCCAGCATTATTTAGTGATTCATTAAAGGGAAATCTTCTGCACTTGCAAACAAGTGCAGCAACAATATGAAGTCTATTAGCCTATAAAATGACCCAGTTGAAATAATTTGTCTTACAGGGGAAACATACTGTTTATTATGGCAAATAGCAGATCATCGTTTCTCACTCCAAGAGATTCCCGAACGTGTTCGCGGAGAACCCGTTTGGCAACACTATCTTCAGCCACTTCCATGAGGTCTTTGCTATTTCCAAGGTGCACAACATAAGTCGCAGGCATTCTAATTCTGCAAATCAAAACAAGCTATATGAGGTTTAAAGGCATAAGCAACAAAATTCAACTCAAAGATCCATAAAAAACAAAAGAGACTAATTAAAAAACCTACTGAAATAGAGACCTGGATTGATTAATTCACAGTAAGACAGAAACTTACAGAAATAAGAAGCATACCCTAACCGCTCTCTAGTCCTGTTCTTCCAGTACTCCGCTGTTGTATGTGAATCAATCATAGCACCTGCAACAAAAGGGAGGTGCTTAACATACTCTAGCTTGAAATAATGCCCCCGCATCTCATGAATCCACCATAGAACCTTCGGTAGAACTTTTTGAACATTCTCCTTTAGAACAGCATCCAGCCACTTCCCAGCAACAGCAGTGTTTAAAACGACCAAGTCAGCCTTGAGGGCTATATCTATGGCTTTCTCACCTTTCGCAGAGAAGACCTATAAAATCCACCATCAAGAAGACCATAAACAAACTGACCAGGATTCTGAGGAAAAACGGTTTCTTTATTTTCTTCATCTTATGAAAAACAAAAACACCCATAATCCAATTACTAAAAGAAGTATCTGGGGAATTTTCATAATCAAAGCAAATGCTCGTGACTAAATTTTAGAAAGTCCCTATTCTCAATGCTTGTAGACAGTTCCAAAGAAAATAATTTAAACCAAATAATGGAAAGAAAGTTAAGAAAAATTACCTGCACTCCTCGGTCTAACATTTTACGCTCCAAACTGTAGATCACCTCATCAGGTTCAGCTGGTTTCTGGTTAGTCATCCAAACAACTTGGGCACCGACACCTCTCAGCAAAAACGCCAGTTCCATCAACAACAAAGGTCCGCCTGCACATCCAAAATTCATAACCTATTTTTCCTTACAACAATGAGGAAACGAAATTCAGTTCAGGAAGAAACATAGGGAGAGTACCGGAAAGAGAAAGCTCGTGGGAGACAAGCAGAACGAGCTTATACTTCATGAAATCAAGAGGATTGGTAGCTACATTGTCAGTTTGAGAGTAAGTAGAGTGAATTTGACCTTTTGCACCTTCTTTTGCTTCTTCCAAACGGTTACTAGTACTGCTGGTAGTAGAGTGACATGAATCGAAGGCGGATCTCATGAAAAATACCATTAAAGTTGATACAATGAACAACGCAAGAATCATTAGTGGCCATCTCTTCTTGTGCACTGTAATTGACACGGTTGATTGTTTTCCCATTCGGTTTCACTTTTTAGGGTTTATGATTTCCAGTTTATGTTAACTAGCATCTGACATTAGTGTTTACGATCCGAAGTCGACGACGATTCGACTGACAGTAATTCATTGCCATGCTGTATTTAAGATGCGAAAGACGATAACTGACGAACAAGAACAAGCTTAGCTGGTTTTTTTAAATAAAATAATCTGGCTGGGCCTATGGTGATATGTGCATTGGGCCTGAGCCTAAAACGGGCTTCCGACAAGATCATTCCAATTTTCTCATATTTTAGTTATTAATTAATAATTAAAATTAGCATAAAATAAAATAAAATGCTAGTTACAAAATTATCCAGGACAACCATCCAATTTACTCTCAGTTACCATAAAGTCACACCACAGATTCACCATAAGAGATACACAATAAACCTAATCTGATACATAGTAACTAAATTATTTTTTCAGTTAACATGGCGACAATTCTTCCTAACTTCACCGTTAAAACCTGTAAGAGGATTAATGCTACCCATCTTAACCATTGACTTAGCAAACTGGTCAAAGAACAGAGTCACGTCTTCAGCATATGTTTTAACCAATTTCATAGTGCTGCCAAAGTTTCCTGTGAAAAGCACTTCATCTGAAGTGAGAAGCCCTTTGCCCTGCAAAATGAGCTTGAAGTAAGTATTGTCAAATTTAAGTGGGGAGGCAAAATCCAAGGGGAAGATGTTATTGTCGCCGGCTGATTTTGGGCACACTGACTTCAATCCCAAGTAGTAGGCTTTTTCTAGAGTCTCGTCTGGTTGATTGTTCCCATTTTGATTGTATAGCCTTTGCTTGAAGCTCACACATCTTGCCACCCCGATAGTATGTCCTCCTACAAGATACAAACTTATCATAATCACACTGATCTGAAAATGCTTGCATTTTGCATGTTATAAATTTGTTCGTTGCAAAAATCAATCTTTTACCGGAGAGTGCAACAAGATCAGCCTTGTTAAGGCCTTGACGCTTGAAAAATGTCACCAGGTTTTGGATAGTGGAGTTGGGTGGCGGGATGTTTGCGTTTGAGTCGCTGAGACTCGCAGTTTTTGAGTCTCTCCTTCCAAGTGGAAGCTCCCAATTTGGTCCGCCAGTCTGTTACCAAACAAACGAATCTTTATTAGACATAAAGTTAACATAGTGATACGAAAACTGCTTGTTTAGGTTAATGTAGTTGAGTATAATTTGAGCTTTTTTGCTTACTAATACAGTGGAGCCGCGAGCCGCCATGGCAAGAATATCAGCGCAAGAGACAGTTTGGGGGCATGCTTCTTCTAACTTGGCCTTGATTTCATCAATCACTTCAAATCCTCTAAGGGAGTTCTTGTTTGGTCCTGAATTTTTTTCACTCACTATCGTTGAACTATCGTCCAACAACACTGATGCATCACAGCCCTGGTGATCAATAATTCAGTTGTTTAAGGAAATATTGATTATAAAGTAAAGTAATACAAAATAAGACCAAAGTTTGGAAAACCTGCACAAAGCAATCATGGAAATGAAGCCTTAGCAAAGTGGCAGCCGCCCGGGGCTCCTTCGTAATAGCCTTGATTAGGACAGAGATTACTATGTCATTTGCTTGAGGGCATGAGAACTGATAAAATTGAGGAAACAGAGCAGTAGGACTAGGGCCCTTGCCACCCCAACCAAAGAAACCTGGGTGAGCTATAGAGAGTTTGCATGATAAGAAAACCATTATCACAGTCAAGCCAAAAGTAACTTTCAAGAGAGCCATTAGTAAGGGGAAATGTTGAAGCAAGTACTCTTTATCTATGGACTCGGTAATTGGCAAAGCCTACTATTTATATGAGGAAGCCAACCACCCTGCCTCCAAATCCTTCCAAGGTACCTAATATGGATGATAGACCATGTCAACTTCTTGTCTTTATACCTCTTCTGGTAATGAAGAAGATGCCTACATGTGTAATTGGTTGAGTGTTTCTGGTACCACCTGCTCCAAGATCATTTTCTGGGCATCTTCCTCTAAACTTGGCAGTTTACATTATGTCATAAACTTAACTTGCATTAACCACTAAATCCGCCATTTTCATTTTAAATGTTTATTTAAACATATAAACGGGGCTCATTAGCCAGCATAACAACATAAACTAGATTGCTTAGGAATAATGTATATGAAAATGGTAAATAGTAAATAATTATATCAGATCAAAGTAATGCAAGTCTTTCCAAACTTAGTTACATTTTGGAGAATGTATGCTATGAACAAACGCTTTATGCAGAGGAAAAATCAACGTGAGAGCTGTCTCAAATGATCACTGCTCTCTCTCCGTCTCTGTCTCTTGTCTCTCTATTAAACGTAATCTAGGTAAAGAAAGGCCTGTTGTCGGTTAGATATACATAAAGATCGAGAATGATATAAACACATATACAAGGAAATTAAGCTTTACACAGCTGCCTCATAGGAGTGAGCAGCCTTGCAAAACGAAGAGGAACATGTGCCTTCACCAAGGTCCCATTCTCCATATATTCCTATCATTATTAAAAAAGGCATGAGAAATTAACAATAAAATGTCAGTTCTCTCTAACAGGAAGAAAATGAAATTAACCAAGATTTGACAAATACTCACAATTCTCTCCACCATTCCAACCTGGTGTATGGTACTAATAAGATCCCCTTTCTCAAATGGGACTAAAGCTTCCACCCATACCATAGAATCCTGTAATCAAGAAGATGAATATGCCAGTAAATATATAAAAAATGAAGCAAAATAAATATTTTAAGGAACTCCCCCCAAAACTAGAGCCTAAATAATACCTTCAGTTTTTCCTGAACTGAAAGGCAGAATTCTTGTAAGCCATCACCATTCAAAGCAGATATGCAAACAACATCTTGTCTTTTATCTACTTCCAATTTTATTTTAGAAGGATCGTTAACCCTATCAACCTGCCATAAGAAGCAGCAGCACGATAGTATCAACACAAAGTTAACATTGCATGATAAACCTTTGGTCTGTTTTAAGTAAATTAAATCATCAACATTACCAAAAACTACCAACACAACGGAGAACTGGCAAGCAAGAGCATATCATTCACGAAATAGACTTCTCACATGAAACAATAATTTCATCACTTTCACAGTACTAATTACCAGAGCAACATGGTACTCCATGTGATATGCCTTTATCATTGCCGCAGTCAATAAATTGAGTTATTCTGTGTCCAGTTTGTGGAGTGTAGATCAATTGTTATTTAATGGTTCATTTCTCCTCCACAATGATCAGAAAGCATAACGAAACTACAAAAAGAAATTAGAAACCTACCTAATCAAAGGAAACTAGGATCAGTTAGTGGGTTCTGCTTTGCAAATTTAAGCTACAAAAATGACAAGGCTATCGAGACAAAATTATTACAACACAATTTGTAGTAGAAGAAAGTGATACATAATTCAATGGTTCATTCACAAGTTTCAGATCCAAATCATCAAGAAAATATGTAAGATACCTTGTTCCAAACCATCAACTTAGGAATTGAAGAAACGTCCAGTTCTGACAGAACTCTGTCCACTGCATCTATCTGTTGCTCTGCTAGTGGATGGCTGAACTCCAGAGCAGCACATAATAAGACAACAGTATTAGTCATCTCAAATACATCTAATGCACTGTTTGATAAATTACAACTTTATACCTGATATCTACCACATGAACCAAAAGTGATGATTCTGCTATCTCCTCCAATGTTGCTCTGAAGGCGGCAACCTATTAAGAAGCACTTATTAGACACAATCAACTGAACTTGTTGGTTGGGTACTTGGCTATCTGGTTTAAATTCATTCAAGAAATACAAAGAACAGAAAACTGTGCATGGAGAAAAAAAAGAGAGAGAGATTAACAAGGAAGGTTTATCTCTAAGGCAGTAAAGGGCCTCACCAGGGTAGTTGGCAACTTCTGGATGAAACCAACAGTATCTGTGAGAAGAAACTCACTCCCATTCTTCATCTGGACAGCAACCAAATGAAACGAGTATCTTGTTATAACCAATCTTGGTTAGCTAACTTGCACAGAAACCATTTAGTACATAAATTTCTATAAAGTTTTGGAATTTGAAAAGAAGATACCATCCTAAGACAAGTATATGCAGTTGCATAGAATGAAAATATATCTACTAAGACTAGTTCTGCAAGTACATAACTGTTCAGGGGCAGAAGATAAACAAATCATGAACATGTTGTCAGTAAACCCTCTCTCTCTCTCTCTCTCTCTCTCTCTCTCTCTCTCTATTCACGTATAACTGACCTGAACCCTTCTGGTGGTCGGATCAAGGGTTGCAAATAAACGATCTTCAGCAAGAACATCAGCTCCAGTCAATTGATTTAGAAGTGTGCTCTTTCCTGCATTTGTGTAGCCAACCTAAATTGCAAGATTCATGGTACATCTAAGAGATCAGTGACTGCTAAAGAGTGCATTCTTATACTTTAAAATAAAGTAAAAATTCTTGAGTCTTGTGTGTTTTTACATACCAGAGATACTACAGGGACAGGTACTGAAGTGCGCCTGTTTCTGTATTGCTTTCTATGTTTTCTGACAGTTTCGAGCTCTTTTTTGAGTACGCCAATCTAGCACGAAAAATGAGTTGGAAGTTCTAGTTGCGTCATTTTTCTACTGATTTAAATAACAGCATAAAAATCAAACAGAAGTAACCATAATGTCCACAAGACAGAGGAAATATTACACACAACTAACAACTTTGCTCTGAAAGAAAGCATAAAAGTCTCATTCTTGTGCACAAAATGGGATTTTCAATAGTAAGCGACTTATATATTAAAAGTCAGAAGAATGGTACATACTTGAGTGCGTAAGATACGCTTGTCTACTTCAATTTGTTTTTCACCCATACCCTTCACCTGCCCTCCTGCTTGGCGCTCAAGGTGAGTCCACATCTTAGTTAAACGTGGTAACTGGTATTCCATTTGTGCCAATGCAACCTAGAAAGACCACATTGGGTGAATGTAAATGAGTTACACGAGTATGATGATGATATCCAAGCTCCTCAAAAAATTCTGACTTGTATGTGTTAGTAGATATATTTAATAAAAGCATATAACAATGATCCTGCCTGCAATGATGCTTCATGTGTTGCTGCTCGCTGGTTAAAGATATCCAAGATAAGGGCAGTGCGATCACAAACTCTAACATCTCTGCCAAAAATCTTTTCCAAGTTGCGCAGTTGCCTAAAATTTTAGCATTTGAATGAAGAAACATTAATCATGGAAAAGTGATGCATGAAGAGACTTGAAGCAACATGAAAACAACCTAATAGAAAGCATTAGTCAAATTTGATAATTTTGTAACAAACTTACCCAGGAGAAAGTTCATCATCAAATATTACAGTCTCAACATCCAAAGCATGTATTGCGCTCTTAATTTCAGCAACTTTCCCAGACCCAATATATGTCCTTGGGTTTGGAGAAGCTAGTCTGCATAACAAAATGAGTAATTGAAGCTTGCCAGCCAACTGCTAAGAAAATTTTCTAAAGAAGAATGCTCCATTTTATGGCCTTGGTGTCTTGGCGTTCTTAGTTCTTCCAATTATACCAGCTTTAGAACACCGGGTAGCTATAAAATAGTGCATGGTTCATGGTTCTGATAATAGTATGCCAGCCAAAAAGAACAACAAAAAAACATTTATCTTACTTCTGATATGTGGAGCCAACAACCATCAGTCCAGCAGTATCGGCAAGCTGAGCCACTTCCTTCAGAGATTCCTCTATGCCAAAAGAATCCACTTCACCTTTTCGCTCAACACCGACCAGATAGGCTTTTTCTTCGAATACCTAGAGAAGACAAGTGAAACCACTTTCATTGGAGTTCCCTAAAGAATTGCACATGCTAACACGTATTTCTAGATAAACAGCAAATCAAAACCCAGACACATCCTTGATTGCATTAATAGAAATTTCCACTTCATTAATTAAAAACTAAAAACAGCTTGAAGAAATTCTAAAACTAACTTCTTTTCCATTTTGAATCTTGTATCTATACTCAAAGGTATCCTCATCTTGTATCTTCTTCTTCTTAACTCTGGTTGAAGAGACTGAGGTACCCTCTGATACGGTGCCTGCGACTCCATTGACAAGGCCATGGACCTCCTCTTTATCCTCTTTAGTGTCAATTACTGGACCTGGCAAAGAAACATCCTCTGGGGATACAACTTCAACACCTTCTTGGAGAACTCTGGTGATGAGTCTAAACGACTTTGTACTGTGTGTAGTGAAAGTGAAAGTGAAAGGGAAGTTTAATTTGTTAGGGTTTGGACTCCGAAGTAAATAATTCTCGTTAATAGGAGGCGAGGGTCGAATTAGAGAACAATGGCAAGCAATCATGATGCTATTACAATGGCAATCTATCTACTGTCTCAGCTTTTCAGGAAGGCTCGCGTAGGATTATACAGTCGTCTTGTGGCATCCGGCGTCACCTTGTGGCTTCCAGCGGGTCGAGAAAACGACAACGTTAAAGAAGGCTTTAGTGAAACGACTTGTTCATTGAAATTGGCAATGGCAAACTACTGGCGCGTCGTCGGTGTCGGTCATTTTGCAGTACCAGTAAACGATTATTTGGAAATGTCATTTACTTGTTGAAGAAACGGCTGCGCGGGCAAACGGCAAGCACTACGAGCTGTTGCTTTGTCGTCGGTCTTGTCATTTCCAATGGTGAAAAAGCGACGACGTTTTTGAGCAGTAACTATAAAACACGATCGAGAAAAACCGTTTACATCGAACAGAAAAAAAAAATTACGAAGGCACTATTTTACTTCAGGTCGATCATTTCAATGAGAAGCAACTATACAGTGAAGTATAAACTAGCCAAATAGAGAATCCCTGCAAGTCCGGAGATTAACCAAATGAATCTCTAGTTGTCAACTAAAATGTGACGGCATGCCATTAGGCCGTTTATTAAGTTAAGATACTAATCGATTTTCTTGCATTAATACTGGAAGTGTGCAAAACCACCCGACCACCCCATTTCAGTCAGCCTATCTAAGGGAGTTTGATTTGTCCGGTTGATCGATTTGAATCAAAATTTGTTTGGTTCGAATCGGTTACATATAAATTCAATCGAGCTTAAAATCAAACGATACGACAAAATTGACTAAAATCAACCGAACTTATTAGTTCGGTCCACTTCAAATACTAATATCTGTTAAGTTCGGTCCAGTGTCCAGAAATTTAGTTTTTAATTTTTAGACACCGTTTGACCGTTTGTTCACCTTTAATTAATACCAATGAAAATGGCAAGATATTCAAAATTCATATTTGTATTGGATCATATAATAAAAAATAAGTTTCTCTATTTGAATTGAATCAAGTTGCTTATTTAAACTTTCTAAGTCAATTTTTAACTGAATGAAAATTTTTTAAAACTAATTCAATAAATCATGCAACTTATTTTAATAAAATCTCATATTAATAATAACAAAAGTAAACGAATTTTTAAAATACAACTCATAATGGATAATCTATTTATACATATTCGCTTTATTTCCAATTTTGTTGCACGGAAGCTCAATCAAAAATTGAAAAATTTATTGTATGTTATCTAAATTGAATCAATTTTGGAGATTGAGATATTTTGCCATCTCTATCTTTAACTTTTTAGAAATTTAGATTCTATTTATAAATATAAATAACAAAATTTTGAATGTATAAAAAATAAACCAAAACGTCACAACGAACAACTTCCATTCAAATGCTACCTAATTTTTAAAAATAAAATAAATAATATATGGTACCAAAAACAAATAAAATAATATGTACAATAAAAAAAATTTAGAGAAAACGAAAAACAAATTGGAAATACTATAGCAACCGTCAGCGGCTTGCGTGTAAAAGCAGACACGTGTTAACGCGTGAATCAATCACTCGCAACTACTCCCAAGTACAGCTAGCACAAAAAAAACATTAAAATTAAGAATAAAAACAAAGAACCAATCAAAATATTTTGGTTGCTGAAGATAAAAAAAAAAACATATATTTTGGTTGCTAACCGACAGGTAATGGGCTGGATCAGCATATATAGACTGCATTTCAGACAGCAAGCAGATTTTATTTATATACTCAGAAAGTTGAAAATCGAGTTTTTTCTATCGAAAGATTTTAGCTGAATACCACTGCTGGCTGGGAGATGTACGTGTTAAAAAAAAAAAAAAACAATATTTAGATGCTTCTCAATTCTGATTAGGCCAACTGAGGAGAGAGAAGCCATTTGTATGCTTTAAAAAGTAAGCTTAAGGGAGGTTTGGTTATAGGTCTACCAACTGGTGGTTAGGTTTTGAACTCTCTTAAGCAATGAAAATCACACAACCATATCCATAAATAACAAACAAAACAACCACCATTTCTAGTTTCATGTACCTTGCTTGGGTTTTTATGTCACACGTGAGAAACCTTGGAATCATTACCAGACAAATATTCTTAAATTATTCTACTCTTGTTCAATAAAAAATATATATATTGTACCCTGTTGTTGGTCCATTAAAAAAAATATTACCTTTAATTGGGCTGGCGTAAATGTTCCAATGATAAGGAGGTTGGTTGCTTCTGTTTATGTTTGGAAATAGTATCTGTATCTCTTGGGATTAGTTTTCGTGTTTAAAAATTTTGTCTTTGTGTTTTCTAGCCCTTTCTGTTCCCTATCCTAGGCGCATCATTTCTGGGGTTTTGAGGTATTTTATTCTTTCTTCTTTGATGTGCCTTTTGTCTCTGAATTATTTATGATGATTGCTCATGCTGTCTGTCCGTGTTTGATTGTTTACATAGTTCACCTCACGGGAAGCTACAAAAGAACTTAAAATATGAGAGTTCTGTGACTTAATTTGGGATTTAAGCATGGTGTGGTTCTGTGTTGTGGAGAATTCTGGATTAGGTGTCTAACTTTCCTTCAAGATCCTTTTTTTTTTCTTTTCCTTTTGATTTTGGCTGCCGTGAGTATGTTGTTATTATGTTTTAAGGGTGTTTCTGATTTGGGTCTTAATGATGCTGAATGCTTATGGTGATTATTAGAGCTGGGATTAGTTTTAGCTGGGTTACCTGGATGGTCATGGCTAGCTCTAAGTTGTTTTGAGCTTCTTTTTTCTTTTTCCAGATATCTGGATTCTATTACTTTTCCTCTGAAAGTTTCTGGCTTGTGCACAAGAATGCAAATTTTTGACATGGTTTTGATGTAGCATTAAACTTCTATTATGACGAATAGCACATTAGTAAAAAGAACTTCTTAAAGGTTATGCACTGTTGTATGTTTCTGTTGGGTTCTTTTTACTTTCTATTTTAGCCTACTAGGGTTCTGGATTAATTATTGACAATTTCTAGCTTTTTTTTTTTTTTTTTTAATTTCAACGTATCACTCATCCTTTTCTTTTCCTTTTCCTGGGAAGCGAGCGAGGAGTGGGTTAGGATGTGGTTTTTGTGTGGGTCCTTATGTTTAGCTGTGAGTTTCACCCTGGATACTACTTTCCGTATCTTGAAAAGCTGAATTTGTCATGCATTATTTCCTGATATATTTTTTTTCAATGGATTATCTTGTGTATTAAATTTCATAAATCCTTTTAAGAAATCTGGATAAACTGAAGTTTAAGATACAGAATCTAATTGTAAATGTCATTAATCCACAAAAATTCGAAAGATTTCTAAAAAGAATTTTTGTTGCAGGATTTTTTATGTGATTACCCTTCAGTTGGGCAATATTTTTGGTTATCGGTCAGTTTATGGGGAGCACTGTGGGTGCTTTCTCATTAATCTCAGCGCACTTGACCTGAGTTTAGTGAGAGGAAGGAGGTGATGGCTACTTATTACCCCAGTTTAAGCAGCCAACGAGAGAACTTGCAAGGTTCACATCCTGGAGATCAGAAACTTACTTCTTATTCAGAACTTCCATCTCATCATAGTAACATGACAATTTATGTTAACCAAGCGTCTGGTCCTGGGTCATACTCAGAATTTTTATCAGGGAGCTCCTTGTCTCTTCACAATTGCGCTGAATTTTCCTCTGTCGGAGATAGGAATGAGATGATGTTCATTCCGCCTACTACTGACACAATGAATTTGCAAACAATTGATGGACAATTAAACACAGCAGTCGATCATCCTGCACGGAACCATGTTAATGGGGATTCCCAGGTGGTTTCAAGGGCGCAACTTGGCATTCTAGATAGTGAACAGAATTTCCATAGTCAAGGATTATCTTTAAGTCTTGGCACAGAG
Source organism: Jatropha curcas (assembly GCF_014843425.1). Next base: position 177,037 of record NW_023591726.1, on the reverse strand, counting down.
ATGCAATCTGCAGTTTCTGTGCCATCATTTCAGTATCAAAATCTGAACCTACTTTTGCCTTCATTGTCAAGTCCACATCCTCCTGCGACAGGAAAATGGGCATTATCCTATGAAGGTGATGGAAGTAGTCCAAGTAAGGGGTTAAAAAATTCTGACTGCTTGTCTGCTTTTGCTGGAGGAAACCATAACCCTATAAAAACAGAGGCATCCCGCAATCTGCAGGGCTTAGATAGCCAAAACGATGTTCATGATACTTATATGTATGCATCTTCAGGTTATACTCTTGCTACCTTGAACTCTAAATACGTCAAGGCAGCACAAAAACTGCTTGATGAAATGGTCAGTGTTAGAAAGGCCCTGAAGCAGCGTCAATCCAACAAATGTTTTGATGACACTGAGGAGGCGGATGGAAGATCCAAAAACCAATCTATCCCTCCCACATCAAGTGGTATGTCTTCAGGCCCCAGCGAGTCAACTGCCAATTCCTCTCCTGAGCTGTCTCCTGCAGAACAACAAGAGTTGCAGAACAAGAAGACGAAGCTTTTGTCCATGTTGGTCGAGGTAAGCCCAATTTGTGCTGATTTGGTGGTACTATTTATTTGGTTTTAATGGTTTCTTGATTTTGTAATCTGATGAGATATATTTAGTGATTAATTTGGCAATAAACATGACGAGGTAACTGTGATTGGAGTTGTAAGATGCATGAAGGATTTCATGTTGATTAACTTTGAACTGGATAATAGCTCCTAAAGGGTTAGGTCAACTCTTTTTGCCTTTGAATGGCCGTCTTTCTTGGATGCATGGAAGTTTCTCTGCTTGGGAGGTTATTAATGCTTTTTACTATAGGTAGACAGAAGATACAAACAGTATTACCATCAAATGCAAATTGTGGTGTCATCTTTTGACATGGTTGCGGGTCATGGGGCTGCTAAATCATACACAGCACTTGCTCTCCAAACAATTTCCCGTCACTTCCGTAGTTTGCGCGATGCAATTACTGGCCAGGTAGAAATAATAAGCAGAAAGCTGGGGGAGCAAGATACTTCACCAAATGGTCAAGGAGGGATACCACGTCTCCGCTATGTTGATCAGCAACTCAGACAGCAGATGGCTCTTCAGCAGCTTGGTGTGATGCGACATGCTTGGAGGCCTCAAAGGGGCCTTCCTGAGAGCTCTGTTTCAATCCTTCGAGCCTGGCTTTTTGAGCATTTCCTTCATCCGTATGTTTAAGATTGTCTGTCTTCTCAATTGTAGTCCTTATGCACCATATAGATTGTTTAACTAATATTTCCTGTTTTGGGTATCAACAGCTACCCTAGTGATTCAGAGAAAATTATGCTAGCAAAGCAGACCGGCTTGACCAGAAACCAGGTATCTTTGATCTACCTGATATACCATTCATATGTTTTACTTGTGTAAGGGTGTCAATATGTACACAGTGTGAAAGTAGCCATCAATCATGCATCCTTGAGTTGTCTCTTTCCAAGTTTGTGTCTTCATTCTCTTGCCCATTTGATAAGCATGTACTGTTCTTTAGAATAATTACTCAAAGTCCCTATGAATGGTGAAGCTCTCTCTTTCCTTGGTGATTAATGATTTCTTATATGGATCAGGTTGCAAACTGGTTCATAAATGCACGGGTGCGCCTTTGGAAGCCTATGGTTGAGGAAATATACAAAGAAGAATTTGCTGATTCAGAAGCAATCTCTAAATCTTCTCTAGATGATGGTAAAAAAGCAAATGGAGAGAATCATTTGGCATCTGAGAATAGGCTAGACGATTTTCAGGACAGTGTGACTTCTTCAGCTGCTGATACTACTTGTCCAGTGCAAGTTCATAACATAAAGTCTGATCTCATTCCTGATATAGAAATGAATAAAACTATTACAACAACAGTGCTACAGAACGATTCTATCGGTGACAATGTTACAGATTCTGGAATTAAAAAACACCAGCTCAACCAAAGGTCTAACATAGGTGACCATAGCCCCTATCCGGACAAGAATATCCCATATGACCAACATGTTGATCATAGTTTTATGCCTGCTGCTCTTTCATATGATATATCAGAGTTAAGTGGATTTGCAATTGGCAGCCAGGTATCACTTGCATTGGGACTACAAAGTCATGAAACTGATGCTTTTCAAATCTCTGATGGGAACCATATTAGAAGTAACAATATGGCAGCTTCATCTATGGGACCTGATACAATGGATTATCATTGCATGGATCCAGGAAAGCAACAGGAAAGGTTTGGCAATTCTCATCTGTTACATGATTTTGTAATTTGAAAAAAAAAATCTTGCTTCTGCCTTCTGGCTTTATGGGTCAAACTTTTCGATAAAAGGTCGTCAAGTTTTTGAATAACCAAAAGCAGAAAATCACACGCCCCATGAAATTGCCCTGGTGCCCATCATTCTGCTCGGTTATGGTTTGAATAGGAAACAGTCAATGCTGCTACAGACATAGATGTACATATAGGCATGATGCCTACCTGTGATATACAAATAGATTGATGGATTGTAGTCACATTTGTAAAGATACAATAAGCCGCATGCAGTCTTCTGCACTCTATTGAATAAGGAATTTTGTACAAGTACTCTCTATTTGTGACACTGATGTATCATATCATTCAAATTTCTCAAATAAGTTTGACATGAGAATTAACTTGCATTTGGATTAACAGGTATCTGTCATGATTAAAATTCTGTCTTTCATTATATGATGTGCAAGTTAAACATCTGTTACTAAATCTGCACTCCTGTTGCTTATACACGCACACGCGCACGCGCGCGCGCACACACACACACATATATATAGCTGAATGAGATAACATAAGGTATACCTTCATCCCCAATCTCAGCTTTGCTCGAGCAATTGAAGTTAAGCATAAACTAAGGGAATTTTATGTTCTTTCTTGATTGCTTCATGTTTTGTCTTGATTTTAGTCTTGACAAATTTTCTCGCAGCATGGATGTGGTCCCATGTTATATGCATACTGATACTGCTCTCTACTTCCTTGGATGCTATCTTCTGAACTCACTAGTCTTTTTCAGTCGTTTCTCCTTTTTATGAACCACATTGTCGGTTTAATGTGCATAATCTGCTTCCTTCACTACCCATTCATGCTTTTTGTTTCTGGGCTGAGGCTTGAATCATATACATACATATAACTTTCAATTTCTGGTACTACTCTCTGTAGGATGTGGCTTAAGCAACCATTTCTTCAATTTTCTCACGTGTGCACTGTCATCACTGTTTGCATTCATCTCAATAGTCACTTTGAAAATACTCATCTTATGAACAGGAAACACATGTAAAATGCCTCCCCAACATTGGAATCAATCAAATTTCTCTGCCTTTTCTGAAAAAAGTAAAATTAAATGTTATGTACACCCATTTTTATTTTTAAATAAAGGTATCTAGTATCTAGAGTAGACAGCTAATCTGGCATTGCAAAGCAATAATGAAAACGACCAATGGATAACAATAGAAAGCAAAGCTGATAAAATAGTTAAAGCTTTTCCGATTAGACCCAAATTTCGTTGCAATAAATGAATGCCCAGAACAATTTCTCATGCATTCACGTTCCCTAAGGCACTTATTTTTGTTTCACTTGGAGGAAAATTATAAATACAAGAATATGATTTTACATAGGCAATCACGGAGTTTCTATCTTACATCTTCGCAACAGATGTTCGTGTGGTTGAAATTTACTTTGGATGATTCAGACAATGCAGAGACCTTTAATCTTGAGAGGGTGGGCCTTTCAGGTCATAGTAAACAACAACAATGTTACTGAACCAGAGAGTGACAACTGAAGGAGCCAAAGGAACAAAAATGGCAATCATTACTAAAGCTAATAAAGGACAACCCAAAAAAATTACACATAGAATTAGTCTTATCAGCACACCAAACCACACCCACAAAATATGCGAATAGTCTCTCTCTCTCTCTCTTTCTCTATGGTCTCCATATATATAATTGAAAAAGTGCAAGAACCCATTTTTATTTTTCTACTCGTTCTTGAAAGATTGTAATATTCAGTGTCCTTTCAACATCTATACGTATGATAAAGATCCAAAGAAAAACATCTATATGTATGATTACAACACCTAACAGGGAAAAAGTTAGATATTCCCATATGGTCACAGTATCAGAAACAGACAATCTTAAAACTGGGAGTGTGCAAAAGATAGCCCACTTTTTATCCTCCTTTTACAGACTACATCGACCCAACCCAGTAGAACAGAACAATGTAACATATTAAGAGAGAGAGGGATTCACAGTTTTGAGCTCAGTGAAAGTACTTTTGAGTCTCCCAACGAAATGCAACTGCACGAAGTAAAGCTGAAGGATTGATGCTTTTGCATCTTGTTTTATAGTCAGAGAAATTAGGGGACCATCTTTTGCTGTCACTTTCTTTCATCTTTACTAGGCCAATTAGCTTCTCTTCTTTGAAGAAGTAGCAGGGCTATGTATTTAGGCATTATAGCTTTTGGCTGCTTAGTTTTAGACCTGCTCTATTCATATTATACAAAGAAAGAGAAAGAGAAGGTCTGTGCTTCCTTCTTTGAATTATTATATTATTATTATAATGTTAACACAGGTATATAGCTGTCATAGAATGGTAGTTTCCGGTCTTGGGCCTATGGTCTTCCTTTTTTTTAATGCATATATAAGACTTAAATGATTTCCGTTATAGCTCTCAGAGGGTCTCACACTTGAACTATGTTAGTTCAATCAGGGGCTTTGAATTAGGGGCTAACACTAATTAAGATACTTGTTTGTCTTGTATTCTGCTCTCCTGGTCCCGTCCTTTTACCTCCTTTTTTATGCTTTTCAAAAATTGTAAACTCTTTGTTTCACCCCTTTCTTCTCTCTCTCTATATCCATCTATCTCTTTCTTGCTTTTATTTTCTGCTAATGATTTCTTTAATGAGTCTGTTCTTGCTTGCAGTTCTTATCGTTTCAATTCTGTTATTATTACCTTCAAAGTGAACTGGGTTTCATTCTGTTCGCTTCCCAAAAGCGACTTGATTTAAAATTTTGAAGTGCATTTTCATTTGTAACTTCTATTCGCAGCATCTTTGTCTGAGGTCTTGATTTCAGTCTCTTTAACTGCAAATTTGGAATGAATTTTAAAATCCTGCTTAAAATATAGTCATAGACTACCTCAGCCCCAATATTTTAGTTTCTTGTTTAAACCCAATTCACAAAGCCAGTATTTGTGAATGAAAATCCACCATCTTGGTCACTAATTCTTTCCTTTGCTTATGTTGCCTTGGAACTTTAGTTTCTTAATATTCTTGATAAAGTTATAGCACCTTCTCTTTTGCTGGTTACAGCTATGGTCTCCCAAGATTCACTCCCAAATCCAGCTACTAGTATGTTACAACAATTGTTTATCTCAGACTCAATTAATAGTCAAAACCAATTTGAAAACCATAATTTCAATGGTTATGGTTCAGATTTAAGACGCAGCAATACATTCCCTCAACCTCTTGGCGTATTGCCTAACATACAGTCCCTTGGGGAAAGAATGTCAAGGTCAATAGACCTTGTACAAGCTCCTACAGTACCTCCAGAATCCGAGATTAGCCACACTAGACATTTAATGGATCTTCTTGGAGCTGCAAATGCTACCAATCATCAACTTTCATTGTCTCTTGGTTCTCACATGCTTGCTCCTCAAGTCCAATACAGGCAAAGATCTGTTAATTCAGATCTTGTTAGCCCCAGTTATATGATTCCTGGAGAAGAAGCAAGGAAAGCTTGTAATCCAGAAGTTGAACGAGCAAATGATGACTATTCTTTCTCTGGTAATGCATTTGCTTTGTCCTCAACCGTGTTCACTAGATCTTCTTACACTTCTTACGGAACAGAATCTTTTGCCATTGCTATAAAGAATTCAAGATATTTAAAACCTGCTCAGATCCTTTTAGAAGAAATTGTTAGTGTTAGTAGCAAAGCAGTGGAAATTAACAATGAAAAGTACGTGGTAAAGTTACTTCCTGGTGGGAGAAGAGGAGCTTTAGGACTTTCTTCTGAACTTAAAGCAGAATTGTGCTGTAATGGACTCGTCCCAGCTGAAAGACACGACCTTCAGGTGAAAATTGCAAAGCTTATAGCATTGCTAGAGGAGGTAAGTTCTTTGTCTGTGGGGTTAATTTTGATTGCTTTTTTGAATTCCAAACTCCATTAAAACCAATATTTTTTTCTTGTTTTTCAGATTGAGGGAAGATATGAGAAATACTACCATCAAATGGAACAAGTAGTGTCATCTTTTGAGGAGATAGCAGGTTTAGGGGCAGCCAAATCTTATACTTCTTTAGCACTACAAGCCATGTCTAGGCATTTCTGCAACCTGAGGGATGTCATTGTGTCTCAAATTAATGAAACTAGAAGAAAATTTTCACAAGATTTACCAAAAATCAGCACAGGATTGTCACGACTTAGCCTGTTCGATAGAGAAAGTGGACACAATAGGATGTCCCTTCAACAGCTTGGAATGTTCCAAAGCCAAAGGCAAGCTTGGAGACCCATCAGAGGCTTGCCGGAGACTTCTGTGGCCATTCTAAGATCTTGGCTTTTCGAACATTTCTTGCACCCGTAAGTGCTTTAAAATGAATTGCAGTGTTACATAGTAAATTTCTGCATCTGTAGAATATTAAATACTTATCTGTCAGTAATTGTTCTTATACAGCTACCCAAATGATTCTGAGAAGCTAATGCTGGCATCACAGACAGGCTTGACCAAGAATCAAGTTAAGTGTTGCTATAACCTTTTAAAAATCAAAACACCAAATTCTGTTTTCCTTTCTTCCATTTTCATTTTAATGAATTGGCTTGGTTTTTGATGCTATTGTTATTTTTGCTTCAGGTGTCAAATTGGTTCATAAATGCTCGAGTACGGCTATGGAAGCCAATGATAGAAGAAATGTACAGAGAAGAGTTTGCAGAATCATGTGAAGACTCAAATCCATCAATATTAGGTAGCAGTTCCATGGCAATGGAAGGTGTTAATTGATCATTCAGAGGATTGATGGAATTCCTAGTCATGTTTTTCTTTATTGAAAGAAGAAACCAACATCCTCTCTACTCTGTAATTATCCATCCAATGCAACAGAGTTGGAATAGCTTCATCTTGATTTTTCAGGATTTAATTAAAGTAATAGCAAGCTCAAGTTTCTTAACAGGGTCAAAAACATCCACTGTCAATTATTCCAGCGTCTAGCTTAAGCTAAGATTTGATGATGCTTAAACTAATTTCCTTTTAGGGGGTGAATGAGATGCTTCAAGCTATTGACTCCCATTAGTGGCATGCCAAGCTACCAAGTAGGAGTATCAAACAACTTGATGGGACACTCATTTATCCATTTCGGATATTGGCTAAAAAGAGTTTTATTTATCCATTTCCTTGTATTTGGTTTTTTAAAGTTTTGGTTCGCACAGGTCTTAATCAAATCCAAATTATATTATATTTGCACATCGAAGGTGATAAAATATTATTATTATTATATATTTGCAATTTCCATTTATTCAATTATTTTGATTTTTTTAACAAATTTACTCCTTTGCTAATTGAATCACTTGATAATTTGGGAAAAATAGTAATTAACAAAAAAAAGATGAAAGTAAGTGCTATTGGGGATAATTATTGAATAGAATCCAACCGGTGCTTACGTGTAAAAATCACAAGGCCAACTGAACTATCCACTGCGAGCCTGCAATTTGATCCTTCCAGAATCTCTCCGCAGCATGTCAATAAAGCTAATAATAATCTCCCTCCACTCACAAAAATAGAAAAAATAACTTTTCGCCACCAAAAAAAAAAGATAATTGTAAAATTTATAAAACCCACATCATCAAGAGACGGCCTCTCTCTCTCTTCTCTGGTAGAAACCATGACAAGCTCGTCCGCTCCATCCCGCAAGGTTTCTTTTATGTACTCATCCCTTGGGTTTTTATGGTTTCTTTTCGTGATCGTTTATTTTATTTTTTTTTTATTTTCCATCTTGATTTTTGACTTTTGTACTTTGCTTAGGCTTTAAGCAAGATCGCCTGTAACAGATTGCAAAAAGAGCTCGCGGAATGGCAGTTGAATCCTCCAACAGGTTTCAAACACAAGGTCACTGATAATCTCCAACGGTATGCCGTTAATGAAATTTGTTTTTTCGTTTAATTGGGAACTTTGTTGGTCAATTTCGGATTGTAATGTTTTTGTGCGAATTTAGATGGGTGATTGAAGTCAACGGTGCTCCGGGAACTCTATATGCAAATGAAACTTATCAGCTTCAGGTGGATTTCCCTGAACATTACCCTATGGAAGCACCGCAGGTGACTGATTTTTTTATTATTTCCATTTCAATAGCACTGGATAAGAAGTGATAATTGAATTGTTAATATGATTTTCTCTTTGTTATTTATACGGTTGATTTTTAAGTGATTGGGTTGAGTGTTTCATTTATTTTTTTCTGGTTGTACAGGTGATTTTTCTCCCGCCAGCTCCTCTTCATCCTCACATCTATAGCAACGGACATATCTGTTTAGGTATTGCCTCGTCATACTTTATATATTTTTGTTTAATCTTTTTCATTTTTTTTTTTATTTATCTTGCTTTACTTTCCTGTTCTTTGCACTAATCATGCGATTGTTGGCTTGCAAACTTTGCTGGTTTGTTCCCTCACCCCCACCGGCTTATTAGATGTCTTACTTCAAATTTGTCACTGCATTTCAAGTGAAATTGATATTGGTACTCATTAATTAATGGATGTCTACTGTTGTTGGTTTTCTGCTTATCCATTTTTGCATTATTGAACCTAACATTAGTGATGTTATGCTGCATATTGTAGTAGCATGTGCTAGGAATCCCCTGCAGGGAATAGAGTCCTCAGTCGAGGAACTAGAGCTTTTCATCAATATGAAGTCTATGATTGTTCACATGTTGGTCTTTCTGATCTTATTTCAAATTTGTTGCTTTTTGCACCTTCATATGAGTGTGTCTTGCATGGTTTTTATTTAAAGGGCACGCCTGCATATGATGGTTTTTGTTGCCTTAAATTGGATGTTAATTTACATGTACTCTACTTAGGGATTTTGAAGAATTTATTGAGAGTACTACGGGAAATTAGATGATTTTCCTAAGACTATATTAAATTGATTTCTTGGTTGCAATCTATTTGTAGATAGTGTTCAATGTAGGTCAACGGGCTATATTAAGTTATTATGCTCCAAAGCTGTGAAATATTAGTATATCATTACAAAATTGAGCTGAATGATTGAGATTTATAATGCAAGTAAATGTGCCTTTTTGTATATGGATATATAATAAGCAATGTTCTTTATGGTTTATAGTGTTGAGCTGTATTTCCTGTGCATCAGTGTTGTTTTCTTTGCCTTTTGGGACAACCTCTTTAGCATTAGCAAATATGTACATGTTAGTTGATTACTTAAAAAGTTTTTGATGGACATGGTTAGATGATCTTCTTGACTAATTCATTACTGATTGAGGTTTGGTATTATTACTTTTACCATCTTCACTTGTTCAGCAGTTGCATGCCATTTCTCTTTCCTATCAAATTATAATAACTAACATGGAGATCAACTTTGAAGTTGTTATTGAATTATGCATGAAAATAGTATTTGCAGATGATTCTACCATTTTATAATTATAGTATAGTATGTTTGTCTGTCGTTTGGCAGATGCATATGTCTGAATTAGTAGTGTGCTTTGCATGTTGGTCTGTAGCTTGTAGTTGCATCAACAGATGGAAGACCAATTGCAGATCCAGGAAACTACCTATCCAGAACATGTTTTTGCTGTCGCCATTTGCTTCACCATTGGGCGATAGGCAATAGCAAAAGAAACTTAAAATTTGTTCTGCACCCTTTCCACATGCAATATTAAGGCAAGGTTGTTGCAAAAGGTTCTAGACTCAACCAAAAGGAATGTGTTTGGATATTGTTGGTTGCTTATAGTATCATCATACTGTGCTTGAACTGTGTGTTACTTTCCAGTTGATTGGAGGTTAATGGCCAAAATGTTAGTCACATAGCATTTTCATCTGTAGAAGATAGGTGCAATGAGAATAATTTGCTCCCAAACTGCCATGAATATGCAGTTTCTTTTGTGCAGTTGCTTTCTTTGTGTATGACATATGTGGGTAGTTATCCATTAACAGACATCAAAAACTACTTAATCATTTGTGCTGGCAGATATTCTATATGATTCGTGGTCCCCAGCTATGACCGTGAGTTCTATCTGTATCAGCATTCTCTCCATGTTGTCAAGTGCAACTGTGAAGGTTTATTTCAAATTTAAAAGAGCATGTGTTGTTCTTTCCTTCCTCTCCCCCACTTCTTCCCATAGTTAAGCATTTATTGTATATATTTTTTATATATTCTACTATGGTGCAGCAACGGCCTGTTGATAATGATCGATATGTGAAGAACTGTAAGAGTGGCAGATCTCCGAAAGAGACGAGATGGTGGTTCCATGATGATAAAGTGTAATCATTATCTAACAAGCATCCATCACCTGTGTATGAAGAGATATATTTCCTATTTTATCATGGGTAATGGGAAAGGGGGCCAAGCAAGCAAGGCCGTGACCCCCAAAAGCTATGTTAATGAGTTTCCTGTTGACCCTTGCTGTGGATCATGTGCATTGTAGTTTTCTTTGAACTTGCTCACTTTCCTAATGGAATGTGTCTTTAGCAATTTATACTTATCAATAGGATAAAGAAAAACTTAAAAATTTTAAGATATTTCTTGTGTCTGAACTTTATGCATATCCTAGAAATTTCAAGTCAGTCAAGTACATTATCAAAGGATACGATTTTATCAAGTTTTAACAGCTAATTTGACTGAGGTAGCTTTAGAGACTAAAGCCTTATTTTTACTTTTCACAATGTACGACGCTAACCCTATTCTTCTCATTGCTTGAGTCCACGGACTTGACGGTGTAGTGACTGCTCATTAGGTAGTGTTTACTGAAAATTACCGTTGTGAAAATAATCGATTGGTGTAAGTGTGTAAAATTATCACATAAAGGTGATGCGGTCACCATATTAATTTCTAATCAAGGATGCATTATTCCTCCGAAAAATACACTAAACTGGCATCACAAAATATAGTTTATTTGTTAGATTAGTTTTAAAGGTTTTTTCAGGAGAGCTTTATAGAAATTTTTATATAGATACCAATTTATAATTTTTTTAAAGAACAACAAAGTAGAGTCGATAAAAAATTACAAATTATGATATTTCCAAAATATAAAAAATACAAAATTTAAATGTTTACTAAGGATTAACATTTAAAATTTTAAATAAAATTTATTTGTAAATGAAATTTTTTATTTTTGAAATAAATTTAGAGTTTAAAATTCATTTACTTTTATTTTTTTTAAAATACTTTTAATATAATGAATTTTAAAAAGTTAGAAAGGTGAATAATTTTAGTTTTGTAAAATCTACTTGAAATTTTCATATATTATAATTTGATTTGTTTGCGTTTAATTCAATAAATTAAATTGAATCCGTGGAATTAAAATCTTTTTTTTTTTTTCATTTTAAATATAAAAAATTTAAATATACAAATCTATTCTATAAAATTTTTTAGAATTCACGGAATTAATATGTGCAATTTTAAACATAAGAATTTAACTTTTCTGCCAAATTCTTAATAAAATGCTACATCTTTATATATTTCAAAGAGGGAAAATTTATTTACTTTCTTTCGTTGCTTTTCCCCTTTAGCCAACTGTCTGTGGAATCCCTTTCCCCTGCGCGCCTCCTTTCTCTCCTAACCAAACACAGCGTTGTTTTATCTTTGTGCGTCCCAATCCCCGCAGTCGGATTGCTCCCTCCTCCCGCTACTTATCCTAGACATTTTGGAGTTGACTAATGCTGCTACGACGGTTACCTGGGATGACGATTACAGCGGCTTTTTCATGCCGGCATCCACTTCGTATCCAAACGGACCTTGTATCCCTTAAATCAGTCTCCACTTACCCTAAAATTGCTATGCTCTCCTTCTGCTCTAGCTCTCAAATTTCTGGCGAGCTCACTGATTCAATCCTCAAAGAGTCATCAAAACGTGTAATATGATCACCTTCTTATCTTATAACCTTGGTCTAGAATTTGAGATTTTGCCTGTCACACACTTTAACCTTCATTTCTATGGAATATGACTATTCTTGCAGGGCCCTCTAAAACCTGGACTATATTTAGTAGGAACTCCAATTGGAAACCTAGAAGATATCACATTGAGGTACTTACTGAACTGAATAAATAATTTATTGTTACTTCCTCGTTTCCGCAATTGCGAATTATGTTATGAGCAAGAGAATGAACCATTTCATCAATGCAGGGCTCTCCGTGTTTTAAAATCTGCTAATGTGATACTTTCAGAAGATACAAGACATTCTGGGAAGTTACTTCAGTATTATAACATTAAAACTCCCCTCGTGAGTTTGTTGGAGCTTTCTTTTGCGCTTCCTGTCATGTTCTCTTTATGCCTTTTGATCCGTTCTGATTGTGTGCTTTAGATTTTCAGCTGAGTTATCACAAGTTCAATGAGTGTCAAAGAGAACAGACGGTGTTAAAGAGGTTGAAACAGGGTGAGATTGTGGCACTCATAAGTGATGCAGGGACACCGGCTATCAGTGATCCTGGTGCAGAATTGGTAACGACATTCTGTCTTATATGTGTTCTTTACTTTTTGTTTATTAGAGAAGCCGTTTCTTGTTCTATGCTTTAGACATTATTATCATTTTGTGGTATTGTATTAAGTTAGAAGTGCACGCTAATGTAAATTTTAGTATATAATTTATCAACTCCACTTGGATTGCATTGGATCAATATTGCTTAATCTAGAATTGTATCAGACCCAATTGTGTGAAGATCTTATTCTTAGCATGATATATGCTTAGTGTTTTGTAGTGATGGTTGTTTTAGAATATTTAGTTGTCACATGGAGCTTAACCATTGCACGTTTTGGAATTTGCTGCAGGCAAAGTTATGTGTGGATGAAAATATTCCTGTTATTCCTATTCCTGGACCTTCTGCTGCAGTAGCAGCTCTTTCTGCTTCAGGCTTGGCCACGGATGAGTTTACATTTGGTAATGTTGTTCTTTTATTCTATTTTTTTTTTATTTTTATAGTTTTGAAGCTTAATATGGTTAGAGTTTTTCATGGAGATTCATCTCTAAAGAGGCAGTCTTAGCAGCATTAAGATTACCAGGAGTGAATATTTAAACACTGCTGCAGTTGGGTTTCTTTCGAAGCATAATAAATCAAGGAGAGAGAGGCTGATGGCTTCTGCAAATGAAACGAGAACGCAAATATTCTATGTTCCCCCGCACAAACTTGCTCTGTTTCTTGAAGAGACTTCATCGCATTTTGGTGATTCAAGGTGAATGTTTTCTATTTTTGGTATCATTGACTTAATGTACTTTTCTAATGCTGATCTATGGGTTATTCTCTTGAGTCTACCAGTGCACTATATAATCGACAAACTTTTTCAGCTCTGTTTCTAGATCTAAGGGGAAATACCAGTTCTAAATGCAACACTAGAAAACTATATTGGATGTTTTTTTGCAGCCAATTCCTGTAAGACATGTGGGGTTCTGATTTTGCAAGGTTTTTATGTGCAAATACTCTCTTCTCATTGCTGACCTGTTTCAAAGGAGTTATGACGACGCACATGGAAAACTACATCCTGTGTGTTACCTTATATGTCAACCTTCAACTTTTGTGAACACTATTTAATTGTTTTTTTTCTCTCTTTCCTAATAGATAAAGATGATTTATTAAAAAAAGCAGAAGCTTGTGAATACGGGGCGTGCACAAGCAATCCAACTTTAGAATTTCAGAACTTTTAATATAAGACGTCTATGAAATGGAATAACTTAAACTCTATGGAAAGCATGTTTCATATAATAGTTAACAATGTGTTTTCACTACATGAGAACTCAATTTATGGCTCCGTGGATGGACATAGATTTCCGAATTTATGGATTACGATATCACTGGGTTCGTTCAATGATAAGTTGATAACTCTATTTTATTTCTTGCTTCTTTATTCTTTCTTGTATTAATTTATGTAGATGATTTTCAGGGCAGGTTGTGACAATTCATTTGTTTGCATTGCAGACGATGTGTCATGGCTCGGGAAATGACAAAAATGCATGAAGAGGTAGTTTTTATGTTTGTTACTAGTTACATCATTTTTTGAGCTCGTTAAATCATTATGAAGATGCCATAGAGTTGCAAAATATTTTCTTATATCTCATAATGAAAAGTTATTCCGCATATGTTATACCCTTCAAGTAGGCGTACCAAGTATTTAAAAGATTGCACTAAGCTGTACACTGAAGCAAAAGACTGAACAACAGAACTATAATAGAATATAGGAAGCTAATCATTGTATCTATAGAATAATATTTCATTGTATTGGTGGCCTTGTTAGTGAATGATCAGTCTTGTGTATTTGATTCCAAAGTCTAGGATCATATCCTATTAGTTTGGAATGATCATTGCTGCATGTGCATAAAATTGTTATGTTAGCTAAATGTTTTCAAGAATTCAATAATATGATGATCTTGATAATCAATTTTTGGAAGCACACTGATAATGTTTCTAGAACTCTAGCATATCAAATGAAATAGAAGAATAGTGCAGATAAGCTATGTTGTTTGGCACTGGTATTCCTTTATGGATAGCCTCTGAGTTCTTGTGTGCCATAGCATAACGTGCATGTTTCATCAGTTTTGGAGGGGTACTCTGGGGGAAGCAAAAGAAGTGTTTTCAGATCACCAACCAAGGGGAGAGATCACACTGCTAATTGAAGGCAAGATGAATCAGTTGATTGAAACTCCGTCTGAGAGTCAGCTTGAGCATGACTTGAGAGACCTGATATCCAATGGGCACAGTTTATCTTCGGTAATGACTTCTTTGATCAGATATTAGTTTTTATATGTTAGAATACTGATAGGAATTCTGTTTTTACTTTTATTGAACACCTAAAAGGATTGATATTGGAAACTTGTGTTAGTTTAGGCAATTTAAAATTCAATGCTGTATTAAATATAAATTGACATGAGTGAAATTCTTTTTTTTTTTTTTTTGGTTAGTTTTTATATGTTTAGAATACCTGAATAGGAATTTCTGTTTTTTACTTTTATTGAACACCTAAAGGATTGATATTGGAAAACTTGGTGTTAGTTTAGGCAATTTAAAATTCAATGCTGTATTAAATATAAATGACATGAGTGAAATATTCTTTTTTTTTTTTTTTTTTTGCGCGTATGTAAGTACTTTTTTTTTTTTTTTTTTGGCGTATGTAAGTAATGTCATCCCTGTTGGTATATAATAGGGAAATGTGAACGAGGAGTATTTATGTTAATCGTCCTTGTTGTCCATTGGCATTCTCATCCGGAATCTTACAAAAGCATTGTAAAGATCTTTGATACATATGATTTCTTTCTAGATTGTGCTTTAATTAAGTTGATGATCGCTGATGAACTGCCATTATTGCCTTCAATATATATGATAGTGACATGCATCTTGGACCGTTTATAGTTGAAGTTGCAATACTTTGTTATGACTTTCTACTACCTTTCTCCCTTGATTTTACATGAAAAGTTTCGAAAGTATACAAGCTGTGATTATGAGTACATTAACGTGCATTTAGGCAGTCAAATTGGTGGCTGAAGGAACATCGGTGAAGAGAAAAACAGTATATTCATTAGCATTGAGGAAATTTGGGAAGCAAATGGAAGCAGATGATCCTTCAAATTAAATTATATCATACTCTGAGTTGGATGAAAGGTGAATTTGAGAATTTCTTGGAACTCCTCGAGTTTGTTTTACATCTATTGATTCAATTTTGTTTTCTCATGATTGTCTTGTCGACTTATGCAACTTACTTGAACAGAAGGCAATGTGCAAAATTTTCCTCCACTGTTGCTTCAGGAGTTAGTCGATGCAATTCTTGTATGCCATGAAAGACTAGAGATAAGAGACTGTAAGGAGAAATGAGGATCAGACAGGCAACAAAAGCAGCAAGAGAAATAGCATGTAAAAGACGCAATAGATTGAATGCACAATGTGATGTTTTGGATTTGTCTTTAATAGTGATTTCTGGGTCGTGCTCTTTTTTGATAGGTGCAACACTAGTTTAATTTTGCGTATGAACAAAATTTTGACTAACCGCCAAATTTATGAATGGACTTGACCTCTGAACATAGGACCCAATGTCTGGAGTCTAGACTAAATGTTTAACCTTAAAAGTAGCAGTTGGAGGGCACATTTACAAGGAGATTTTAATACTACTGGTTATAAAAATATCTTAAAATTACAAAATAATATTTCAGTGTAACAAAATTACATGGTTGTTAAGAAGTAGCTATTAAAGCTAACTAATAGGGTTAAAAACAGTAAACCAGCAAAGCTAGGTGGTTGGAACTGGAACCATTGTAGTGGACTGGCGAGCTGTGTATGTAAGTTCCAGACAAACGGTCGGGATCACGGGATGGGATGGGATGTGCTGCATTCAACAACATGACATGTGCTCTCCATCATCTCTGGACCCACCCCTCTTTCTATCCTCTACCGTACAATTTTTAATTGCACCAATCTAAATAACGACCAACTCCAGAAGGCCAAAAACCCATCCCCTTTGTTTTTTTATCTCTTCTAATAAATCAATCCACAATAATAATAACAATATTATTACTTAAGAACAGAAACTATTTCTCGGATTCCCATTTTACTATTATGTACAAGAATATTCTTCCTAAGTCAGTATACTACTGTGTGGTGTGGTGTACTGTAAGCGAAAAATATGTATATGTGCGTGTCATCACCACGTGGCCACCGTATTAGGAGAAGTAGAAGGAGAAGCGAATGAGGGCATGAAAATACGTTGGCCGGTTGCTAAAATGCGCCGGGGGTCAAATTCCATCTTGTTGCGGTAAAACTGGGACCACTTATCTCCAAAGTGGTCCACCCAATCCTTCTCCGTAGTGTAGTGAGGTAAATACTGTTTGACGTTGATCCCTGCATCATCACAGAATCTGAGAATCTGACGGTTCTGATTGCTGAGGTAGTCCAAAGTCTGGGTGTCCTCCCCATTGTCGAGAGCTGATCTTAGTAACGCCACTAAATAAAACACGTCCTCATCTGGTGTAACCACGGAGGTCCTTTGGTCCCATCTGCACAAGATCAAGAAATAAGATAGGTGATAAACAGTAATACTACTACTTTCGAGCTTTTTTTTTATTATTTTTTTTATTTTTTAAATGCAATATGTGGTATTGACATCTGAGATTAACTAATCAATCCTCCTTTAATCGATTCGATTCAAAAGGAAACAAGGGGTCGTTACCTGTAGTAACGGCAATGTTTTCTAGAACTAACCTTAAGAAACAGGATATGAATACGATCCCAATCAGAGGGGCCACGGAGAAGATCTCCTGACATGAGAATCTTCCCACTTGTTCCATCATTACCGTCGATTTGTTGGGTTCCAGTCAACCAAGGAGAATAGTGTTTCTCAATCCTAGCAGGCTCTTTTTATTACATAAAAATTAATATAATATCCATATTCATTGGACTCTTTAGCATGTGGGCCACGTGTGCAACCAGCTACGTGTCGCTCTTTCATCCTAGGACCACCATAGTGATGATAAATCGAATTATATATATATTTTTCGAATCTGTCCTCCATTACTTACTTACCCCTTCTGCTTGTGCTCATTTTATTTTTTCTCCTTTTGTTAATTTGATGGCCAAGCGTTTGGGCAAGTGTCCATCTATCATCATCATGATCGAGCTGTTCAATCTCCTAGAAGCTCCTTCAACATGCAAAAATATGAAAAATGGAAGGCCAAGGCCATATAACATGGCAAAAATATGAAAAATGGAAGGCCAAGGCCATATATATATATATATATATATATTATATATATATATTATATATAACTCTTCCTTTTTGTTAAAAATTTAATTTGAATGTGGCCATTCGTCCATGGCTATGGTAAAGCCGACAGTCATCATCGTCATCATCATCTAAGGAAGGAGAAGCCAATACAAACCACATGTATGAAGAAGTACCATTTTATCTTCTTGATTGCTATCCAAACCCTACTGTCCTGCTCCCTCTAACGCCATGATAATTTGTTTACGAATTAAATTGTTTCTTGAAGGAAACCTAATCATTAAACAAATTATATCTGATTATTTCTTTTATCTTACAATTATTGGAGACTCTTTACATGTTTCGGTTCCAAGAGTGTGACCACAAAATTGCGACAGCTGAGATTTGTATATATATATATATGACGACTTTATAATATAAAGTTGCATGTTGCATGCACTAATGGTAGTTGCTACTATAATAATAATAAATAATAAACTTACTTGTTTCTGTTCATGGGGTAAATGAGAATTGGGCCACTTGTTTTATTTCCCAAAATGCCCTTGAAGACTCCATTATCAAAATCAGCGATTCTTGATTTGGGGACAAATAGGTTGAGCCAAGGGTGTGGTACGTCCCATAAACCCTTAGACCTCAGCTTCAATTCCGCCTTATGAACTCTGTCCAAGAAATCCACATAAGGCAAATCTGTCGTGAACACTGATGACGGGATAAAATTCAGCTTCTTTAACAATGATTCTACTTCCTGCATAAATTAAACATTAATTAATATGTTATGATTGGAATATTACAATCAAAGTACACACCCAAAAAAAAAAAAAAAAAAAAGTAACACCCCAAAAAAAAAAAAAAAAAGGCCGCTGCTATAGACAGTTGCTTTTGTCAGGAATAAGTTTGGATTCAATCAGTTTTCAAAAAAAAAAAAAAAAAAGCTGCTATAAGACAGTTGCTTTTGTCAGGATAAGTTTGATTCCAATCAGTTTTTATTAATCATTTTAATTTAATTAAATCAATTAGAGGAGAATAATATTGGGTGGGTTTGGTCGGCCTAGATTTAGTTTTATTTTAATACTAATAGAAAATAGAAAAGCAGTGTTCAACCTTAGGTTGAAGTAAGGCCCATAGATTATACAAGATCTTCCATTATTTTCTTGCATATGTCTTGAAGCATTTCAATTAATAATACTAGGTTCTTTAGGTTTAAAATATCTACTTAGTGTTTAACCTCAATCATGTGATCTAGGAATATTAAACTATAATATATACATGTGTTTGGATATGCGCAACAATACATAAATAGCAGAAGGTTCTAATTTTTTTGTTATTAGCACACATTAAATTTCAAACTACTTAAAACCCAATTAGGATAATGTTATATAATTACCTGGTCAATGTTGTCGAGTGTAGAATCATCGTAGTTCTTGGTGATCTCCAAGCAGTAAAGAACGCCTCCATTAGCATCAATAGAAGAAATTTTAACAGGATTGCGAGGGGAGAAGAAAGAGGACCTCCAGTTATTAATGAGACCTTCATCCACAATAACAAAACCCTCAACATAATCGAATTTTTGGGTAGATGGGTTTCCGTAGAGGGAAATGAGATACTCTTGGTCAGTGGTAAAAGACGAAAAGCTAGAGTAGAGTACTCTGATCCACCTCACCTAAAAAGATAATAAAATAAAAACAGAAGAAGACTACGTTAGATGGCATAAGGAGACGTCAACAACATTGCCAGCTTTAGAACAGCCGTTTGAATGAGTTAAAAAAGTTCTTATGGAATGGACCCAATAACCAAACCAAACCAAACCAAGCCATTCACGGTTCACCCATCATATAAATAACCTTATATGTCCCACCAACCAACAATTATGAAACCCTTTTTCCTCCTATGTATACTAGTAATATTTTTATATAGCTTACTTGACCTTGTCACTAGATTAAAGCATTAAATTATTAATTTGTTGGTACAAATGTTAGAGAGAAAGACAGAGAAGTACCCTTTGAGGTGCTGGTCCAAGAGCAATTCTGGCTCTAGTGATAATACCAAATTGGCCCAGACCACCAAGAACGGCATGAAACAGCTCTGAGTTTTGTTCTTGTGAGCATGTCAAGATCTCACCTTTGCCTGACATCAACAACTAGCTGGTGAGTTCTTTGTAATAGGATTAATAGTTATGGAAACTTTATACATCAAATTAAGAAACTCTGTGAATATTTTTTTAACTTTTTGCTAGAAATTGGAAACAGTTTCAATTAAATAGTATCAGAAAATGAAAAAGAATATACACATTAAGGAATAAACTGAATAATCATATATACCAGCAGGATTCTTGAGTAATAACTTGAAAAGGAAAAATGAAAAGGGAAATAGTAATCAAGAAGAGCCCCCCCCTTTGTGGCTCATGCTAAGACAAAAACTGTCTTATCATCCCATGTCAACAGAATCCCTCGTCTAGTTGAAAGTTTAACAACTTGAACAAAATCCATACAATGTAAAACAGTATAACATATTAAAAGAATACTAAAAATACAAAAACACCAAGAAAATCTAAGGTAGCCAAAGAATTAAATAATGACAAGATGATTATAAAAGCATTCCAGATTTAAAATTAATTAATGATCAATAATAATGAAAAGCCATGCAAAGAATTGAAATTAGACCTGTAACGACGTCAAGTTCATGAACATTGCTAATTTGAGGCCCGTGATTGAAAGCTTGCCCGCTTATCCCTGCATTTGATAAGGTACCACCTACTGAAAGGTACAAGTAATCGGTCCACGATTTTGGTGCTAGTCCATATTCTAGTGTGCTCCTTAACACATCTATCCAAAGTTCTCCTCCCCACACGTCTACATGCATCTCCTTCGCAGAAACCTGAGGTGGATCCGGTTTCCCCCGGCCGAGCTGGCTTCTTCTGGCGCTGCTCATCTCAACCACTACTCCATTACTTGTTTGTGCCTGCCCGTTTATAGAATGCCCATGACCCCTGGCAGACACTGTAAAACCACGAGCCGAATTATAAGCAGCGCGAACAAGCCGCGCTATGTCTTCAGCGGAAGCTGGGTGCAATACCGCCATCGGCTCGGCTCTGCTAAGCAAACCGAAATCAAGAGAAGCGATTTCCACGTCAGACGGATCAACACTGAGTTGACCGTCTACACCAAGCCGGAGAAGCTCCGCGGGGTCCAAGGTCAACCCTACGGTTACAATCAACCGACAGATAGCAAAAGTCAAAAGAAGCTTATTAGTAGCCGCCATTCTATTGATCTCTTTTCTAATTCTACTTGCTGAGTGTTTTTTTTATAGAAAAACGAAAGAAGAAGCAGTGAAGAATAAGAAAAATGCGCACACCGGCGGAGAGAAGAGGTAGGCGGTGGAGTTGGTAATTGGAATACAGAGCAATAAGAAGAAGGAGAAAGAGAAGAAAATCCTGTGGGATTTTAACGTAAGGGGGATAGCGCTTTAAAGATTTGGTACGCCTAGGCTAGGCATGAGCATGCACAGAGTCACAGATTCGGTTCTGCTCCTTGTTGGCCTTTATTTTTTTTCACGTTGCAGTTGCACATATAACGTATGCGAAGAGAGAAAGAGGATATTAAAGAAACGGAAGATTATGAGGAAAAATCAACAAAGAGTAGCAGTAGAATTACATGTTTAGATAAGAAAGAAAAAAGGAAAAAGAAAAGAAAATGAAGATTGCAAGTGAGTCTGACAAATGTGTAGTGTTGCGGGGGCTTTGGTGTCTAGCATATAATATACAGGTTCGCAATTTATAGGACAAAACGAGTGAGGGAAGGCCGAAGGGGTGAAGCAGGTGAACACGTGGAGATCACGTGCGTAGTGTGAGTGGAGACACGTGTGGGAGAAGAGGGATGAAAGGGCAAAAGTAGGGTCATCTTTTTTGGTGTTTGGGTTTCTATGGGGCCCACTTATAGATACGGAAGATCTGCGTGGGGACGTGAGCAAGGGTAACTTCACGTGGGTGCAGAGACTGGACGATGTTGTTGTATGCAGCCAATAAAAAGATTCTCAAACTCTATCTAATCTCTTTCCTTCTTTCTAATGTTTACGTTCATACTTCTTGCTGTATTTTGAAACTCCAACCAAAATCAAAATAATAAGCCGTTGAACAATTCATACAAGTATAAAAAAATATTTTATATTTCAAATTTTATAAATAAAATCAACTTAAATTTATCTATCAACGGTGGCTATCAATTTGTGATATGTATCAATTGGAATTGCCAAGTTGGCATTTTATAACAGAAATATTAATGGACCGGTTTTACATACAATTTAAAATTTATACTACGTATAAAAGCGAGAATAGAAATAAAATAATAATGGGATTTCCAAAAATCAAGTTAGGTTTCAGCGAACCAAATTGTAAAGACAATAGAAAAAACAGGATGATTACGATAGGTGTTCAAAAGGAGTAGATTTGAAGAAGAAGAAGAAGCATGTAGGGCCAACAATGTTAGACCTAGCGAAGGTTGATTAATTGTGGTTCGACATTGACCTAGCTACAGGATGCCATTGATGTGAACACCTGGATTTTTAATTTTAACTTTATAGGAAACAAACCCACGTTTTATTTTCAGCTTGTATGCTTAATTAATTTTACGCCATTTATCAACAGTTGAAATCAGAAAAATGTTGTCTGGTTCAGTGCAACTTGGATCCAAACTCTTGGAAGATCATTAGTCAAGTCAATAACATCAATGAGAAAAATGTTTCGTTTTATTGATTAATCATGTCGTTTTGCTCTTATATATGACAAATAAATATTATTTCAACTTTTATCTAACTTTGTGGTGTCTTCTTGCTAGTTAACCAGGATGATGTTTAAAATACATTGCATGTTTAATGATAATAAAAATACATATCTTGGCAAGAGGATCGATCCCCTTCCAACATTCGAACGTGTATGTCTCCAAATTAATTACCCAATTTTTTTAAAAAAATATATTATCATTATTTTTTTTAATGATTGAGATAATTCAATTTTTGTAATTATTATATAAAGTAAAATATTATTGAATTTAACATAAAAATTTTATCCTTTGGTGGTTTTAGTACAACTATAAAATGGGACCACTAGTCAACAAAAAATAATATATTGTTAAGAGCCCACCAGATTAATTAGTGGTTTTAATAAAATAATAATAATTATTCAGTAAAAATATTTTTTCATCAAAACACACGTATGATCCAGTGGTTTTTAACAAACTAACACTTATCATTTAATATCATCTCTTCGTGTCAGGACAAGTATTAGATCAGTTTTGAAATTATATTAGATTAGAAAATAGTTTTACAGATAGTGTTATTTTTGTCAAAAGCCCATCACAAATAGGATATATAAACTTATATTTATAATATATTGAACTTCTAAAAGTGTATGGCTTCCTATATTAAATATTAAATCTTTTTTGAAGAACCAAAAAAATTATTGCTTTCTTAAAAGGGAAGAGCTGTTATGGTAATTGCAGACCTACTTATGTGCTGTATACCCTAATATTGTTAATTCTCTATTTCAGCTTAATTTTGAACAAACTTAGAAATATTTTTCATTTGGGTGTTGTGGATTGCTTTTCATTATAATGCTTTATTTTAATTTATTTTATTCGTAATTAAACAGAAGAAGAATATTAAATAAAGTTGTTAACAAAATCTATTGGTCATTACTGCCAAAGTTGACTAGGACACTTTTCTTATTTTAAAATACAAAGGTTGGTTTTTTTATTTTTATTTCAGAAACCTCCTTTTTTTAACTATAAAAACAGATCATAACGTTCTTTTAGAGAGATTGGATTCTTATATATTTAAATACAAGGTTGGTTTTTTTATTTTTATTTCAAGAAACCATCCTTTTTTTAACTATAAAACAGATCATAACGTTCTTGTTAGAGAGATTTGGATCTTATAGTATATATTATATATATATATATATATATAACGTGATAACTGCTTAATAATGATTAAATTAAATATATATGTTCCTTGAGATTGAGGACAACAGTGGCAGGTTACTACTATCAGATCATCATTTATTTATTCTTTTAAATTATTTATTGGCTGCGCCCTAGAAATATAACTTCTTTTTTGGTAAACTGGGAAATATGAAATAGTAACCCAATTAATTCTTTAATTGCGGACAATCATTTCAATATTATCAATACTCCTTCAACATCATAAATCCATATGTACTATATATATTGTATATATATATAATGAAATTTAATTAAAGAAATATATAATATATATATATATATATATATATATGAAATTAATTAAAGAAATATATATATTCAAATAATAGCACATCGATTTCTGACAAGTGGACAGCAGTTGCTGGCAATTATTATGAAATTAAGGATTCAATCAAGTAAAGTCTATATGGATAGAGTTAGACATAAAAATGTGATGAAAGAAAATTTCATGAATTGCATGCTCATGTCATGTGAATATGGGTACATTTTTGGTACAGAAATGATGAGTGATGACCCACCAAGTGGATGGATGCATCAAGCATCTTCCACCAGCCAACTGTACTGCAAATTAACCAGAAACAAGGCAAATAAAAGCTCTTACTATAATATTTAATGATTTAGTTCATGGCTTGGGTGACAAAAGAACGAGCCTATTTATATTTATATATATTAATCTGTCATACCATATTGACCAAAACTATGGATATCGGGAAGAGCAACCATGAATGAATTTTGGGTGTCGCAGCAATATTTTATTATTACAATCTTCCTTTAGAACTTGATTTTGAATATGGCAAAGTCAAATATAGTTTGGCATATGATTTTGTTTTTAATAATAAATGTTTTAAATGGTAGAAATAATTGAAAGGAGTAGGTTTGGTGATTTAGTTATGGGTTTCTGGGTTAGTTAAATTTTCACTAAATGTTGATAAATTAAACAAATTAAAGATAGCAGAAACTGTGGTTTTGGTCGGTTCTTTTCTCTTTACACCTAATATCCAAAGAGGGAATCCTTCTTCTTCATCCCCAATGTTGGTATCTTTCTTGTGAAAAATCTTTTGTGTATCTCTTTCCATTATCAAAACATAATCTTGTCTTGCTTTTGAGTTCCTCAAACTCATCTTTTTTTCTTCTTTTCTTTTACTACGAAAGTTGTGTCTTTCTTTCTTCTTCTCTCTCTCTCACTCTCTCTCCTTGTCAAGGAGCAGAGCAATAGGAAGTAGGGACCTACACAACTGTCACTTTCTGGACAAAGAACTTAACAGAGCAAGAGAGAATCGGCCTCTTTTTTCTGCCTGACATCAATTATTCTTTAGGTTAGATTCTTCTTCTTCTTCTTCCTTTCTTTTCTTTCTTTCTTTCTTTCCCCAGTTTTCTAACGGTAGGTTTTATCGTCACAAATTTTGACTTTAAAAAACCCTAATCACTTAACCAATTCAATTGGCTTTAGAAAAAGGAGTGCACGCAAGTTGCTTTCTTGCTTTCCATATATATTTACAGCTCAATCCCAATTGTTAATATTATCATTTTAGTTTCTACATGCAATAGCCAATGGCATATGCATGCATATGTTTTGCATTTTCCAATGCCATCTTTCTTCTATTAACACAATATGCAAAAAGAGATTCGAATTAATTGGAAGTATCTCCCTTTTCATTTTATTAAAAGTTTTCTTGTTTAATTGGTAAAATTAATTAGCTTGGTTTAAATATAACAGATAAATAAAAAATAAAAAACTTATCAATAATAGCGTGTAACGTTAATCTTCATTTTTATCGTTAGAAGCACGTTAAATTACCTAAATATCACTCGTTACTCGAACATGAAATAAATAATAATAATAATAATAATTGTACTCTAGGTGTATTATAGCCAGTGGAAGAGGAAGAAAAAAACTTTCCCTGAATGCCATTTTTAGCCTGAGCAAAAACCTGATGGGTGTACATGCTATGTACATGTGTGTTATAATAGCTAGCATAAGAGGAAGAAAGAAAGCATAAGAGGAAGAAAGAAATTAATGAAAAGAAAAATAGACAAACAAAAGAAAAGAGAAGATCAAACCAGCTTAACCTAATTATGTCAAAATATTATCTAAAGACTCCCATCATCAAGGTTTGTGGGCCACCCACTCGAGCAGCCATTGACACCAAAGTCTTAATTTATGCGTGTTGCAATTAATTTTCCATACCCATAGATATATTATAATTCATATATATTTAGTAATTAGATGCAGGTGGAATTTGGAAAGTGTGGAAATAAAGAAAATTTTGAAGCTTCCGTGTTCCATTTTCTTTGAGATTTGGTATGATATATCTTTTTAATTTGGAATTTGTCATTCATAATTCAATTCAACCCTAATCAAGATTTCTTTATTAGGTTATCAAGAAAATTTAGATAGGAAGAGATTATTTATTAGGTTGACGAAGAAAATTTGTCATTCATATATCTTTTTCTAAGGGCTTGTTTAATTAAATAAAATAAAAATTATTCGTAATTTTAGTTTAAATGCAGTTAATTTTTGTTTGTTTTATTGCATAATCATGGTGGACATGTCGTAAACATGTCCTTCTATAAAACAAAAGAAACCCTAATAATACATATGAATAGGAGAGATTAATTAGAATGTGGTATGTTGCATGCAATTGGCAGGGGGCAAAGGAATAAAATCTAATCCAAAAATCTCGGTCCATTATTAAGGAGAGGACATTATTAATTATCATATATAATTAATGTAGGATTATGGGTCCCATGACATGCATTTAATTTTGTGTATGATCCTTAATTAATTATAATCCCTCGCTAATTTACATCTTTGCTCTCTCTTTCTCTCTCTCTCTCTCTCTCTCTCTATATATATATATATATTTACATATATATCCCATGGAATATAAGCATCGATCTACCATAATTATTGACATTTGATTATATATATATATAAGCTAGGTAGACCTCACATTATCTATAATTATAATATAAAACAATTGTCAATTTCTTTCATGTTAAATAATTCTGGCAACTTCTTATGAAGCGGACCTCACACACTTCGATCTCATTATATTATCACTACCAACAAAATTTTCATTTGGATAATGTGTGTGTATATATATAATTTAAATTGTGAAATATTTTATTTTTATTTTTCCAATTTGCTTAAATATTTTGACGCTGAAATGTATGATATTTTTAATAAATAATCCAAGAATACATTTAGAGCGTTATATATATAATCATTTAAAAATATGTAAGGTTGGATAAAAATATACAATCCCAATACTCTATATAGTTCAAATTATCATTTTTAGTTGTATGTTTCTTAGTAGTTATGATTCTAGATTAAAGCATTTCTGTGTCTTTTAAAATAAAGTTGATGGGAGATATAAATCATTTTTGCTAATCCAACGTCATGTATGTGTATGAATGATGAATGGATTCCAGGCTTTTTGAGCTAGAGATTGCAGGTGGGCTGGGGGTGATGATGGAGCACATAAATATGGGAAGCATCAGTTCAAAATTGCACAATAATAATAATTTAATTTGAAAGGTTGTATGGCTTTATTTAGACGCCTAATTGGGTTGTTCATATATAATTATAGCCACCCAATTATTTTATTTCATGTCTCAATCTAATGCAAGTGTTACACATACATATATAGTAGTCTAACCCTAGCTTCTACTAATTCTTTATTGCTTATTCAATTGAAAGCTCTTTTTTTTTTTTTTTTTTTTTTTTTTTTTTTTTTTTTAATTCTTTAATTGCTTATTCAATTGGAAATTTTTTTTTTTTTTTTTTTTTTTTTTTTTTTTTTTTTATCTCCTACTCAAACTAACTCTTCGCCTGATAATAACAGCTACTTTTAGATTCCTTATACATAGTTAATTTTGATATAGAAATATAATGTAATCTTTGAAAAATAAAATATTTTTAACATAGATAATTTATATACATAGATATGCCCTTCCCTTTCAACAAAAGAAAGAATTAAGCATTTTCTTCACAAACATAATATATATATTCAATAAAAATTTCAATTTATTATTCCAATAAATATCATAGAATTTTCATATATTGATTTACAATATAAAAATTCTCATGAAGCATCGGAGATATTGTTATTGAAAGACATACAACCCTTTTATACATAAACTCTGGCTCATGCTCATGAATTTAGTATTTTTTTTATCAACTGAAAATCTTGAAGAGAGATGATCTTGTTGAGGTTTTGGTATTTCCTAGCCAATGCTGCATGTGGACACCAATGGCATCTAAATAAGCCGAAGACCTTCCATGCAAACCGACCACCTTACCTTCTGTTGTAGTTGAAGTGAAAAATGTACCAATTTCTTCGCCAAATGGACCATATTGTCCTCTACTGGTGTAAAATGTAATTGATTTAACAACTGTTGGCCTCTCATCTCTACTCAGAGGACCATAGTATCCTGATATTCGTATCAGTACTTCATGTGGGTATTCCAATTTCACCTGAAGAATTTATTAATATAAGTAACTTGAAAAATAATAATCATTTTTTTTTGTTAATTATATCATAATGAAATTTTTTAACTTTCCTACCCTATTAGTCGCAGTTCCTCCATTGCCTCCATGTTTCACAGACCAAAGAGATTGTCCATTTCGATCATACTCTATTTGTATTGAACAAATAGCTTCAGCTCTAGTTATGAATATCTGCTTGATCCCAGAAAATACTCCATCATCCCATGCCCTGCCTCCATCTCCACCCCAAGGACCTGGGCCGCAAGGAGCAGGCTCTTTTACCACAGCACAAGCAACCTGAAGAGAGAATTTAACAAACGACTCAAATGCCCATATTGTATACACTATAATTCATTTCCTTGAAAGGAATGGGATACTATGTATCAGTAGTATCAATGTCTCACCTCTTCTATTGGTCCTCGTTTGGCTACAACTAGCTTATTAGACCAAGGAGAATTATCAATCTCAGCGACATCTTTTTTAGTTTGAATAATTGCATCAGAAAGATAATGCTTAGCAGGATTCACTTTTCCTTCCATCACATGAAAACCAATAGCGTCTAGGAAAAGACCCTCCTTCCCATGAAATCCAACAATCTTTCCTTCATTGGGTTTGCTGGAGAAAGAGGGACCTTGTTCTTCTCCAAATGGCCCATGTTTCCCCTTTGTTGTGTAGAAAGTAAGCGACTTGATAATGTTAGGGCCCATGAACATCAAGGGAACGTATGTTCCTGATATGTGTGTCAGTATTTCATATGGATAATCAAAAATTATCTGCAGAAAGTGGAACAAAAGAATGAAAAATTCAAGTTAAAAACATTGTCTTTTTTGAAAAAAGGAACTAAATATATGATTTTTAAGTACAAGAATTCTTCGCACTCAATTTGATTCACCTTGTCAGTTTTAAATCCTCCAGTCCCTCCATGTTTGCTTCCCCAGACAGCTTGTCCATCACGATCATATTGAACTCTGATAGATACAACACCAATACTGCGTGACAGGTAAATTTGCCTAATTCCTGTGTAGGTTCCATCGTCGAAAATAGAACCACCAGTACCACCCCAGGGTCCATAAGTTATCAGGCCTTCAGCTTTTGGAGGCAAACTTTTAATCCTAGGTGTCTGAATTGAAACTTGTTGCCGAAGTCAATCATATATTTTTATGTTAAAAAAAATGATAATCAACCATAATAATGGAGAAATCTCACCTTAATACTAGCTCCTGAATCACTGTCTCCTGAATCACTGGACTCGCGATAAATCTGTCTGGAAGGTTTGGTCTGTAGAGGGTTGCCGTGTTCCTCCTTTTGCCTCACAGCAACAACTATATCATAACTGTTGCCTGCAGTTCCTTGTATCACAGAGTAGCCAATATTTTCAGTCCCAGTATTGACAAAACTCTTAGCCTGGACAAGCGCTTTGGAGGTCTTCTGTTGCTGAACAGGCTTTAAATATATACCAATTGCATCAAGAAACCAGCCACTCTTGCCATGGAACCCCACAATCCTGCCTCCAGTCATGGGAAAACAAAAGTACGTTCCTTGCTCAACACCAAATGGTCCATATGTTCTTTTATTGCTTTGGAAAGTAAGTGAAAGAACAAACACAGATCCCCATTCATTTAAGCTACCATAGTATCCGTGGACTGAAGTCAGGTACTCATCTGGGTAATCAAGCTTCACCTGCAAAACAAGAATTGTATCATGAATATTTGGCATCAAGCAGGAAAGAAATCTAATCAGGCTCTTTAACTGACTTCAGCATTCACATTTAATTCTCATTCATTTGATTCTACAAGAAAAAGATGAGCAATTATTTGACTAACCTTGTCTACTCTGCTACCTCCATTTCCACCATGTTTCTCTGACCAAATTGAGGTTCCTTTTTCATCATACTCAATCTGGATAGAGTCAATACCTGAACCATGAGCTATCACCAATTGTCTAACCGCGGAGAACACTCCATCGTCCCACCGAAATCCATCCTGACCACCCCAAGGCCCCATGGCAATGGGTTTCTTCTCACCTTCCTCAAAGCTTTGCTGCAATATCAACAAAGTGATTAGTGAAGTAAAACAACATCTAACAAAATGAGTATTTTGAAACTATAAGAAGTGTTACCATTTTTAGATGCAGATCAGAGACTTAGATTGGAATGCAGGAAGGGGATTTGGTGTAGCACAGAATTGCAGGGATGACAAGACTGGAATTTATTGAGTGGAAGTTTGTATAAAATAGCTGTCTAACTTTGAAGAAGAAGCAAATTCGCCATTCCACTAAGAAGGAAAAAGATTGAAGAGAAAAGAACCTAATCCCATAAAGAAACAAAGAATCATTAATTGGAGGAGAAAAACAAAGGCCCCCTCCATAATCTGGAGCAAGAAAAGTTCCATGTGTTTTATGGCTGACGTTTTTGGGGCTACCATTTTCATTCTTTATCATATCGTTTGTTAATGCTATAAACACGCAATCAGCTCAGACATTTATTCCATTCCTCAAATAATTAGGATTTCTACTTGTGCCAATAATCACCGTCCGTGCTTTACACAGATTTATAATAGATGCTACCGTTACCATATTCATTTAATTAGAGATGCCTCTGGAAAAGACAAATGGGATATGGCAGAAATTGCTTTTCAATTATTCCTTGAGCCACATATGGAAGGAACTTTCCTTTTTCAAAAATTTACTGTTGTGGGGTATGGGCACAGAATCTCAGCGGAATTTACTTGAGATTGCAAATTTCCTCCTCAGTAGATAGCTTTTAGCTAATGTGGCAGATGCCTAGCATCTGTTTCAATTTATAATTGATTCGTTCTATGCGTATGAATCACACTTCAGACCTGCACTTTGTCATCCAGTTTCACAATTTAAGCAATATCTTCGGTTATATTTCTTTTCTCCGTGATATGAAGGCTTGCCTGATAATGCAGCCCACTGTTTCAGCTCACTTGAGAAAGATGTCGTCCCTCCTCCGAAATCCTAACAGTGTATATTTCCTTTCTGCTGTTTAAAGTGATGTTTCTTGATGACTGTTGAAAGTAGATCCTCCGATCTGGTTGCCAAATCCATGATATAATCAAGAGCAACCTGTTCAAAATATCCTCTTAGCAGACATCAAAGTGAAAGCTAAATTTTTTTTTGTCTCACTTTTAAGTGGCGTACCTGTTGTCTACTGTTAACAAACAAATATAGTTAGAAACTAGAAAGGCATCTTTATATGAAAGCCCATCAAGATACACGCTCACGCTCCCTTCTTATGGTATTCTTTAATTAATTCAGTTATTTAGATCTTCACGTTGTAGAATAACTAAGGCCTTCCTATGAATTCTGATGATTCATAAGAAAATGAAATTTTCTTCTGTATAGAAGTTTTGCATTTGCTGCATCTTATTTAGTATATCCCCTGCAAATTACAAAAAAAAATTTAGTCAAAGTAGGATGTGTGATAAAGGTCAGCTGAAAAATATTATATCCGAGGACTTCCAAGCCACTGCTAAAACAGTGAAAAGTAAAAGAGAAAGGGAGAAATGGAGAATGGGTTGAAATGAACTACACAGCCCAGTATAACTAACACAAAGGATAAGAAGATTAATTCTGAAAGAATCTGTACCTGAATCAACAAGCTTATCACTAATGCTTTGTCAATTCACTGGCAGACAAACTGCCCGCAGACTAATGTCATTTAAGCCTAGCACATTACACTTTTTAATCCTGGAAAACAAATCGCAAAAGATGAAGACATGAGTAAGTACCCTTGTTATTCTTTTAAGGCAACTAACTTGTAAACACCACAAAAACCTGTACCTGTCAACAGGATTGACATGCCTATTCAAGAATATCTTTTCGGCAACAACTGTCAAGTATATATTTTGGATCAATAAGATTGACATTGTATGAATCTTCTGAAACTAGAAGGAGTGGCATGATCCATAGCAGCTTGAACAATATCCAGAGCCCTCAGATGAGCCACTGAGTACTCACCAGAACAAATATTGAAACCAGTTCACATATGTATAGCTATCATTTTGCATTCTACCAATAATCGCCACAGGAACAATGACCAGATTTAAAATGGTGGAGGCACTTTGAGTCGCTCAAATATATTTCACATCCATACATCTTAGAGAGATATTTAGCCATCCTATGGCAGTCTACACACATACTCAGGTTTTTAACAATTCTTATGCTTCGAGGTACAGAAGGTGCACAAACAAAGGCGAAGGCAATTGCAAGTTTTTCACTATGTACACCTATAATTTCTTCCTTCTCTTCCTCCTCAATGCAAGACCCAAGAGGCAGATCACTTCCCTTCACTTCTTTTGATATGCTCTCAACCCAAGAAAATAGAATCTCTGAGCATGATTTAGACCTATCACCTGCAACAAAATAATGCACAACGTTTTTTACTTCGATCCAGCTGTGTCCAATAAGCTTCAGTACTTTGGTATCTTTCTCAAGCCTTTTCTCGTTTGACGCATCTTGAGGTTTCTCACATAAAGTGTATGCCTGTAAAACTAACTGGTGGATCAAACGGTTCCCTGGTTCCAAGGCAAGTAAATTTTCCCCCGCCTGGATTGCCAACCCAAAATTGCCATGATTCAAAGAGGCATTCAGTAAGGCAGACCACACAGAAAAATCAGGCTCAATTGGCATATCCTCAATAAATTCCATTGCCTCTGTGAGCTTACCAGAACGACCGTACAAATGGACCATAGCTGCATAATGTTCTAAAGATGGCACAATTTGATAGTCTCCCGTCATGCTAGAGAAAGCTCGCTCCCCTTTATCCACCATTCCAGTAAGACAGTGTGCAAGGATAATACTCACAAAAGTGCTTCTGTTTGGCTTAAGTCCCAGCTTTTGCATCTGATTAACAAGATCAAGTGCAGCATCTGAATAACCATGTAGAACATAACCAGCTATCATTGAGTTCCAGGTGATGAAATCTTTGGACAACATTCTACCAAATATGGTTCTTGAATATCCTATATTCCCTGATTTGACATATGTGTCAATCAGCGAATTTCTAATAGAGAGTACGGGTTCTAGATTTCTGCGCAATACACAACCATGAATCTCTTTTACCTTTTTCAAAGCAACTAAACTTGCACAAGCAGGTAAGACACTTAGAATGGTAACAGAATTTGAACTAACACTACAAGATTGCATTTGTCGAAATATGCTAATTGACTTGTCTTTTTGTCCCATTTTCAAATAACCTGAAATAAGAGAGTTCCATGATGCAGTATCACGTTTGATTTTACCATCCTTTTCCATCCTGTGAAACAAATCCATGGCGCGATCATCATCTCCATTTTGAATATATGCCGAGATCATATTATTCCAAGTAATGACATTAGGCTGTACATCAGATTTTGGCATTTTCATAAAAAGAACATAGGCTTTACCACAATATCCAGCTTGACAATATCCTCCAATCATTGAATTCCAACTATAAATATCTTTCTCCGGCATCATTTCAAATACCTTCCAAGCAGCTTCCAGTTTCCCACACTTCGAGTACATGTCAATTAGTGAATTCCCAACTAGAACATCGTCAACAAAACCCATCTTAAAAGCAAGTGCGTGAATTTCTAACCCTTCATCTAACGCTTTTAAAGATGTACACGCTGAAATCACACTGCCAATTGTAACTCCATTGAGTTCAACCCCTGTCAAAACCATCTCATTGAACATATCCAATGCCTTATTTGTTCGATTGTTTTGAGCAAACCCCGAAATCATAGAAGTCCAGGTGACGACATCTGGGCTTACGCCAAAACTCTCCATCTTCTTCATCAATTCCATTGCAACGTCACAATATCCTATCTGGTTATAACCAGCTATCAATAAATTCCAAGTTACTAAACATGGCTCGATCCCTTCCTCACACATTGCATCAAATAATCTTTGAGCTTCCTCGATATCACCATTTTTGCAATACCCTGATATCATAGCATTCCAAGCCACTTTATTTCTTTTATCCATGCTCTCAAAACACCTTCTCGCCAAACTCAACTTCCTACCCTTTGCATACAAAGCCAAAATCGAATTATTAACAAATGGGTAACTATCTACTCCACATTTAACAGCCAAAGAATGTACTAGTTCCCCTGTCTTAACATCCCTACAATTACCACACGCCTGTAATATCTTAGGTAACAAAAACCCATCAGGTACACAATTCGACTGCATCATCAGATAAAAGAACTCGACAACTTCCTTCCACATGTGCTCTCTGGAGAACGCACCAATCATCGCAGACCACGCATACAAGTTTCTCTCCCGCATTTCATCAAAGCATTTACGCGCATCGCTTAAAAACCCACATTTAGCATACATACTGACTAACTTGGTCTCAAGAAATGGGGTTTTTTCTTCAACCAAATTAATATGGGCATGGACCTTGCGGCCCAGACTAGCAGAATTGGAATCAATGCAGGACTGAATTAAATTAATGAAGGTTTTGGATCTTACCTTGAACCCATGTTGAGCTATGGATTCAAGAGCTGTTACGGCCTCACTTAAGCGACCGTTTTGGCAAAGGTAATTCAAATGTGAATCTGAAATTTTACAGTGGAGCTTTTTGGTGAAGGGAACAGACGATTTGGCGGGTTTGGATGAGCATATTGACGGAGTGTCTTGTTTGTTCAGATTTAGTTTCTGGGGCGTTGAGATGACTGGTATAAGCAAACTCTCCATCCTGACAATACTCTACTTCTTCTTCTTCTTCTTCTTCTTCTTTTCTATAATTATTTCCTTGGCGTAACTTGTAAGAACTAGAATGCAAGATGACAGAGGAGCCTGGACAGTGGCCTGCGAAGTGAAGACACACGGGATATATCCTGCGTGGCATTATCTAGTAAAGGCCACATTGGCAGCCGCAGATTATCCGGTCGGTCGTTTTTATTTTTAAGGACAAATTACTATTTAGTCCCTAAATTTAGCATAATTATAACTTCAACATTCGTGCTTAATCTCGGTAAACTATTTAGTCCTTCTATCAAAAATTACCACTTAAAAGAGATAAAATATTTATAATATTTATCTATTTAATCATTTACATTTAATATAACATTACTATATAGGTTTCATTAATTTTGACACTATTGATTTTTCACATAATTAAGAAAATAATTGAACCACTTCAATATTAGAAAATATAAGAATAATCAACTAAATTACCCTTTAATTAATTCTGTGTAAAGTAAAATAAAATAAATAATACTACCTTTATTTTTTTTTTCCTCAAAAAAATAAGTATATCATTTAAGTAGAATAAAGAATATTAAAAATGTCAAGATTGATGGAACAAATTATTTAGTCCCTCTTGGTTATTATTGAATAATTATTTAATTCTTTATTTAATGACCAAAATGATCCATTTTAGATGGAGAGCTAACAGTTCTATAAAATTAAATATCAATAATTAAATTAATATATTTACTTAATAAAGGAGACAAAATTATAATTATAATCAAACTTGAATTATGCATAATTGATCACATTAGATGTTGGTATGAATTGAAAGCACCTCTCTTGATTCTTATTGAGCATTTTACAACTCTAACATAAAAATTCATATTTATTAACTTGCCATAGCAGATATACATATATTATATAACTGCAAATAATGCATACACAATAGGCAATTCTTTAAAATTATAGAAAACTTAATTGAACAATTTATGCATAATCATTTTGATAGCTCCTCCTCTTTCACCAGGCACTTGATCAATGGAGGATTGTTGCATATGGACTCCAATTGCATTCAAATAACACCCACTTCTCCCATGGAACCCTACAATCTTTCCTTCTGTCTTGGCGGAAGTGAAAAAACTCCCAACTTCCTCTCCAAACGGTCCATATTTTCCCTTATTGGTATAAAATGTAAGAGATCTTATTACAGTGTTGCAATCATCTCCAGTGAGAGAGCCATAATAGCCACAAACGCTTGTAAGGATTTCGTATGGATATTCCAATTTAATCTGCAGTTAAGCATGATCAAACTAATTAAAACCCATGATTAATATTTCTATTGCATTAATAAATTAATATTAATTACCAAGTGAGAGCTTGCTTCACTTCCACCTCCATGCCTAGCTGACCAAGCGGATTGACCATTTCGATCATACTCAATTTGGATACAGTATATTGCTTCTCCTTTTGCCAAGAAAATCTTCTTAATCCCAGAAAATACACCATCATCCCACGGCATACCTCCATTACCGCCCCACAGTCCTGATGTCCATGCACCTGCTACAGCAGCTTCTTTTACCAGCATTCCAGGGATAACCTTCATTATAAGTTGGAGACGGTTGTATAGATCAATGAGCTTAGTTAATCGATAATTAGTTATTAATTTATAATTTGTATCATCATTATCACGTATTTTTTTAATTAGGTAAGTCTGCATATATACCTCATATGCTTTAGCTTCATTGATGGCGTTGCTCAATACTAATGGCCTAGAATGGACTCCAATACTGTCTATAAACCATCCCTTTCGTCCATGGAATCCAACAATCATCTCATTATTATTAGAACCAGCTGAGGAAAAAGAAATCCCTTGTTCATCCCCGAAGGGTCCATACTTCCTTTTGTTGGTGTGAAAAGTCAGGGATTTTACCACAGTAGGTCCTCTCAAGATGGTTGATCCATAATATCCAGTTATGCGAGTCAAGATTTCAGATGGATAATCAAAAGCTATCTGTTCAATCACAAACAAAGAAGAATTAGAAACTTCAATTTCTAATTTACACAGCATAAAGAAGATTTTATTAATTTGCTGGTTGTTTAATCACCTTGTCTATTCTAACTCCTCCGCTTCCACCATTCTTATTTCCCCATATTGCTTGACCATTCATATCATAACAAACCCGCGTGGAAACAATACCTCCGTAACGTGTTAAATGAACTTCACGAACGCCTGTGTAAACTCCATCATCAAATAGCATTCCACCATTACCCCCCCAAGGTCCGTGTGAAACTGCCTGCCTTGGGTTCACCGGTTTACCTATCACTACGGCCTGCACTGCAAGTAATTATGTATTGAACATAATTAATCCAGAAATGATTATGTTTATCCTCAACAATAACCAACCTGCAGGCGGTTTGTTATCTCTGCTTCAGAGTAGTCATTGCTGTGATCTTTCTTTTTATCAATGGTTGCGGAGTTTTGTTGAGAAATAAAATTATTAGATGGATTTCGTTGAAGGAGAGGCTTTAAATAAACACCAATAGAATCGAGATACCAACTGCATCGGCCATGGAAACCTATTACTTTGCCACCAGTCAAAGGAAATGAGAAATCTGTTCCCATTTGAATGCCAAAAGGTCCATACTTCCTTCTATTGCTTTCGAATACAAGCGAACGAACTAGTATTGGACCATAGTCGACAACGCTTCCATAATGGCCAATTATAGTTACTAGATATTCATCTGGGAAATCAAGCTTCACCTGCAAAAGGGAATTCTTTATTAATAACTATAACTTGCATGACGATCGAATAGTAGTAGTACTTTACTGGACTGGACTGACTTTATTTGTCCGGATACCGCCAGTTCCGCCGTGCTTATCAGACCACACGGAGATCCCTTTCTTGTCGATATACTCAAATTGGACGGATTCAATAGCAGCACCATGGCAGATCACCACTTGCCTTACACTGTTGAAAACTCCATCGTCCCACCGTACTCCATTTTGGCCTCCCCATGGTCCAACTGAAATATAGCTGTTATTCTCGTATCCTCCATTGCTCTGTTTCATTGAGGATTAATTAATTTAAACAAAACAATGTGAAAATGCTTAGGATTTACAAGAGAGATTAGAGTTACCATTGGGGGAAACACTAATTAAGAAAATGAATGGAAGCTAGAGATAGATGTGTGCCACTGCCAAGTTCAATCAAGGCATGTGGATGCAGATGAATTTTATAGAGAGAAATTTATGGAGAGAGATTCGTATAATTCCAAGATTGACCAAAAAAAGACAGAATCTAATTCGTAAAGAACATTGTAAAAGTTACTTTCCATTTTATGGAGAAAGCATCCACCTCCATTATCAGGATTTTTGGATCAATCTTATATTCTCGTTGCAGAATTTGCAATGCCAGTCATTAATCAATTAGGTACTTCTTTTCTCATATTCTTCATATCAGGGACAGATGTTATCAAATCCTTTTTGCCCTTTAAAGCTATATAGGCCTTTGATATATATATATATATATATATATATTTTCACCATTTTGACAATGGTTTCAACTCAACCTAGTTCGTTTACAACCCAAGTCTAGTTTCGTGTTTGCTGGATTAAATGATGCTGCTGTTCAGTATTCTTAATATGAGACCCAGTTTCATTGGGCTTTAGGCCTGCTTGGGAAACCCAAAGATGGATTCGCTCCAAGAATCTGTTTTGGCCCAATGTTAATCCAAGTTATACATCACCTATAGAATTCATTTATCAATAATAATTTGTTTTTACTTTTTTCACACTTATTTGAGGAATGATATTCAGGTCAATCCTTCTTTAATTACGAAATAATAGTAATTTGATGTTTTAAATTTTTAATTTTATAGGTAAGGTGGAACTGTAGTCCACTTTTACTTATTTATAAATAATTAAATTTTTTGAAAATGAATTTTCTTTTTAATCAAAAATTAAAATATGAAACTTCACATAGATTTTATAAAATTTTGTAGAATTAATTGACATCAAACAATATATATGTACATACCTTTTTTTTTTTTTTTTCATTTTATGATCAATCCAAGTGAGGAATGGGTTACAATTACATATACCACACGAGTCCAAAAAGTCCGAGTCTTCCACGGATCCTAGGCTACTTGGGACAGCTAATCCGACCCACACCGACGTAAACGGAACGGAGATCTAGCGGCACGCAAATTCACTTGGCCTTTTCAGAACCACGAGACCGCAGAAACAAACGGTTTTTACCTTGGTTAACGGCGGTTAGAGCTTCAACTACAAACAAAATAGTCTCTTTCTAATTTTATGCCACACTTTTTGTATGCGACGGGTTAATAGGTAACGTCGCACTAATTAAATGACGTAACTTTTTCAAAGTGCTGATATCATTATCAGATTGAAAATGGAATATTTAAATTTTAATAATTTTTACAGAAAATTTAATAAAAATGTAATAACATAGCAAAATATTTAGGTCTAATTTTAATTGAATCTTAACCATTTGTCAATTTAAAATTATTTTATTTATATTTTTAATTTTACTAATATTTTTAAAATAATTAAAATTAGTGAATGATAGGTCTTATTTTATCTCTAGACTCTTAATTTCATTTTTACTTTTCATTATTCATATCAATTATTGAATAATTTTTAAGTTTAATTAATTTTTATTTAATTATCATGTCGAACTAAACTCTCATATTAGAAATTTAATGTAGCTTAATTTCTATTTTAATTTATAATATTAGATTTATTTTTCTTTGTTCAAAGTATAAATTAATATTGAATTTAATGCTTCAAGCCAGAGTTTATCTTCTGTATTGATTTATTTCATTAATCACTATCGGAAAAATAATTTTTATATAAAAAAATAATAAATTATATGAGAATAATAACTTGGTGTGGAAGCTATATGATTTGACCCAATGGAGGTTTTCATAGGTTAATGACTTTAGGTTATAAACTCTTAAACAAACCATAAAATTTAATGATCTAATTCATGTTTGATTGCAATATTGAGAGATAGGTAATTAGACCGGGTTAAAATAGCTAACAGCACATCGGAAGAGCTTATTAATGATTTTAGAATTGTTTCCTTACTTAAACAATTAAAATTGATTATCAAACTAATAAAATAAATTTGACAGAATTAAGTAAAGGTAAAATTCTTACTAGCTTTTAATCCTTAATTTCTTTTCCATCACTTTATTTTTTTGTTTACAATTATTCTCTTTATTGTCATTTAAATAATAATAGATTAATATAATTTTAATACTTGATATATAATTTTGGTAGAAATAATATTTTATTTATTTTTTATTACCTGTTGTGACTGTGTACACTTACAAAAATGTCCGTCGGTGAATACCTAATAAAAAAATATTAAAATTGACATGATCATGATTCATGAGTATTAAGACCCCACCACTTCCACTTTATTTATTTGGAAATCCATTATTATAAAGTTCGAGTGTGCATCTTCTTCCACCGGCTCTTTCCAACAGCTTTTGGATTGTAATATGAAATATGATTTGATGTTTGATTAGCTCCAATTGATCTGATAAGTGATGTAATTAATCGTTAATTTAAGCAATTATTACTCCAAAATATTAGTAAAATTGTATTATATTCATAAAACAGACGCATGATATCAATTAATTAGATGCAATCAATAATTGGCACTTTTTAGGTGAAACATACCCGCACAAATAAAAACAAAATTGATTAGAAGAGAGATATGTTTTTGATAATCACATCCGTTATTCTTTTCTTTGAATCTAATAAATTAAATAATTAATATTATTTTTTATTATTTTAAATTAAATAATTATTTATACTAAATACTTTTAATTTTTAGTAACTAATAGTTAAAAATTACTAAAACAACAAAAGAATTTTTTACCAACTAAAATTCATTCGAAAATATACTTTTATTTTTACTTATCCAATCCCCAGCGGCAAGTTCATTGTGTGAAATGTAATGACAAATTAAAAAAGGAGTAGGTTAATTGTGGTACATTGGCATGTGTACATATGAATATTTTTTGTGATTGAAATACCAAAACAAGATCCGAAAATTGCTCTTGCAAAGCAGTGGAGTAACGTCAAGAGTTTGCTAAATTCGGGCAAGGACCGATGTCTTAGGGTTGGCCTGTTTGAACCA
The DNA here is from genome assembly GCF_014843425.1 of Jatropha curcas. The sequence goes on along the minus strand of NW_023591726.1, from coordinate 135,737 downwards.
AACCTTCCTTGCTTCTTCTCATATATTTCAAATCTATGTTGAAACGAAGGCTAGTGCAAAGATATACATATATATATATATATATGTATATATACAAACAACATTAAAGTTTCCCATCCATGGCGGTGTTGCACGTGGCGTTGGATGAATCAATGGTCCTGGCTCGTGAACATATACATGATGACAACAACACATCCATATAATATGTAGAAACCACAAAAAAAGAAAAACAAAAAAAAAATATTCTTTCTCCCCTCATCTTCTCCGGCCATTATTAGCTTGTAAAAGATAAGCTGCCCAGTAAAGGTAAGATCCAACCACTCAGTTGATTGTGTGATTGATCTTCTCTCCAATATGAGAAATGGGTTCGAGTCGTATTCATCAAGTAAGATCCGCCAATTATAATTTCTTGCATGTAGAATTATTTTGATAATGAAAGTGAATTTAATAAGTGTAGTGGTTAACAGTCAGATCATAGTATATATCAAAATCACGCAGGAAACCGACACGCGGCAAAGGGATCATAAACTCGTGACAGCGAAATGGTAGAATTAATAATCAGACAAAGCCACTATAAACTGTCTACGAAGAGATGGAAGGGTTGCACTTTGCACATGCAGATAAAAGAGCAAAGACGGGACAAAACAGTACAACCACCATTGGCCCGCTCTGCTCATAACAAAATGGTATCAATCGGCAAAGCATGCATGAGAATCGAGAAATGTGGGGGATGGCATTTGGTTGCGATAAAGAAATATCCTTTTACATATACATATGGATATGTTCTCAACCTAATCCAATCAACTTAAAAAAAAAAAAAAAAAAAATTGTTTGTTAAGTATTTAAAGCAGGTTAAAGAAAGAAGTATTGCAAAAGTATAAATACTCATTAATCAAACATGAAAATTAGTTTTGTCGAGAAGCAAGCTAATGTGAAGGCGCATCTAATTATTGTTGTTCAGGTTATTATTATTTTGTTGTATATTACCTATCAGTCGCTTTAATGAATACCAATCCCTTGCTTTTCAAGGATTAATGGAAGGCCTTAAACACAACCACAAATGCAATATGATTTTTAAAAAGTACAAAAATTTTAAAATTTTACCTATAAAATAATGTTTTTTTATTTAAGTTTTTGGTCGCAGAAGCGAAGCCTAATGTGAAGGCGCATCTAAATTATTGTTGTTGCAGGGGTTATTATTATTTTTGTTTGTGATATTATCTATCAAGTCGCTTTAATAATACATATTCGCTTGCTTTGTCAAAGGGATTAATGGAAGGGCCTTACATCAACACAAAGCAATATGATTTAAAAAGTACAAAAATTTTAAAATTTTGACGCTATGATAATGTTTTTTTTTTTTTTAAGTTTGACACCTCCTAATTTAAAAAAAAAAAAATTTCTTCTTTGTTCCATTACCTCCAAAATACTATTTCTCCTACCATCAATGGACTGTTTTTGTTCTTTCTATTTTTGCTAATTTGACCCTCCTAATTTAAAAAAAAAAAATTTCTTTGTTCCATTACCAAAAATACTATTTCTCCTACCATCAATGGACTGTTTTTTCTTTCTATTTTTGCAGACTTTCATATTGGTTATCGGTTTCCGTTGCTTGTTGAATGTAAATATGAGAATGATACTTTTTTTTATAGTTTATTGAATGCAAATATAAAAATTGACGGTTCTATAACATCCAGATTACATGAAAATAGATAGTGAAATTTAAATTCCAAACTAAATAGCTTAACTGAATAAATTAGATATCTATAATTCAATTAGTTATTAGTTTCCTGAAAAGAGTAAGCTTATTGGAAAATTAGTAATATATAGCAAAATAAATTAATGGTATTTTGTTTTTTTAATTAATTTTCACATGCATAGAGATGGAGACAGTGCAATTTCTCTTTTTTTTTTTTTCTCACTAATTATAAAAATTTGCATTTCTTTTTCGCCTTTAATTTTTCAAATTTCCTTTACAGTAAAAGAAATTTTTTTTTTTTTTTTTTTAAAGTAGAAAGCATTGATTATTCATTATTGATTATATAAACTAGTATAAAGCAAGCCAGCCGTGGAGTGGCCACTGGACAGGGGCAGTTCAAAGACAAGGATGGATAGAATAGCAGAGTAGTAGATCAGAGAAGCTTATTAAGTCTTCTCTGTCCATCACTGATCCTCTGCACATTTCACTTCACTTTTCAAACTTTTCCCTCCACCCAGTAAAAGAGTAGAAGAGATGGGAACTCACTCAGTTTCCATGCTTTTAACCATCTACTTGATGGTTTTGTTGATGGGTTCTGAGCTGATACAGGGCAGTGTGACCTACGATAAGAAGGCCATTATCATCAACGGTCAAAGGAGAATCCTCATCTCCGGCTCCATTCACTATCCCAGAAGCACCCCTGAAGTATTTTTATTTTATTTTATTATTATTATTATTATTATTATTATTATTTGCTTATGAACTATAGTAAACAGTGGTTTGTTGTTGTTTATGACATTTTGGTTGTTTTTTTTTGAAATGGGTACTTGGTTCTAGATGTGGGAAGATCTTATACAAAAGGCAAAAGATGGAGGGTTAGATGCTATCGATACTTACGTTTTTTGGGATGTTCATGAGCCTTCTCCTGGCAATGTACACTCTTGGATCTCCTCTTTAGCTTTACTTCAATTTTTCTACTTCCTTTTAGCATTTGAAATTTTCATAATTTACTATGTTTTGTAGCTTAGTTTGGTTTATTTATTATTTTATTCTTTCAGTATAATTTTGAGGGAAGATACGACCTGGTACGGTTTATCAAGACGATCCAGAAAGTGGGGCTATATGCTCATCTCCGCATTGGACCCTATGTTTGTGCAGAATGGAATTTTGGGTACTTAAAAATATTTTTTTGCCCAATTCTTTTTTGATCTGCATACTTATTTTCTTTTTAACTTGCAGGGTAAATGCTTGACAAGGATAGGATTTTCTTCAGTTTTTTCCTTTTTTTTTTTTTTTTTTTTTGCCCCAATTCTTTTTTAGATCTGCATAGCTTGATTTTCTTTTTAAACTTGCAGGGTAAAATGCTTGAGCAGAGGATAGGATTTTCTTTCAGTTTTTTCGCTTTTTTTTTTTTTTTTTTTTTTTTTGTTTCCTTTTTCCAGATTTTTGTGAAGGCCTTGAGAATTGACAATTATGCTTCTCTGCTCTGCTGTGTAGGGGAATATCCCTGGTGATGGGTGTGAAGGTGATGTTCCTAGGTATAGCTTGCAGAAGCAGAATAATGAGCCTTTCCAAGGTTTAGTTAATATGATGTCTAGACAGTTTCTTTGTATTTAAAAAAATCAATTTGAGGCAAAAGCTTATGTAGGAAATCGATTGGAAGAACGATATAATGGTTATATTGAAAACCTTCCTCCTTTTTGTGTTTGAAGGCGGCGCAATGGCAAGGGTTTCACAGAAAAGAATTGGTGCAGGATGATGAAATGAAAAAGCTTTTTGTTGCTGATGCAGCAAGGTGGCCCTATGCATCCTCTCTCAAGTGATGTTTTTTTTTTTTTTTTTTTTTTCCTTTTTCCAGATTTTGTGAAGGCCTTGAGATTGACAATTATCTTCTCTCTGCTGTGTAGGGGATATCCTGTATGGTTGAAGTATGTTCCTGGTATCAGCTTCAGAACAGATAATGAGCCTTTCAAGGTTATTAATTGTTCTACAGTTTCTTTTATTTAAAAAAAATCAATTGAAGCAAAGCTTATTAGGAAATGATTGGAAAGACATATAATGGTTATTTGAAAACTTCCTCCTTTTTGGTTTTGAAGGCGGCAATGCAAGGTTTCACAGAAAAAATTGTGCAGATGATGAAAAATGAAAAGCTTTTTGCATCACAAGGTGGCCCTATCATCCTCTCTCAAGTATGTGATCTTGATATCCGAGTTGAAGTACATTTTCCTTTTCTGTTGAGGATTTATTCAATCCAAAAGAAGAGTATCCGTAAAAGTGATGCATGAATTATGAAGTAATTTACATTGCATTTTCTTTTTCTTTTTCCTCTTCTATTTTCTTTTAAAAAAAATTTAAATTTTTGTAGATTGAAAATGAGTATGGTCCAGTGGGTAAGGCTCTTCGAGAAGCTGGTCATTCATATATAAATTGGGCTGCAAAAATGGCTGTTGGATTGAATACAGGAGTTCCATGGGTGATGTGCAAGGAGGATGATGCCCCAGACCCTGTGGTAATACAATTCAGTCTTTCCCCTCAACAATTTGGATCTATGGTGTCGAGAAATCTTTCTTATATGATAAATGTGAATTTTTTTTTTCTCAACCTTGGAAACAGATTAATACATGTAATGGTTTTTACTGTGATGCTTTCTCTCCCAACAAACCTTACAAACCTGCAATGTGGACTGAGGCTTGGAGTGGATGGTAAAGAGTGCTGTCTCCAATATAATTGAAGTTGGCCATTTGAAAGCATACCTGTCCTTCTTATTCCCTGTGGTTTTTCTTGTCTTAACAAAGGTTTACAGAATTTGGTGGTCCCATTCATCAGCGACCAGTTCAAGATTTGGCATTTGCAGTTGCTCGTTTCATACAAAATGGTGGCTCATATGTTAATTATTACATGGTTGGTTTCTTTGCATGATAGAGTACATGTTAATATCCTAATTATCCTAGCATATTGATTTTGTATTATTATTTTTTAACAGTACCATGGAGGAACCAACTTTGGACGCTCTGCTGGAGGTCCATTCATTACAACCAGTTATGACTATGATGCCCCAATAGATGAATATGGTGAGAACTCATAGTATTTCCATTTTAATTGAAAAGTTTGATAATTAAGCAACAACTAGTCAAAGCTAAAGTAATAGTTTACTAACTTTTAAAGATTTAGTATATTCTCATAAATGATTTTTATGGCTTCAGATTTGCACAGTATAATTTTCCCAAACTTAAAGTTATTAAGAGTGTTGCATTTTGTTGAATGTTGAGTGAGTATAGATATTATAAACTTTGAGATCTGCGACTAATCATTTCTCTTCTCTAGGTTTGATCAGGGAACCGAAGTATAGTCATCTAAAAGAGCTTCACAAAGCTATTAAGTTGTGCGAACATGCTTTAGTTTCTTCTGATCCTAGAGTAACTTCTTTAGGAACCTATGAACAGGTCTGCCTTTTCTGATATGAAATTCAATTTCTTCTCAAAGCTTAACAGTCTGTATCATAGTTTGTATGTTTCACATTGCCATTGCCAATGCCAATTTTTAACAATGGTGATATTGCAGGCTCATATATTTTCTTCAGGCAAGAGAAGCTGCTCAGCTTTTCTTTCCAATTACAACCCAAAATCTGCTGCTACGGTGATGTTCAATAACATGCACTATAATTTGCCTCCTTGGTCCATCAGCATCCTTCCTGATTGCAGGAACGTAGTGTTCAACACTGCAAGGGTAAGAAAGTTTTTGAGGCTCTTTCTGCAGTGTATTCTAAGTATGATTTTAACGCACACAGTGAAGGATATTCCGTTAAGTTAATTTCTTAATTAGTTAATTTTATTTCAAAATCATGGATTAATTAGTTATTTTATGTCAAGTTACTGATTACTTATCCTGTGATTGTCTAGGTTGGAGTTCAAACTTCACATATGCAGATGTTGCCAACTGGTTCTCCACTGCGCTCTTGGAAGACTTATGATGAAGACATTTCTTCCCTAGCGGATGGTTCAAGGATGACAGCTCTTGGACTTCTGGAGCAGATAAACGTCACTAGAGATACCAGTGACTATCTATGGTATATGACCAGGTGAGCTTAGTGCAATACTATATGCTAGATATTAACTCCCTGATATCTGTATTTTAACTTTGTAAATATTAAGCACTCACATTTTCATGCCTCGATATTGTTGATTACTTCATAATGATTCATATTTATTGACATCATAAATTAACTTAGTTTCAAATTTTTCAATTCTTTCCCAGTGTTGACATTAGCCCATCAGAAACATCTCTCCGAAGTGGACAAAAGCCTAGTCTCACTGTGCAATCAGCCGGTCATGGTCTTCATGTCTTCATCAATGGGCAATTTTCAGGTATGCTTTTGAATTTTTTATCTTTATAGTACTGGAACTGGATTTTAATTTGCTAGTTGATACTTGGTAAGGATCATGAAATAGTTCCTTCTGTTGTATTGAAAAACTAAAATTCAGCATACTGCTTATAATTACAGGATCAGCCTTTGGAACCAGAGAGAACAGGCAACTCACCTTTACAGGACCAATCAACCTACGTGCTGGAACAAATAGAATTGCACTACTCAGCATAGCTGTTGGATTGCCGGTTGGTTCCCTTGTGACTCTCTCTATGCAAGTTGAACAGCTACAATTCATATGAGAAGTTGAACTTTGCTTGGCCTCTCTTTCATCTGAACAACATAAACAAACAGTAGAGTAGGATATATTCCTCAGTGTATTTCCAATACTGACTAATTTCTGTGTTTTTTCAAGAATGGTGGGTTGCATTATGAGACATGGAAAACAGGCGTACTAGGTCCAGTTATACTAAATGGCCTTAATGAGGGAAAGAAAGACTTGACATGGCAGAAATGGTCCTACCAGGTATGGCAATGTCCTGCTTGTATTTCTAGGTTTGTGCCTTTTAGGATGGTGGTTCACTCATGCAAGTATCGCATTCAACAGGTTGGTCTAAAAGGAGAGGCAATGAATCTGGTCTCTCCAAATGGAGCTTCATCTGGTGACTGGATCCAAGGGTCTCTAGCTTCTAACCAAGGGCAGCCCTTGAAGTGGCATAAGGTAAGAAGTGAAAGTTAACAGAAATTGAAAGCTTAGTCAAGACTTAAGAGACTGCTTTATCATGACAGGCTTATTTTGATGCACCTGGAGGAAATGAGCCATTGGCTTTGGACTTGCGCAGCATGGGAAAAGGTCAGGTGTGGATCAATGGGCAGAGCATTGGAAGATACTGGATGACATATGCAAAGGGTGATTGCATCGGTTGTAGTTACTCTGGGACATTCCGGCCTTCAAAGTGCCAACTTGGTTGCGGCCAACCAACACAGCAATGGTGTGCCCAGTGAAAGACTTCATTTTTTAACATTGCATTTACAGTTCTATAGGACTCAGCTATGGTGCAATTAATTTGTCTTACAGCTAGTAAAATTTACAAATGAAATTTGCAGGTACCATGTTCCAAGGTCCTGGTTGAAGCCAACAAAAAATCTGTTGGTAGTTTTTGAAGAGCTTGGTGGTGATCCGTCAAAGATAGCTCTTGTTAAGAGATCAGTCACAAGGGTTTGTGCTGATGCCTACGAGCACCACCCAGCCTTCGAGTATTATAGTAGGGAGGGCCATAATGAATCATCAATGCTTCACCAGGCCAAGATTCATCTGCAATGTTCACTCGGGCAGTCCATATCATTTATAAACTTTGCAAGTTTTGGTACACCTTCAGGAACTTGTGGAAGTTTTCAGAAGGGAACTTGCCATGCATCAGACACTCGTTCTGTTATAGAAAAGGTGAGTTTCGTCTTCTTTAGTCTTTCGAATTGATATAACCTATATCATAATGGAGTTTGTATACTGATATATTTCCATTCAAACTATGTACTCTGCAGAAGTGCATTGGGCAGGAGAGCTGTATGGTTACCATTTCGAACAGTAACTTTGGTGCTGACCCATGTCCAAATGTGTTGAAGAAGCTATCAATTGAAGCTGTTTGTTCTACCAGTACAACCACTCAAGACAAGCAAATAGAATCCTAAGAGGGGTGAAATATTCTTTAAGTAATTATGATTATTAATACGCTGCTTCAAAAGCAAGGAATGAAGAAAATAAGATGCAAAAGGCATAGTTGAAATACAGAGCCTCAAATGCTCTGTTCACGTAGTCCACAATGTATAGGTTTCAGATTCTACTGAGTATTTTGGTAATTATTGGGATGGATGATGTGCTTTAGTAGAGTTACTGGTTCTGCCTAGAAAATTGCCTCCAAGAAGTCCTACTCCCTGGCCTTTTATCCAGAGATAAGAGGAAGAATTCTTGTGAGGTAGTAATGTTTACTAATTTATTGGATAAGGTCAGATTTATTTTTCGATGAAGCAGAATTGCTGAAGTACAAAAAGAAACACCAAGTTGAGCATTAATGGAAGCGTCTGTTTCTAAGGTTAGAGTAACAGTTGTGTCGAAATAAGGATCTGCAATAAATTGTGGTTATGATTTTCCTTACAAGTACTTTATTGTCTGGAAAAATTACGATTTAGTCCCTGTGGTATGTCGGAATTTATACTTTTTACTCTTCCTTCATCTCCTACTTATCGGTAGCTTCTTCTCATCTTCTTCGCCTTCGTTCTTCACTTCTTCTCGGATTTTCAATGTCTCCTTTTGATGCGCTTATTCACAGCTGTTACCATCGTGGCTCAGAGAAACGTGGTGAGAATTGAGAAACATATGGAGTTTTGGCCAAAAAAATCATACGAAAAATATTAAAGCCCAATGGCATGAAAAAGTGAATAAGTCAATTAACAAGTTTTTTTAGGATATAATGGTAATTGCCGTGAAGATGTACCAGACACCGATCAAGCAATGAAAAGAACAACAGTTCTCTAACAATTTATATACAGACATCGATGAAGGCCTTCAACATTTCCATATAAGCAAACATAGAAAGATCTAATATATAGAAAGTATTAAACACAAACGGTGGTGGCCTCGCATGACCACATAATAAGATAAACATATTGGTTCCAGATAATACAAATATTTGTAAGACAGTTAACTAAGCTGCCATTAGTGGACATGGAAGTCCTAGTGTTCTTCATCCATTAAGCTGCTGCAACCTCTGTGGCATGCTTTACAATTGTCATCTGCAGTTCCTCTTTCTTGGCACCAACAACCTTGTCCACGATTTTCCCTTCTTTCAAGAACATAAAAGTAGGCATTGCCTCAACAGCCCAATCTTCAGCAACAGTCTGCAGCATACAAACAAGTATCTTTTAAGCAGAGGACCTTAAAAATTGACTGAAAAATAGGCAATTGTTTATATTTATTACCCTCAATTCATCCACGTCCACCTTCAAGAACGTGACATGAGGCATCTTCTTAGCCAAATCTTGCAGAATTGGAGTGATGAAACGACAAGGCCCACACCAGGTAGCAGTAAAATCAACCACAATCTGTTTATGAAAACATTAAACAGTTTCTTATTAAACATTTTGTTACCAAAACACTAAATCCCCCGTCAAGAACGAAACAACAGACCCAGAAAATCAACTAGATATGCTTCTGGTGGATTAGTTCTATAGAGGCAACCATCAAATACCAAAAAGTGATAGGGAAGAAAGGGATATGCTTCCGTCACCAAAAGATGGCACACAAACAATTCAATTAAAATTATAAACTGGAGCACCAAAATTCAAGTGTCTTATTCTGGATTTTGGAAGGATATCTAACACTTCTATTCTAAATAACATGCATAAAGGGAATATCTATCAAAGAAATTGTAAAAACAAAACAATAATAGTAACAGAATTTTCTGCCATTAGGCCCACTAGAAAAATTAAATGAAAATTTCGAAGACTTATAAGACTTGGCAATTAGAAAAGCCTCCCAGATGACATTGGGTAAGTAGCAGAAAGATCAGATCCTGACAGAAATTTAGCCAAACCTAGTGTTTGAATAAGAAAATTGTGGAACAGAAAAAAAACAAAAAAAAAAACACAATAAAACGGATATAGATCTAGCTTAAAAACCTAGAAGAATCCCCTGTAAAGCACCATCAACCAGACCACATTTCAGATATAAAGCTCAAAATAGAGCTTTCACACATTAGCATAAAAGAAAACAGCTAACTGCAACACAAGTCATGAATTAAAAAGTTCAAAGATCAGAGAATAAATCTCCCAGAAACAAACACAAAATATTGAGTAAAAGAAAACAAAGAGCGAAGATTAATTACCAGGGTCTTGCTTTCCTTTCCCTTCTCGAGCTGCTCGTTCCAGGCCTCAACGGTGTGGCAGGCAATAACTTGACCTTCTTCAGCCATTCTGTTTCCCTTTTCAAAACTGAGAATCTCACACAGGGAGCGTTAACGATTTTTCTGAATTTGATATTTTGTGTGTCTCAAAGGCACATCCTCTGACAGCTATTTAAAGCGTTTTCGGTATTTCTTACCAAAAATGCCCTCACGCTTTAAATCAATATTACGAATATGACATTTAGCTTATATCCGACGCGACTAGGCATTTTACGAAAGGCAATTTGTGACGTGTGCTAACACGTCAAATTCAAAACAAAGAGTATAATGTACTTCTCATTGTCAACAAAAAACAAACAAAGAATATAATAAGCTTTGCGGTCCGTGCTTCTGCTGTGTGTACGCGGACATTACCGCCAAAGGGGATGACAATCATCATCAAATACGACTTCCGACTCCAACTTGAATGTATACGCGGGAGCTGAGGCAGAGTTGTACTCGATAGTTTATAATATTTCAACTTTAATTTCTAGACTTGAGGAGGATTTTAATTTTCGAAAACTTAATTATACAAATATTTGATTGATTTAAATACCCTTGATAATTCTTATGTTGGTAACATAATTTAGGATCGTAGAATTCTTATAGAACAGTCTAATACTTGTAATTTGTATTCCGTAAGGCTTTTGTTTGTTTGTATGACGAAAATATGGTATTTAGTTTTCTCTTCATTCTTGCTTGATGTAATTCAATTTGATCAGATCGCTTAATATAATATCCTTCTTCAAGAAAAAAAAAAAAAAAAAAAAAATTAGTTTTTCTCTTCATTCTTGCTTGATGTAATTCAAAACTTTGATCAGATCGCTTATATAAAATATCCTTCTTCAAGAAAAAAAAAAAAAACAAAAAAAAAAAAAAAAAAAAAAAAAGAGAAAAATACCCTTTACAATTTGCAACCTCTGGGGCATGCTTTAAAATCGTCATCTGTTGTGGCTTAAAACACCAGAAGAATCCCTGTAAACCACAATCAATTAGACCACGTTTCACATATATAACCAAAATAGAGCTTCACATATTACAAAAAGAGGGAAAAGAAACGCTAATCACAAAACACAAGTCATGACATTAGAAAGTTCAAAGATCAGAGAATAAACTTACTAAAACAAATACAAAATACGGAGTAAAAGAGAACAATGAGCGAATATTAAATACCAGTTTGTTGCTTACCTTTCCCTTCTCGAGCTGCTCGTTCCAGGCTTCAATGGTGTGGGAGGCAATAACTAGACCCTCTTCAGCCATTTTGTTTTTTTTATTAAACTCAGAATCTCACACACAGAGAGCGTAAATGATTGGTTTGATTTTGAATATAATATTTTGTGTGACCAAAAGCTACGCGCACCCTCTTACCGCTATCTAAAGCGTATTCGGTATTTTCCATTAACCAAAAATGCCTCATGATTTAAATCAATATGAGGGCATTTTTGGAGTTGAAAATAAAATATTAACTTAATTAGGAATAAAAGGATAAATATTAACTCCCTAAGAATGGTCTTAACTTAAAAAAAAAAAAAAAAAGAGAGAGAATGAAACACATATTATAATGATATTAAATTTCAAATATGGTAAGAGAATTAATTTTACTCATGAAATGTACAAAAATAGTTGATTAGCTAAAAAAATAAAATAAAAATTGCCCTCTATTTTGATTAGTTAAAAATAAAATATAAATAATAATTATTAAAATATTTAATTTGACTGCTTATAGAGACTAATACGCAATTTAATTGAATAGAGAATTTTAATAATTGAAAATATTTGAATATATAAAGATTTGAATAATTTTACAAAAAATTATCAATTAATAAAATAAATTATAAACTAACTCTTTGACATAAATTATTATATATACAACAATGTGTAACTAGAATTAGTTGTAAACAACATAATTTGCAAAATTTTAAGGTAAAATGGATGTTTTGTTATATTTCTTTATATATGGTTGGAAATCAGAATTCTTGATATTTAATTTTTTTGTTTATGAATTGGGTCTTTCTCTCATCTTATTTTTTTAAAATTATTTTCCTCATCTTTCCAATTATATATATACTTATATATATTATATATATATATATTATATTATATATATATATGTATATTTTTTTTACATTTGTGAAAGGTCCAAAGCTCATAACAACATTTCAAGTTGGAAATTGTATTTTAATGACTCAATTTATTTGTTACCTTATTAAGCGATCCTATACTCAACTAGGTACTTGTATTTTAAATCAATTAAAGCTCTATACTCTCCTTAATAAATTCATGGAAAGATTGAATGGAACAAATTATCTTTTTTTTTTAAATTTGTTGAAAGGTCCAAAGGCTCATAACAACATTTCAATTGGAAATTGTATTTTAATGACTCAATTTATTGTAACTTAATTAGGAATCCTATACTCAACTAGGTATTGTATTTTAAATCAATTAAAAGCTCTATACTCCTTATAATCATGGAAAGATTGAATGGACAAAAATATCTTATAAAGGAAAAAAAATATTAGTAATATAGACAATTTATAAAATACTTCATAAAAGGACTATTAGAAATCTTAAATTTAAACTTAATTACAAATCTTAATATGAATATAAAATAAAAAAAGAAAAAATATTTTAGATATAACTTATATAATATATAGATTTATTATTATGACAATTATTAATATTTGAACTGTATTTTAACTCAAATTCCATTTTAACCAATTATAATTTTTAAAAATTAATAGGTTTATTATGATGATAAAAGAGCAACATTAATATATGAACTCATCAATTAAGAATTATGTATATAAAATTAATAAAAAATTATAAAAAAAATTACAAGTACATATAATGGTATAAAAAATGTACAATTATATTTATAAAACCAATATTAGTAAATATGTTGATTAATATATATTTATAAAATTATAATAAGTTCCTCAATAAGTTTAATAAGATCAAAATTTTATGTGGATATAGATGTGATAACTCCCGCTGCTTATATAATGTATAATTAAAACTGAAAATCTAAGGTAATTGGTCAATTTTTTTAAGTAAAAATTTAAATGTTTTCAATTTAAATAATCAATTGATTTTCAAAATCATTTTTCCAAAATTCTGTGAAAAAAGAAAACATTAGCCAATCTGATGCAACCACGAAACATATAACTTTTGTATGTGAGCTGTGAGCTATTGACCTCTCCCTGGAATAAAATGAATTAATACGGAGAAAGATATATTATTGAAAATGATGATACACGGCCAGCGGGCGGCAGCGAATTCATTTATCCGACGAGACCACACGTGCCACGTGAGATATAATATGATCTCCAGATAACCCAACTCCCACGTGGGAAATTCGGAACCACACTCCACTTCTCTCTCTTTTTCTCTTCCTATTATCCACATCCTCCTCTCCTCAACTTAAAACCACCAGATTCTCCAAATCCAAAAATTTTATTAGAAGACCAGAATAACTTAGTTTCAGGTCTCCACATGGCAAGACTCACACAACAATGAACCACTCCCAGAAACCAATTCATTACAACTATTAACGAAAATGGATTCATTTTGCATCTTTTGAGTCTAGCTTAACCTAACACACACGCCCTTTCTCTAATCTTTCCCAACATGGCTCTGCTTCAGCTCATTTGTACTCACAAACCCTCAATAAACCCCAGTACCAGCCTCCCTTCTTTATACCCTAAATCAACTGAATCAATTCTCCTTTGCCACAGTCGCCAAAGCCAACGCCGCCGAAGACGACACAGTAACTCCCTAAGATGCTCTGCCTCCTCTTTCTCCGAAAAGCATCACACAAACCACCCAAAACCAAGCGACGTCGTAGAGTTACCTCTCTTTCCTCTTCCTTTAGTGCTATTCCCTGGCGCAATCCTCCCTCTCCAGATCTTTGAGTTCCGTTACCGCATTATGATGCACACTCTCCTCCACACTGACTTACGCTTTGGCGTCATTTACTCCGATGCTGCCTCCGGAACCGCTGAAGTCGGATGTGTTGGCGAGATTGTCAAACACGAGCGACTTGTGGACGACCGATTCTTTCTAATCTGCAAGGGTCAGGAGCGTTTTCGTGTCACGAATCTTGTCCGCACAAAACCTTATCTTGTGGCTGAGGTGGCATGGCTGGAGGACCGGCCTTCTGGGGATGAGGACGTGGAGGCCTTAGCTACGGAAGTCGAGACGTATATGAAGGATGTGATTCGATTGTCGAATCGATTGAATGGAAAGCCAGAAAAGGAAGCCCAGGATTTGCGGAGGAATTTATTTCCGACGCCATTTTCGTTTTTTGTAGGGAGTACTTTCGAGGGTGCGCCGAGAGAGCAGCAGGCTTTGCTGGAATTGGAGGATACAGCGGCAAGGTTGAAGAGGGAGAAGGAGACTTTAAGGAACACTCTTAACTACTTGACCGCTGCCTCGGCTGTCAAAGATGTGTTTCCATCTTCGTGATAAAAAGAAGAAAAAGAATAGGGTCACTTGGTAATTGAAGCACAGGAAGAGCAAAGACTAGAGAGGATGTGGAAATGTGTTAGGTATGGATTTGAAATCTTTGCTCTGGTATTTTAATTTTGTACACAAGGATTTATGAAGCTGTAAATTTTGATGTGTAATTTTTCTGTGTTTCTAATCATTAGATGATAAATGGTTGACATTCCTAAACAGAATAAAATTTGCACATAATGGATACTTGTTAATTGTTTATTTGTTGTGCAAATACAATTATTTATCTGCCTCCTTTGCCTGAATCTTCCAAAATCTGAACTTGCTTTGGAGAAGTCTACTGGGAGGATGGCAGTTCGATTACGATGACTGAATTAGTTGCATATAGTTTGTTGTTTTGCTCATGGTCAAATTACTGGTATTGATTTCTAAGCTTGGAACAACCGAAAATGGTTTTCTTTGAGTAATTCAAAAATCAATGATGATCTTGTTCGCGAAGGGTTGTTTTATTGCAATGGAGGTACTTTTGGCTGGTGTGTTAATGTCTCAGCAATGGAATTCAATGAACTTTATCTTACTCATTTTAAAGATTGAATGCATGTCTCAATAGCATTTGTTTGTCAAGAAGAATGTGAAACATGCGTATCAGAGTGAAGATGGCAAGATTGTTGTCGTTATGTACATTGCAAGTTTGCAGTCATGGTAGGCCATGTGCTTGTATTATTCATGTCGCCAGTAATATAATATATTTAGCCAGTGTTTCAAACATATCATCTAACAGCAATCATCAGAATAGACTCATCGACTGCATAAAATAGGCCTAGTAAATTGGTGGTGGTGTTGAAAAAATGGTGAGGAAAAATGAGTTTAGCTAAATGGAGGGAACTGGCTCCCTCAATTAAACTTTCACTGTCACAGCTTTTTGTTTTGGTTGCCTCAGGACAATTTGTTCATGTCCTTCAAAAGCTTACGGCAAAACTAACCGCCTCAAAATAGCCATAATATTATCCAAGCAGATGATTTTCTCACACTTCATTTCTGGTGTTCATGGTTTTCAACAGTTTGGACGTCATGGATTTTGCTACTCCATTTCATCATAGTATTACAACCTTTTGCGATGGTTGTACTTGTTGAATGTTAATTGGGTATCTAAATCATCCTCAATGAAGCATTCATGTGGGCACCTGAATTTTTTTGGCTTTTCACAACCAATTTCCTGGACATCAATACATAAAGAACCAAGATGGTGTCAAAAATGCCAAACCAATTTAATGTCCCGTTTTGGACTAAAAGTCTTTTATCTTCAATATTCAGAAAAAATTGATACATAAAGTAGCAAAATTCAAGCATGTTACATATCTATGAAGAAATTTTCACAGCAATCTTATATTTAAAGCCATATGAAAGTACACTAAATTTCCAGACTTCAATTCATGGATAATGCAAGTCTGGCACTTCTTCTGGTTCCCCTGTTAAATTTATCCTTCCTCTTCAAAGAAAGACAAAACAATGCAGCAGAAATCTTTACTTTACACATAATTCCCCCAGTGAGTTTTTACAGATAATCCATCAGCTCTCAGTGCAGGCAAAATTTATAATCCAAATCTAAAATTTTTCCTTTCAATGGGGAAACACATGACTTCTACATGAGCTTGACGTAAAATAACCAGAAGTACAAATGCAGATGGCTTTACAGAATCCAACCTTCAAGAAGGGAACTCCAACTGCGAAACTTTCCAGATGAGCTATTCTTTGCAAATTTTTCAATTCTTGTCGCGTTCCCATAATGCTGCAAGCACGAGATAGTTTTAGTCAACCATGGGGAACCTTGAAGACAAACTAAAATAATTTTCCTTTCAAGCTGTAAATGCAATTCCTAAAATGATAGCATCATATAAATTTAACTCCATCAAATTAAATCTAAACAATCCATTTCCAAGCCAAGGGATGCAATTGAATAACATGTCAAGCTTGTGATAAATCAAAATGATCCTAAATCCCAAAGATTTTGCAATTATGAATAGATTCGATAATTAATAAACATCACAGTAAAGTAACAAACTGGAAGCAGAGAATAGAATGCTAAAGACTGACCTTAAGGCATATGTTCCTTGTTGTGTCGCAAACTGGGTAATCACGGGGGCAACAGTGACGCCCATCCTTACAACACACAGCAGAATCCAATTCGCAACATTTCCATGAAAGGCATATTCCAAAAATGTGGTGAACGCAGCAGCAAGTTTCCCCTTCTCCACAGTGAGTAAAAAGATCACATCTAGTAGGTCCTGGTGGAGCTGGAGGAGGAGGATTTGGGCTAGTCTTCTTTGGATATGAAGCTAGCATGTTAATACCACAGAGCCCCCGAGAACTGCCACTATTACGCTGCATGTGCATATAACCATCCATTCCCCAATATGATCCCCATGAATTCTTCACAATCCAATAGTCTACTCCGTTTTCCGACCCGTATCCTACAATCAATACAGCATGATCCAAAGAAGTTGAACAGGGGCCAGTGAATATCCCCTATCACACGGTGACCAAAACACTTACTATCATACTGATGTTTATTTAACAGTTTTCAGTACTGAATGAGATTAGCCACGATAACCTACCTTTGAGTAGAGCTGGAATGCTCTTTCACTGCCGCATATACCCACGCTCACGGGTTGATTTGCAACAGCTTTTAGTAGTTCTTTCTCATTGTTTTGGGGCACATCAACATATCCATCAATAGTTACAACATGCCTTTTTAACTGCAATGTGTATAACTTAAGAATGTGAGAAAGGCAGGGAATTTTAATTGAAAAAGAAACGGTAACAATCAAGTAATCAGAAACAAAGTTATTACCTTTTCCTTGTTGCAGGACCTATCCCGTCCTTGATATGGATAATCTTCCTCAGTGTCAATCCCGTGATTGTCTATGACGAATTGGAAGGCATAGTCCATGATTCCACCTTCACAACCATTATTGTAAGATTTGTCACAATCCACTAACTCTTGCTCAGAAAGGCTAACAAGAGATCCAGTAACAATCTTATTTATGCCTTCAATAGCTCCTGTGGCTGAGAAAGACCAACAAGCACCTACAGCATACAATAAACATTTTATTCTCAAGTGCCTTAAAACATATGCATCTGCAATTTGTAAGAAAGCCAACAATTCTGATAGCGAGATATATGATTTAGGAATCTCAGAATGAATAAACATAACAATATAACTAGCTCCAGCATTCAATTACAGATTAATACAGTCAATCATAAAAAAACTTAATGATTTTGTGCAAAATTGAAGTCCTGTTACTGTGAAATTACAAGAAATCAACTTTGTGGAAAAAATAGTTAAAAGAATACACACACACACACACACACACACACACACACATACAAACACACATATATAAAGCATAGTGAAAAGGGCAACTCCTCTTTAATGGAGATGCCATTTTGAATATACTAAAGATGATCACTGTACCCGAGTAAGCAGACTGGAGAATAAAATTGCAGAAAGATGCATGTTTCATGTGAAAAAGCAAACATCAACGCCTACAAATAGTAGACCCAACGATGTGGGAGATTATCAAAATACTGCAATCGAGTATAATGAGATGGCTTGTAGAACGCTGAATTGAATTCCCAGATAATGCATAATTTCAAAATTAAAAGAGAAGAAAAGAAAGCACGTCTCCAGAGGAACACTTCAATTCAAAGTGAGTACTTCTAAGATGACAAGCAAAAGAATTGTAAATAAAGTACCAAGAATGAATGGTCCTATAATCTATACTTAGCTTAAAGCACAAAGACATAAATATTGAATGAAGAAAAATCAAGAGCGACATACCACAATTCCCTTGATCTTTGACCTGGGTCACAGCCCCGTTCTTTCTCCAATCAACTGAAGCGGGAACATCAGCAACAAAATCAGGAATTTGTCGATTTGACCGATCAACATTCAGCGATGCAGAAGCAGCAGAAGAGAGACCCAAGCGAGAGGCTTTGAACTCATGGTGGGTGAGATCAGCAAAGGCATTAAGAGAAAGGGTATAAGAAGAATTGCCTTGACTGTTATGTTCCGTAACAAAATCATAGTTATCCTGGAAGACCTTGAGTCTAAACAACTTCTCTTCTTGGGAAGCATATGTCTTGCCATGTTGTTGGCACCAAGTTTCAAAGAGATGAGCGATCTCACTAGAAGAAGAAGAAAAAAGAAAAAGGTAAGAGAGAAGAAAGGCGACGAAAAGGGCGCAATTGGAGTTCATTTTCTTTTTCGGAGGGAATGGATAGACAAGAGGTGGTTTAGGTATGGGCGCGTGCTTTTACTGTATTGGGAGCCTAGAAAAGTGGTGAACCAAGAAAGTACCGAAACATGTCTCGCTTACACAGGAACTTTCATTACAACTTCCTGAATATTATTATTTGCACGTTCTTACCAGTTTAAAGAATTGAAAAGGAAAGAGACAAAGCATAGGACTTCCTTACTTTTCTAACTGTGTCTTCAGTGTTCTAGATGAGACACGAGGGGCAATTTACAATCTCACTTTCTTCCGCGCTTTAATTAACGTTTCTCATTTCGTTTTTGTTTTTTTACATCCGAAGAAGTAGAGATATTAACGTTTGACCAATGGTATAATTCAAAAAACAGTTCTAAATTTAATTCAATAAAAGGTGGATGCTTGTGATTTGTGATAGATCAATCTCATGTTTTCTATATATATATATATATATAGTCAAATAAATCAAATAACTGAATACCGAAAATAACCAGAGTTGTGACTGGTGTTGTGTGTTTTGGGCCCTAACACAACTGAGACCATGGTCATTGGTTAACATACCAATGGACTAATGGACAGCAAACATTATGAGTAATGGGCCGCAAACAAAATATATAGGCTGGAGATTGGGCACCAATAGGTCAGGGCCGGGAGCCTATTGAATTTGGTACCATACAGCAATGCAGATACGCTAATATAGTCCTAGCAAACATGAAAGTTTTGTTCACATGACAACACCTAAATATTTTTTAAATATATAAAATAAATGCAAAAATGCATTCTTCAGTTTATTTTAAAAATAAATTAAATCTCAATAAAATACAAATTAATTTATGAATGCTTCTAAACGAGTTGAATAAAAAAAAAAAATTAAAATATGATTTCTTGGGAGATTAATTAAAATAATTGAAGAAAAGTAAAGATAAAGAAAAAAGAACGAATGAGAAATCTTCGAGGAAGAGAAGCAAGGCACGTGTACAAAGGCACAGGAAGAACCAAAGACCACAGCAGCAGTTTGGATACATAATCCAAAGATAGGGATTCCAATTCTTCTCCTAAACTTAATATAACACTGTCTTCCACTCCAATCTCTCACTGCGATCACTTCTTAATTATTTCTTCAACCAGATAACAATAAATACCACCAACTTAGGATCCTTCTTCTTTTCAGTTGGTTTTCGTCTTAATTACAATCAGGTTTCCTTATCATGGACGTCGATCCTCGCCACTAATACATAATCCAAAGATAGGGATTCCAATTCTTCTCCTAAACTTAATATAACACTGTCTTCCACTCCAATCTCTCACTGCGATCACTTCTTAATTATTTCTTCAACCAGATAACAATAAATACCACCAACTTAGGATCCTTCTTCTTTTCAGTTGGTTTTCGTCTTAATTACAATCAGGTTTCCTTATCATGGACGTCGATCCTCGCCACTATGAACAAGTTGTAAGTATTTTTTCGATTTTCTTTCCTTTTCTTTCCGGCTTTCTTCATCCCATACAGGCTTCTTGAGATTGTTTACAATCTTCTAGAGCTTGTAGTGGTTTCTCTTTGGCCGCATTGCAATTATACATAAAGTCGTTGACCTATATGGATTGGTTATCAAAACCCTAACTTCGTTCTAATTTGAGCTATTGTTTGTCTTATAGCTACACTCAACTACCAGCTCGGATATTGTCACTGTTAATCAATAAGTTTAATTTATTCAATGCAATTTTACAAGTGGTTAATATTTGCTGACTATGTGAAACAATCGCTTTGTGGAGGCCTTTGTTTTGTGTGATTCTTTTCTGCATATGAAAGCATGTACTATCAGGTGCTTCAGGAACATGAATTTCAGCTGATTTTTGCCACACTATGTGAATTTCAATATGTTCAGTGTATGTGAAATTAAGTTGGCTTCCAAGCATTAATGTTTAGGCCTTTGTATGTATGGACATAATTCGGGCGTATAATTTTTTTTTTTTTTGGTTCTTTCATGTCTATGATATTTCTGCACACGGGCTTGTTATTTTTTGCAGAATGTGAATTAATGCTTGATGGCAAATTGCATTCAGGAGTGCTGGTTTAAGTCTGTGTGAGCTGTTTTTGCTATGCCATTAAATTTCTCAACAAGAAGAAACCCTTATATATGTGCTCATTTCTTTCCCCAAAAGTTCCAACTTCATGATATGGCTCCATAGCCAAAAAATATATATGTATTTTATGTTCTTGTTTCTATATCTTCTAAGATTGCTTTATCTCTTAATGCCTACGTGCTACCTTCATCTTACTGTTTACAGGCCATCAAAGACAATGACATTCACAATGTTGTTCTCTCATATCTGGTGCATAATTGTTATAAAGAAACTGTGGAATCCTTTATTTCATGTACGGGGATGAAGCAGCCTGCCGATTGTGTTCAGGACATGGAAAAACGAAAAAGTATGTGAAGATATTCAACTTTTCTAGGAAAAGAATACTTTCATGACGAAAAGTTGATGATCTGTAGCGTCTCCAAATTGGTTACCCTGCATAAGTGCATGTTTATAGTTAAAGTTACGCTGGTTCTGTTGAAGTTTTGCAAATCATTGGTTATGTCAGTATGTGTGAGCAGAATACTTTCTGGAGATGCTTCTATGGGCTTTAACTTGCATCCAATAATATTTCATGGATATGTCTACCTGTACTTGCTAATATATTCAAAAGTGTTTCAACATGGAGAGACAGAATACTGAAAGGACTTGGGTGGCTTTTTATATGCACATTGGAGTAGTTTGAGCCTATATCCACATTTTATTTGTTGCTAACTTGCCAATATCATGCCTGCTTTGAGTTTGTCTATATTTGCCACAAGACATTTTATTTGGATTTGTTAGTTATGCTTTCTTTTTCATGGTTATCTTTGGGATAAAGTGTCGGCTCCTAACTCTCTTTGTTTATATATGCTATCATTCAATTGCAATGGTACTTCTTGTCTATATAAACATCCTGATTCGATTTTTTTGATTTACTTGCCATATAGAGTTATGTCCTTGATTATGGTGGTTCTAACTATACATAATGTAATCAGGAATTTTTCGCTATGCATTAGAGGGAAATGTGCTTAAGGCCATTGAACTGACGGAAGAGCTGGCGCATGACTTGCTAGAAATTAACAAAGACTTGCATTTTGATCTTTTGAGTCTTCATTTCATTGAGCTAGTCTGCACTAGGAAGTGGTGAGTCTATGACTATGAGACAGAGGTATTTAAAATTTCATGAGTTCCACATTTCTTAGTATTAAATTCTTCTATTTATATTGCAGCACAGAAGCATTGGAATTTGCTCAAACGAAGTTGACTCCATTTGGGAAAGTCCAGAAGTATGTTGAAAAGCTTGAAGTATGTTCTTCATAGTCAGTTCATTTTTTGCATATGTACTACATTCATTCCAGTACTTTGTTTGAGAATAGAAGAGACTTTTCTATTGCTGCAGGACTTTATGGCTTTGCTTGCTTATGAAGAACCTGAAAAATCCCCAATGTTTCATCTGCTTAGCATGGAGTATCGGCAGCAAGTTGTGGATAATTTGAATCGAGCTATTCTTGGTTTGTTTCCTGTGTTACATTCCATGTGTAGTATTTATTATTTTTAGATTGCTTCCCGGTTCAATATTGTTGATCTCACTGCTTATGCATGGATCTTCAATAAAATAAGCTCATGCAAACCGCCCAAGCTATACAGCAATGGAAAGGCTGATACAGCAGATGACTGTAGTGAGGCAATCCTTAAATCAAGATCATGGCAAGGTAAGGTCCAGTGGGTGTTTTTTTTTTTTTTTTTTTTTTTTTTCAAGATCATGGCGCCCACGGTAAGGTCCAGTGGGGTTTTTTTTTTTTTTTTTCTTTTTTTTTGGTTGAAAATTTTAGTGGTGGAGTGTGCCTACCGATGTTGCTAATATTTCAACTACTATTATCTTTTGGACTATTATATTTCTTCAAATAGTTTCATACATTAGTACGATGATGCTGATTGTGATAATTTTTTTATATTGTTTTGAGCTTAAAGATTGTTAATGTTTTTGATTGCGTGGGTTGTGATTATGTTATACACAAAATACTGCTTTACTTTTCTCACTTGTTAATACTTTATTTTTGACAACTTCAATGTGCACATTTTTAGGATGGGCTTCAACCATTTTCTCTGAAGGATTTTCTCAAAGGCTAGATTGTGGATATGCATCAGATAGTCTGGCAAAGGGTAACCAGGGTTACTTAAGCATCTTATTGCCATCATATGGTTTTGGTAGATAATCATTACCGATGCCTTCACATCTGTAAAAGTTTCCAAGTAGGCTTCTCATGTGTCTGGGTGTCCCTGTATCTGGTGAGGTATGCCTCGTTCATGGTTGGCTGCAATGCTCAGCTCTGCACAGTTTGGATTTATTTTAGTTGGTGGATTTGATGATCTGATGGCTTTTAAAATTTTGCGACTGTAGGAGCTAAAATCATTCTGTAGCCTAACTTCAGATTTTGATTTGGTAGGAATCTTGTTTAATGAAGCAAGATCGAGATTCAAAGACTCTGCATCTCATATCATTCATTTCTCATGTGGGAAAAACTTGGGGAAATAGTTAATGATACTCTCGTGAGGCAAAAGCTGCCTGCAGTTGTGTGGTTGTAAATATATTCATATATAACATGTTATCATCTGAAAACCACTTATAAATTTTTGAATGATTATATTTATTTTGGGTTCTTACATCCACTTTATCGATAACATTTGAACCTGTTGTTCCATTTGGATTGTCTCTTTCTGGGATGTTAACTTGGATGGGGATGTAAATTTGGTAGGTAAAGTGGTGAAGTTACACCACAATCTTATTGGTAAACGGTAATGATAGGCTAATGTGCTTCCAACGCTGTTAATTACTGAGTAAACATGTAAGCCTTGGTTATCCGGGGATGACCACTTGCCAAAAAATATCAGCGGCCTAGTTGAATTGGATGGGAAAACCACTCGTTGTTTTGGGCTATTGTAATGCACGCTACACAGGTACCAAACGACGTCGGCTCAAGAAGTCAAACGAAACCACTCGTTTTTCGGCCTTTTAAATTATACGGCGGATCCTTGGGGTTGAAAATATCGCAATTGACCCCTGGGCTTACATATAACAAAACTGGCCCAGTTTGCCAATTTCCAAATGGGCCGAAACCTGAAATATCTAAGAGCCAGTCCCCGCCTAAAACCCTTGGCCCGCCTTCTCTTCCAGTCTCTGTTTCTCGGCGATAATGGCGAATGTGGCAGGTCTTTCATCATCCTCGTTTCTCAGCCTTCAATTTGGAAATGATAAGCTATTCTTCAGTCATCTTCTACCTAAACGGTATTGTTTCGCTTCAGCTCCTTAAATTTCTTTCCAATTTTGCTCACTTTCTAAATTGTAGTTCTCCTCACTTCTACGTTTTCCTAATGATAGCAACTTTATCCTTTCTCCTAGAATATATTCTTTTTTTCTCATGGAAGAGATGACTACACTGATTCCTTTTACGTTTAGGTGTTGTCAGCGTAAATGCAATTATGATATTTTCAGACACTGCACGATTAAGTGCAGAGTCACTAGGCCCAAAGAGGCTCCTTCGGCAAATTTAGCTTCCTTAGTAAGAGAACCTCACAAGTATTTCGATCAGGTAATAATCACAGTTCGTTCGGGCGACGGGGGCCACGGTGCAATACTTAGCATGCCTAATCAGAGATCTCCCAAGTCCAAGGGAAGCTGGGACAAGGACAAGACAAGCTATAAGAGCTCATACAAAAGAGATTTTGATGGGTCGCTTATTCTTCCTATGGGTGGGCATGGAGGTGATATAGTGGTTTATGCCGACGAGGGGAAAGATTCTTTATTGGAGTTCCACACAAAAAGCTCGTTTAATGCAAAACGTGGTGGAAATGTCGATGGTATGGGCGTTTTAACCTCCCAGTTGCATGATGGATTCGCTGCTCCAACTTTGCGTATTGCTGTGCCTTTAGGTTTGTACATTATTCTCTAAATGTTTATCTTTCCTATATTTTGCATTGCATGTAAATGTGTAGATTCTAGAGAATTGATGTACAGTTAGATGTTTTACCCACAATTCTCGAATTGTTCTATCAATCATAAGAATACGCCAAACATGTTTGGTAATGGACTGAAAATGAAGGTGTTCTCATATATTATATATCTTAGCTTACCATATTTAGGCATGTGACAGGCACAGTCGTCAAGCATAAAAGAGGGAAGCTACTGGCTGATCTAGCCCAACCAGGTGATGAAATACTTGTTGCAAGGGGTGGGCAAGGAGGGGTGAGATGTTCGTGCTTTTTTGTGAATTTTTATTCCTTTTGTTTGGCTAAATAAATGTGTCAAGAACGGTTCGTTTTTCTTTCTTTTCTTCCCATAGTTTATATTTTCCTACCATATGATAATTCATGCTGGTTGAATGTGGTACTATTTCAGTTCATGAAGTTGTGGAAGAATTGGAGAATTTACTGATAAAATTATTGTATTTGTAGTCCAAAAGGCTTTTTCTGTTTAACAGTTAATGGATGCGTTGAATATTGGTACCGTTCAGCTTAATGCTAGACATTCACTCTCAATTTTGCAAGGGATTTACAAGTTCTTTGTGCTAGTTTTTTTTTTTTTTTGGCAGATTAGCTTGCTAAAAGTACCAGAACATAGAAGGAAAAGATTAATGACTTTAACCACAAATGTGTTGAGAGATGACGGTGATAAGGTAAAGAAAGTGGGTTTTTTTATTTTTTTATTGAACATTCTTTGAAATGCATATGCATTTATTGCCACACCTATTCTTGAGCTGATGTCATTCAAACTGTTCTTTGGATTAGAATGTTTATCTAATCAGCCTGTGTCTTCTAGTTATTTTCATTTGAATCAAATACATATAATGGGGTGGAATCATGCAGACTGCTCTTCTGTTATTTCGGTTGGAACAACTATTTGGTGTTCTTATTTTGGTTGACTTGTGAAATTGTTTACTCAGGCATTTCTGGTTCATATATTCTAACAGTGTTTATGATGAAAATGCAGCAAATTCACCTTTTCATTTCAGACAGCAAATACTTTTATAGTTTTTGATGAATTTTTAAATTTATTATAGAGGTATATAATACCAATACTGACACTAATGAATTGCCAGCATGCACTATTGATGTTCCTCTTTTATAAATGCTGATTTTCTTTATACTTTTCTCAGGTACTAATTCTTGGTCAGCCTGGTGAGGAGGTTAGTTTGGAGTTGATTCTACGAGTTGTTGCTGATGTTGGTTTAGTTGTGAGTGTTCTTTATTTCCTTTTTTTGTTACTCTTAAGTACACTACCAGTTCCAAAATCTTCTGATTTTACCTGTTAATCAAAATTTCACGGCCGACACTAGATGGATTATACATTATATCACAATTAATATTAAAAAACCTGTTACATCCTTCTAAGAGATTTACCTGCCTTTTGTAGGGTCTTCCAAATGCTGGAAAATCCACCCTTTTGGCAGCCATAACACGTGCTAAACCTGATATTGCTGATTATCCATTCACAACGTTGATGCCAAATCTTGGGCGCCTTGACGGTGATCCAACTTTAGGGGCAGGGATGTATTCATCTGAAGCAACATTGGCAGATTTGCCTGGTCTTGTAGAAGGTGCTCATTTGGGAAAGGTGTTATATTTTTCACATCTTGTTCAGCAGTTTATCTAAAGCTTCTAGTTACTGAAATTGAAATCTTCTCATTCCTCAGGGTCTTGGTCGCAATTTCTTGAGGCATCTTAGAAGGACCCGTGTATTGGTCCATGTTGTTGATGCAGCTGCTGAGGACCCTGTGAATGATTATATAACTGTCAAAGAAGTATATCTTCTGCTTAGCATATGCTCATTTTGCTTGATCATGGATTCTCTTTAACTTGTTTCCTTAAGCTATACAAGTTTATAAAATTAATATAATCTTAGCTAATGAATTAGCGTTGCTTGCATATATTCAAGTGAAGATCTATCTCCTTTATTAAACAACTCTAATTTGATTTAGCAATTTGTAGGAATTGAGGATGTACAATCCTGAGTACCTTGAAAGACCATACATTGTGGTTCTAAATAAGATTGATCTTCCTGAGGTAAGTCTATATGCAGCCTTGACATAAGATCTTGACAGGGGTGGATCTATGTTGATGAAACTTCTCAAAATTCAAATTTTCACCTCTAAATTTTATATATTTTTTCAAAAATATTTATGTTTTGCCTGCCCCTGGCCTGTCGAAAATTTTCAAAATTCAATTTTCTCCCCTGAATTTTATATATATTATAAAAAAAATCCATATTCAACCCCAGTTTTACTTTTGGTTTCTTTTATTTTTTTTATTTTTCGGCCCCTGGATATTGATCCTTACTAATGCTTGATCACTGTCGTATGATCTTCCTTTAATTTTAAGATATACATGGTTGTTCTTTTAGGCAAGGGATAGACTTTCATCATTGGCTGAAGAAATTTCAAGAATTGGTCGTGATGAAGTACCTTCTGAGCAAGAAGTAGTGGTTAATGATGCATTTCATACCTCCACAAGATATGATGTTGCCAATAAATTATCTTCTCAGATCTCTAATGGAGATAATAATGATAAAATGATTGAGGATTATCCAGCCCCTCTTGCAGTTGTGGGTGTCAGTGTTCTGTAAGTTTGTTGCTTGTTTCTTTTGCTCCAATTTTCCTAGACATTGCAAGACTTCTAGTGGTCTTTGGTATATATGCCAGGGCCTCAGGGAAACAATGACCAGCCATTAGAGTTGACTCGGCAGAGTGAGCTTAAGCTTCCTTATATTTGGAACTTTATTATCTCGGCTTATCTTGAGTGCCTCTTTCCCTGTTTAGAAATTGGAGCCCTTTTCTCTTTTTCTCCTTTCAATGTGCACGCATTATTCAATGCTTTAACTACTTCTATGCTTGATATGAAAGAGGGTTTGTTACTACTGTAGATATGCACATGCATGGCATGCTTGTATCGTTCTTATTCCTGGCTTTTGTTGTTGGGAGATGAAAGAGAAATCGTTGTGCATCCCATTTTTTAATTATTTCTTTTCCCAATATCATCATTATTATATATAATCGATCCTATTTTTTATTATTTATTTTCTTAGTATCATCATATACAATGAATCGTGCTAAAGTCAAGATTTGCTTATGGCAACGATGTCATTATACTAACTGTTGATGTCCCATTCATGTGACAATTACCTAGTAATGCTACAGGTTATGCTACAGGTTATCTTGCAGGAGTATCAATAATGTCTCTTTCGGAGAAAATTACTGACTATTACTAAGTTGAAAGCTATCCAATAATTTTCTTCTAAACTCTTTGTTCTGGCTGTTTTTTCAGGAAAGGCATAAGGGTAAATGAGATGTTGAAGGAGATAAGGGCTGCCTTAAAGAAGTGCAGGGATTATAACGAGGCATTCGAAACCAATTCCTAAACCATGACAGCAACCATTTTGCAAAATGTCTCTATGACACCTAGGGCAGCCAGTTTGTTTGCTGACATAAACCATGATTTTAGATTGGTAGACAACATTGTGAATCATGTCAAGTGCTGGTCCAGAGATGTGAAAGAGCAGAACTGCAACATCTCAGCTGCCAACTTCAGATACATTTATACATCCTGGTGCCTACTGTAATCCTATCATGAATCTTTGTAATGGTGATGTAGATTATAGGATTTGGCTGGTTTCTCACTAGCTTCTCTGCGATGTTTACCATAATTTTGCATCTGTAAATGTGTACAAGGCTGTCTACAGTACACTGTGCCGGGCTGTTTACAGGCTTATGTAGAAAAAAGGTCAACATGTATCGTTACTGCTATTGCTAAACGCTAGGAAATTTGTTGAATCTTGTAAAAATATTGAGGGCAGAGAAAGGCAAAGGCTTATATAGAATTGCTATATGAACTAGCAAAAGGGGCAGCACCAAAAAAGATATTGAAATATTTGAGCAAATTGCTTGCCATTTTATAGCTGCACATTTGTTGCTCAAACATCACATGGTGAATTGAATTTATAAAAACTCCAAATCTTGTTATCTCAACAGCTCATGAATTAAGATGATGATATAAGTGAATTCTTGTTTTAATGTCCAGAGGGAGTGCAAAGCAAATTTGGCCTGTGAAGGCAATTCACATTTAACATGTGGGTTCTTGCATTGCACTGAGACCTAATCTTTTTTTTTTTGGGTTGGGGGGGGGGGGGGGGGGGTGAAGGAAATTCCATTTAACATGTGGGTTCTTGATATGTGCACTTGAGACCTAAATTCTTTTTTTTTTTTGGGTGGGGAGGGGGGTTTTGGGGGTGAAAACGCTGGGTCCTGGCTGAAAAAGGGCTCAAGCTGACTTATTTTAACAAGTTTTCACGTACAAAGTTTTGTAAGGTTTACCAGAAAATCGATGTCCATGGCTTGTCTTCTGAGTGGGGAGAGTAGAAGGTGAATGCAGTGGAGCAGATGCAGTGTACGGTTATACACGTATTATTTGTACATCAGGAAAATTCGATGCAAATGTGGCTGCGTATACGGCGGGTCCCCAATGGTGATTGGCTGTAAGGAAGTTGCTCCCAATGAAGAATACCAAGGCTTTTTTTTTTTTTTTTTTTTTTTTTTTTTCTTAGAGATTGGAAACCAAGTCTAAATTTTGATCCACTACTTAACCTCTCTGCCACCACGCAAGTCTCCAAGACCAAACTCCCTATTGAGAGTCTGGGAATGCTCACCACGTCATCTTTAACTCAGACCTGATTAAAAAGCTATGTCTTATAGTCTTTAAGTTAGATTTTTGAGGAACTGCTAAGATATGTTCTTATCCTCCAACCGATTGTAACCCCAACAGTCATCCAATAGTAATTGACCATTATCCCAACCAAAACATCAACAACACTCTGCAAAAGAAAAAATATAATAAAATCAATAAAAGGAAGAAGAACATTATTATGTATTACTTCTCGTTCGCGCAGCCCCCTGGTTGCCACCTGAGTTTGGTGTACGGACAAACTCGAAGAAGAGCCAAGGTGTGTTCATTGAGAGGAATCTCTGTGGACACGATCATTCTGGTTTCTTCTCGACCCCAATAATCAGCCCAAAACCCATTATAGGACACGTCTCCTTTATATTGCCTCAATTACTTTCCTTAATGGGAGGATGCACCTTATCCCTCCTCCTCTACTGCTTTATATATAAATTTCCATTCCTTACTTCTTCCTTCGGTAATCTGCCTTATCACTTTCCATTTATTCTCTTTTTCTTCGTGCGCGAGGCAAAACATTAAGACAGAGGACAAAAAAAACCAAAGAACAAGTTTCATGGTCTAAATCAATCATGACTAATAGTACTTATTCCAGAGAAAAAACAGCTTGGGAGCCTGCCCCTCAGGCTCTAGTTCAAGGGTACAAGGTGTGCATGAGAGGCCAAAGAGGTCCCTAGAAATATGCTATCTCACTGCCACTTACAAACTCGTTCCGCCATAGCGAGGACTTGAGGGAAAAATGAGTTGCCTGAAAACTTCTCCGAGAACCCATAAATTCGCCCCGGTTTGTCCCGTCTTTGGCTCGGTACTTTTGACACCCCTCTTCACGAAGCATGCAATGGCTATCTCTCGATGCTTTGCTGCTCGTTAAAACTATTTTGTCCCGAAGCCAAAGCTCAAGCTTCCTACCGGAGTTTTTTTTTTTTTTTTTTTTTTTTTTTTTCTGAGAAAACCAAGTCTAAATTTTGATCCATACCTTAACCTTCACACGCAGTCTCCAAGACCAAACTCATGAGAGTCGGGAGCTCCCACGTATCAATCAACCGTTAAAAGTATGTCGTATAGTTTAGTAGATTTTTGGGAACTGCAATATGTTCTTATCCCCAACCGATTTAACCCCAACCGTCTCCAATAGTAATTGACCATTATCCAACCAAAATCAACAACACTCTGCAAAAGAAAAATATAATAAAATAATAAAAGGAAGAAGAACATTATTATGTATACTTCTCGTCGCCCCTGGTTGCCACCTGAGTTTGTGTACGGACAAACTCGAAGAGCCAAGTGTGTTCATGAGAGAAATCTCTGTGGACACGATCATTCTGGTTCTCTCGCCAAGTATCAGCCCAAACCCATTATAGGACACGTCTCCTTATATTGCCTCATTACTTTCTTAATGGGATGCACTTATCCCTCCTCCTTACTGCTTTATATATAAATACCATTCCTACTTTTTCCTTCGGTAATCTGCTTATCACTTTCATTTATTTCTTCTTCTTCGTGCGGAAGGCAAAAACATAAGACAGAGGACAAAAAAAACAAAGAAAAGATTTATGTCTAAATCAATCATGACTAATAGTACTATTCCAGAGAAAAAACAGCTGAGGAAGCCTGCTCAGGCTAGTTCAAGGAAAGGGTGCATGAGAGGCAAAGGAGGCCCAGAAAATGCTCTCTGCACTTACAAAGGTGTTCGCCAAAGGACTTGGGGAAAATGGGTTGCTGAAATTCGAGAACCCAATCGCGGTGCCCGTCTTTGGCTCGGTACTTTTGACACCTCTCACGAAGCTGCAATGGCTTACGATGCTGCTGCTCGTAAACTATATGGTCCCGAAGCCAAGCTCAACCTACCGGAGTTGCACCCCAACAATAATAGCCGCTTTCCAGTCGAAACCCATTCTGCCCAAATCCAAATGGGAAATCAATCTCAAGGACAGCATAATTCGAGTACTATGTCTTCATCACCATCATCATCAAGCGGCAGCCCGATTATAAGGACTAATGACGTTACACCAGCATATACCCACGAGTCATCGAACACGGAGTCAAATGGGACAGTGGTAGAAGAGGAAGCAAATTTATGGCAAAATCAACAAGGGATCGATGACCTCTGGGGAAATCTGAACGTGAATCTGCCATTATTTGATGATTCAATTTGGGCAGAGGCAGCAATGTCAATAGATTTTCCGGCGATGGAAGACACCGGAATATTTGCAAGTAACCTGATGGATGTAACAGGATGGGACGCGTTGCACACTCCATGGTGCATGTAAATTTCCATGTGTCCATGCGTTTGAAGTTGATGAAAAAAGAAAGCTACGATGTAGCCACATAGGGTTTTCTGGTCTTTTATCGTGGCTCTTGTTCATTGTACTCTCCCCACCCCCCTCATATACCCATGAGTCACGTGCAGGTATCCATGAATCACGTGCTTCTACTTTGTGTGATACACCCTGATACTGGTCATGTATGTAACATAATAGACCTAGTAACAGTTTGATATATATTATACTACTAAAAGATTTTAAAAAGGGAAACCTATTGTTTTTTAATTTTTAGTTTGTTTGTTGTGGCAACTTCGTCTGGCATGAAACTTTATTTCAGTGATATATATATGTGATTGCAAGCTATATCTTAAAACTCTAATATCTAAAAGAAAATCATCCAAAAAATATGGAAAAAATAATAAATAATAACAATAATAATAAAAAAAAAAGAACCAAAATGAATTCTGAAGCAGTCTTGTAAGTACTTTATTCAACTTCCAGGTAGTTTCTTCTAACGAACTTTTACTAGTTAATATTTGGGAAAGACGGTCAATGCTGGTTAAAATAAAAATCAAGGGAGAGTGACCGTTAAATGTAAAATTGTTGGAAGAGAGTGATCCGCAATATCTTCCAGGCAGATTAATAGATCACCACTTGTCTTCATTGTTTTTCTGTCACGGTGCTAGAATCTCGGAGCCTTTGGCACGCGTGTAGCGCCTAAACTTCACTCATAACCTAGGCCAGTCATGCATATCCGAAGGGTCTTGGCATCCTTTCTGCGTGTAGGACTCATCTCACAATGCATATCCAAGGATCTCGCACTACCGTATGTGGGCTCAATGCCTTCGGGCATCCCAGGCGGTATAGTCCTGCCTATACTAAAACTTTCACTTGAGGAGAGATGCGCACTATAGGCCCTCGGCCCTATAGTGTCCATAGAAATCCTCGGCCCTATAGTGTCCATAGAACTCCTCTATGGAGACATCAGTCCCTCTTGATAGACATGATGCCTGCACTAGCTCACTAGGGCCGGGTCCCGCATCCCGGCTCTGGAGCGGCGGAAAGCCTTTCTCATATTCTTGGTCCATATGCCATTTAACATGCTATTCTCGCCTCCAATAGCCTTACTTCATCCATAGAGTCACCATGGTAAGGCACCATGGATAAAGATGCTGGACTCACACTCCTACACTTTCAGAACCAACTCTTCCTTGTCGCTTGGATCGTTTAATTATTAGCATTAGCGGATAGAATATCAATATTTAAATCAAAAGGGGCGAGATGAAATGACAATAATCATTTTATTTAATTAGAGTTGTTGTATTCTGTATAGAATACTAAGCTCAAATAAAATTTTCACTAATATTTTAATTTTTTTAAAAAATGGATTTACATATATGTGGACACTGGAAGCCACAATTCAAATCCGTAGAGAATAATGTCCATACCCCCGTGTAAGAGTCCATTTAATTGAACCCGAACGGGTCGGAACAGATCCCATGCGTAGAAAATTCACTCCACCTCCATCTATATATCTGTATATATAAATAATCAAACACTGATACATAAGGAATGAGAATCACAAAATGATTCTCTCTTTCATAATGCGGCCGTGGGTGATCGTTCAAAGGAGCTCCAATATCTATTAATCAACCACACAGAATCAGCTTCCACGGCATAGCCATCCTGATTGCGGTTCCAAGAGAAAAAGGCATGACTTCTGTTCCTTATATCGAGAAGACCATGACCGAAGCTGGCTTCACGAAAAGCTGAGTAACTTGGTTGTGGCTCTGTCATTCTGGATAATTAACAAAGAATAACAACTATCACAATTCCAACTAATTCTGCAGTCTAACAAGAAACTTAATAATTATAACAGCAACAACGATGATAATAACAGTGGAAATTACTCTGTCACTAGTCCTTCAAGATTTCCTCCATCTCCAATGGTAATGTAAACTGGAGCAGATTGATCACTTTTGGGAGTGCACAATCCATTTACTATATTGTATTCAATATTTGATATACGTTCCTGCAATGTAAAAGATATCCCCAAGTGTTATATATGCTTCTTTTCTATAGTAAATCAAAGTATATTGGCTGCTAGTTATTTTCTCAACCCAACAATTTCCTCACAAACATATTCATATTTTGTACCATATCTATAGTTCACCAGACTAATGTCCACATAGCAGAACACACAAAATAGTTCAACGTTTAAAGAGAAAAGTTGCACTTACAGATCGTTCATAGGCATGAACATGGCCGGCAAAGACGACATCAACTTTGTATTTCACAAACCATTCTTCATACATCACTCTCATGGTTTCCCCTTCCATATAATGATGTGCATAACTATTGTACATTGGCGCATGCATAAGAACAATGAGCCATGGTGTTTCGCTCCTGTTCACTTTAGGCAGCTCATTTATTAGCCATCTGTATTGGGGAGTGTATTTCCCTATATTTAAAAAGGTTTTTAACCAAGTTTCAGCTTCTCCACAAAATTTCAAAATAAAAGTTATAATGAACACTATAATTGAAAACTTAAATGATTACCAAAAGCTGAGTAAGAGGACATGACAATGATGTAAGCTGAAGCTCTCTTGATGGAGTACCAAAGAGGAGAAGTGCTGCCACATTCTCTATATGGGACATGGAATCTGTTTAAATAAGGCTTGAAGGGTTTTCTTTCGCCCTGCAAGAACATCAAGTACCATGCCCTTGTTTAGCAATTTAAAAACCCTTTGAATACTAATGAGTGAAAAAGGAGATTTAGAAGTGTACAAATTGAGGAGCCCAATCAAGTTCATGATTCCCTGCTGTCCAAATCCAAGGTTGATAGGCAGCATTTCTTTCTATGAATCTTCCCCATGTATCCCACCTTATATTGTTATGAAATGGATAATCATCTGCATAGGAAAGGTCTCCAACAAACAATAATGTCTGTCCCTTTATTGGACTTAACTCATAATGAGCAAGTGTTCGGTTGGAGTCATGAGTTTGGCCAAGATCGCCTGTTCAGAAATACTAGATCCAGTAAGATGATAAAGTCATAGGATTTGTTTAGTTCACCTTCAAATTGAAATTAGAGTATTTCCAAATTTATTCATAAGCAATTGAGTAGAACTCATTCCGAACTTAAAAACATCTAATTTTAAAGATAAATTAAAGTTAATCAGACAATGTTCTAGAGTAAACAGAAGCTAGTTCAAAAGGGTACATAATCGCTCTAATAAAAGTAAGAAAAACTAATAACAATACCTATAAGGCCAAAAGTATAAGGAACATCTGGACCAGATTTAGGAGGGGTTACGAACCAGAATTGCCGGATTGCATTCCCGGTTCCAACCTGATACTGATATTTAGTGTCAAACTGCAATTGGAAGGAAAAAAAAGAAGCAATTATTGATTTTTGTTCTTATATATTCTGAAAGCCAAAAGGAAAAAACTCCTAAAAGTACATACCTCCAAATCCTTGATGGTGCAATGGTGAATATAACCAGAAGTGTAATTGAAGTATTTGTATCTCACAACCAAACCTTCTACACTATTCTTGATTTCACTATTTTCAGCCCAGTATTGCACTGAACTTGAGCCGGGTTCATCTGGAGTAACCCAAGAGACAATCACACTGTTTGCCTCATAATCTCCTTGTGTAATATGCACCTTTTTTTTTCAGACAACAGCAAGTTTATACAGGTGAAACCAGAAATCCAAGTTTATGCACTTAATTGACAGTAATTAAGTAATAAAGAAACAGAGGAAGGCACCTGCTGAGGAGCATTATAACCAGGAGGCACTCTAAAGACATCGCTGTCTAAAGGCATATCAAGAGACAGATTATCTGTTCTTACAAAACTGCTTGTTCTTCTACCAATGGAAATTTCTGCATAACTTTGAACAAAAACAAAAGCAAGAGCAAGAAAAACAGCAGCAGCAGTATCCGACCTCAACTCTCCCATCTTTACTCTGAGATGATCTTTAGCTCCACTAAAACTCGACGAACAAATTTAAATAAAATATTAAAATGAGGGAAGAAAATCCATACTTTGATTGGAAGTTAGTTGTCATAAATTGTGAAAATGATGACCATTCTATCTACAAATGAAAAAGAAACGTATCGGCTGTTCAATTTGTATGTATGACGACCTACCATACTGAGTTTGACTTGGAATATTCACGGCTTCCAAGGAATATGCACCTCGACTTAGCTAGACGAAGAGGAATATGCCAGCAACAAAGTCGACGCAAATATAAAAAAGCCCATAATTGATTGCTTAAGAATAATGAACTAATGGTGGATTGAGAAACGCCCAACCCAGCAGTAATTGATCGGATCAGTTTAGAGAAGCTTCTAATAGTAACTGGGTTGTCGGCCCTGACTCGAGCCCAAAATTATGATATAGGACGACGGCTCGTTTCCACTCTGAAGATTTTGAAAATTGACGACAATCTTTATCAAGTCATACTAATTGTCGTTTCTCTGGAATTGAAGTTAAAATGCGGAAGTTTTTCTGGATAACAAAAGCTCGGGCGGCCACCTTGAACAGGTCCTAATACACGGTCGAGTATGTCAGTAAAATTTTGCCAGTTTTTGCTTTACTGTACGTCTTATTGGCATTCCATGTGTGTGATCTCTAAGGCAGCAACATATTTAACGTCTTAACTATCTCTCCGGCCGGCGACCACATGCATATGCTCCAAACAGAACCTTAAGAGAAAGGTCCAAAACTTGTATATATATATATATATATATAGTAAGCAAGCTGGCCTTTGTAATATTTATGGGACAACACCTACTCTAATAGACCATTTCAAATACTTGCAGAAATAATAGAGACTGCATTGTATCGATCTGGAATGGATATAACTGAGCAGCCCTCTGATGATCCATTATCCTTTATGGAACCATCCATGGAGAAATTTGTAGAAGATCAGTACCAAACTAGGCAGGTAAAGTAAAATTACATCTTTGATAGCTTTTCTTTTGGTCTAGGTATGGAGCCCTCTTTAATTAATTACATGAACTCATTAGTAAGTCTTTATTTGCAGGAAGAAACACTGTCAGCCACATTGGTCAGCAACGGTTGTGTTGACTTTCAAGGTCGAATTGCAGACAAGCGAACTACTGGAGGATGGAAAGCCTCTCCATTTATTATTGGTATAGAATTACCTAAAGCTGATTGATTTAATTACTTGCAAAAATTGTCATTTTCGGAGATTAATTTTCCTTTTTTTTTTTTTTATTGTATTGCAGCGAATGAGGTGGCAGAAAGGTTAGCATTTTTTGCAATAGCAGTGAACATGGTGGCTTATCTGGTGTTTGAAATGCATCAGTCGCTTCCATCTGCTGCTACTCATGTGACGGATTGGGTAGGAGCTGCCTATGTTCTTACAATCCTTGGAGCATTTCTAGCCGATGCTTATCTAGGCCGATTCAAGACCATCATCGTCTTCTCTTTCATTTATGGAGTGGTAAGTAGCAGCATTATTATGGTTGAAGCCTTAATTTACTACTTCATTATTATGGACCAAATTGCGACTAATATGGTTTTATTATTCTCACCGAAATTATATTTCAGGGGATGATACTATTAACACTGTCAGCCACCGTACACACCCTCCGTCCTCCACCGTGCGAGGCCTTGCCATGCGTAAAAGCAACTGACAAACAAAACACATTCCTTTTCTTCGCATTAGCCCTGATAGCCCTTGGCACGGGTGGCATCAAGCCATGTGTATCATCATTCGGGGCTGACCAATTCGACGAGGCAGATGACGAAGAATTTACCAAGAAATTTTCATTCTTCAATTGGTTCTTCTTTGCCATAAACATGGGAGCAATGCTTGGAGTAACGGTTTTGGTATATGTAAAAGAAAAAAAAGGATGGGGATGGGGTTTCGGGGTGCCGACCGGAGTTATGATTGTCTCTATCATCATTTTAGTTGCCGGGACACGTTATTATCGGTTCCAAAAGCCTATGGGGAGCCCTTTCACAAGGTTTCTTCAAGTCATTGTGGCGTCTGTAAGAAATCATCTTGGAGGATTTAAGTTGGGAAGTCAAATCCAGCTATATGAGGTTAATACTGAAGAATCTGATATTAAGGGTGCTCGCAAGCTTCCACACACCAACCAATATAAGTATGTGTTAAAATTCAAATCTTTCCAATTTATTTTTTAGACTTCTCCACTCTTCTAGTACTAATCAATTGATTTTCTTTATTAATGGAAAAGGTTCTTGGACAAGGCAGCAGTTATAACAGACTCTGAACTGAACACAAAGAATCGATGGAAACTCTGCACAGTGACACAAGTAGAAGAATTGAAATCCATAATCAGAATCCTCCCAGTATTTGCATCCACAATTGCTCTTTCCATCTCCTTTGCTCAACTTGCAACCTTTTTCACCAGTCAAGCGACCATTATGGACAGAAAACTCACCTCTAATTTCACAATTCCTGCAGGCTCCGTCACCGTTTTTAGCACCATCAATGCTCTCATTCTTGTACCCTTATATGAGAAATTGATTGTCCCAGTTCTTCGTAAATACACAAGCCATCGCCGGGGCCTCACATCATTGCAACGCATGGGTGTTGGCCTATTTGTTTCGATTTTCGCTCTAGCATCTGCTGCTCTGGTGGAGAAAAGGAGACGCGACAGCTCTAGCCTATCAGAAATGAGCGTGTTTTGGTTATTTCCACAGTATTTTTTAATAGGCACAGCAGAAGTTTTCACCTATGTTGGACAACTGGAATTTTTCTACGATGAAGCAACTGATGGAACTAGAAGTATAAGTAGCGCATTGTTTTTGTGTGAGATTGGGATTGGAAGTTGGTTAAGTACTGCAATAGTTAAGATCATTGAAAAGGCAACTGGTGGAGAAGAAAAGGGATGGTTAAGAAATAATCTAAACAAAAGTAAACTGGATTATTTCTACTGGATATTGGCTGCCATTAACGGAATAAATTTCTTAGTCTATTTGTGGATTGCTTGGCGTTATAAGGGTAGAGGAGGCGCAAGTGGAAGGGTGATGGATGAGCATATTGCTG
The DNA here is from genome assembly GCF_014843425.1 of Jatropha curcas. The sequence continues at coordinate 96,906 of NW_023591726.1, read as the reverse complement.
AGAAAAATGATGATAGAGCAGTGAAACAAGAGAATGATAAAAGCATAGCCTTCTAGCGAAATTGCAATTACCTTAACTGGATTCAACATGTATCAATCAAGTTTATTTACTTGTTCAATATGCGATCTTTCTTTTTTTTAATATGGAATCTTATTTTCATGAATCTAAAGTTTTTCCAATGATATATTTCAAATTTTTATAATTTCAGGAAAATACCCTATTCACTTCCACTGTATTTCTGGGCATTTTCTCTGACTTTCAGAAATCTAGGAAAAAAAAATTGAAGTATGCACTAAATTAATTATATGAAAGATTTTTTAAAAATAATAATAATAAACAATGATTGATTTAGTTTATTGTTATTATTTTTCAACACTCGATCTATGAGTTAGTTCATAGACTAAATTAATGAAAAATAATTTTTTTATTAAATCAAAAACAATTTTTAAAATATTTCTATTTCTATTAATTTGATTCAAAAACTTGGCAAATTTAAAAAGACAACTTAAATTGAAAAGCATGAAGAAAGAAAAGTTTAAAGGAAATTATTAACAATGAATGTGATTTACATCATTAAAGTAAAAGTGTGCCGTTATAAATTAAATCATAACGGCTTTTAGTAAAGCTATATATTGATATGATAAATGATAATAATTGTGAATCCTAATCCTACTTTTAATCGATCTTACCTAAAATTTTGTCTGTTTGCTATGGTCTTTAAACATCAGATTACATAGAAAAGGCCAGCATGTAAGAAATTAAGATCATGAATCTGGAAATTTGAGGATTTGGGAACCAATTAATAATTTTTAGCAATTAATCATATTTAATTTTAATAAAGTCTAATCTGTCACAATCTCATAAGCAAATCTTTGATTTCACTAACTTGAAAGGTAGTATTTGTCTTAGAGTCTTATGAGGAAGGGAGCAGTGGCACTACTTCTCGGGTTGGATCTCTTTTGTATTCTTATGAATGGAACCTTTCTTTTCATTCCAAAAGTTACATGGCTACTTATGCCTGACCGTTTCTTGGATTTGGCATAATAAATATATATTTAGCCTACCAAACATTCTTTATTGGCTTATTTCCAAACAAGAATTGCTAGAAGTTCAATGTTCTAACAAATTCTCGTACCCCCCTTGCTGAGCTTGGTCAAATATTATTTTTCTTCATTCATTTATAAAGAACTTTTTTTAAAAAAATTTTTTAAGTTACAAAAAAAACAATGTATGTGACTCTCTCATGCACCGTAGCTAATTTCAAGTGGCTTGAGCTTACAAGTTTGGCATGCTTCATATTTCACGTCCATCTTAGCTTACACATCATGATGGTAAAATCTAATCACTTGCCGACCAAAATTATTACGGAGATGAAAGGTTATGATGCAGTATACGGAAGCTTTTGTTGCCTCTATTTATTAAAATAGTGTTTAAAATAGATTTAATAGTTTAATTTAAATATAATTAATTTTATAGACAAATATCAAATTTCAACTGAATTTTTGTTTATACTACATATAATTTAAATATAATAAATTTTCTTTATAGCGAATGAAAATAAAATAAAAAATTGTGGGTCCACTGGAACCATGATGAATTTGGAACCCGATGATCATAATGTGCAAATCTTACTCTTTTTGTAAAATTAAACAAACCATATTTTAAGATATAAAAAGCATAAAGTGGGGTTACAGTGATAATCATTTTCTTCCCCTCAAAATCTCCCCTTCTTCAACCTCCTACTAACCCAAAGGGAAGAAATAAATTAAAAAAAGAAAGAAAAAAAAAAAAAAAGAAATAGAACAACTTCATACACACACATTCTTGATAAAATAGTGTTTTTTTTTTTTTAAGATTTTCTTCTCTCCAGCCAACAATCCAGTGAAAGGTCAGAGTCTTGTCGGTCAAACGTTTTCCGTTGACGGAGGGAGCAGTGGCTGAGTGAGGGAAGTCTTGATGTGTGCTTGTGATCTGAGATTAGCGTGCTCTGGAGTGGACTGGATCACTGCACTTTCTTTAGCTGCAAACTTCTTTTCCTCGCTTTTGCCCCAGAGGACAAGGTACAACCCAACAATGATCAGCACTGCCCCGATGATCCTGTACATCCACGTTCATTACAATACATTAGTCAAAAAAAAGAAAAAAGATTCAAACTTTTAGACCCTGTGCACTTGTACTCCAAAGCAGTTCTCTGCCCAATTGACCAAGCCTAGCTAATGATTTGAAATTACCACACTGCCACTTTGTTACCTCTAGATACTTTTCCTAATTCAAGATTACATTATTACAGATTAGAAAATATTGGATCAAAATTAGTTTAAATATTTCAAATCCAACGGTTGGGACGCATGTAAAGACACGGAATTGATATGTTCAAAATGCTTCATCAGTCAACACGACAAGAGGGAATGAATTCTATACTAAATTCAAATTAAGCTATTATCTTTTTTTATTTTGGTAATAAAATTTAAGCTCTTGTCTTGTTTTGAAAGGCAAGTATTTTTCCTGTTTAAGAAAGAAAAACATTTTTTAGATTTTAATAAACATATTACAAATTAGTAAATACACATCTATTATTCAATTAATTACGTAATCATCATTTTCAACTGTTCCTAATTAACATAGGTTGTTATCTACTGTTACCAATCGCCGCCAACCATTAACACTATTAATCAGTGAATAGAACAAATAAATTTTTAAAACATAAAATTTTCATAATTCATAATACTTTTATAGTCTTATAAATTTAAAAAAATGATATTTTTAATTAATTTTTAATATTATAATCAAATAATATAAAATAACTTTTTAGAAAAATATTGACTTGAAAAAAAGGTCTTAATTGAAATTCAGAAAAAAAAATGAAATTTTGAGTTTAAAATTAAGAAGAATATTGAAAAATTAATTAAAAAAAGAAAAATAGTACTAATATAATATATGTAGAAAAAATAATAATTAAGAAAAAAGGACCCACCCTCCGAGATAGAACTCTTCGGCTAAAGCAATGGAAGCCATGATGGCGACAACAAGAGTCTGAACAGGTTGATAAACAGCAACGAAGACAGGGCCACCTCTGTCAATGCACCATATCTGTACAGCGAAGGCAATCCCTGATGCCACCACTCCCTGCAATATTTTCACACTAGATTTTAAAAAAGAACCTTCTCCCTTGATTCCTTTCCATTCTCAATTATTGCATGTATAACCACTTCTTGATCATATCATATCATGTTTTTTTATAACAACTAAGAGCAAGCTTACAAGTTTAATTAACATGGAATTATATATTATTTTATTTTTCTTTTGAAAAAAAAAAAGAAAAGAAAAGCTACCATGTTAGTAATTGGTTTTGCACATGTTCAAAAGCTAACCCTTTTGTTTCTGATAGAAGAAGACTCGTCAGACTTTTCAAGAGTCTCCAAAGCTGTATACAAATGCCTAACTCCTTGGTCTTTTTGACTAAATGTCATTTCCTCTTTTTTTTTTTTAAAAAAAAAAAGGCAAAAACTAAAAATATCTATTAATTAAAACTAGTTAAGTAGAGGAGACAAAGGGCAGGATCACTAACTGCATAGAGGATGGTGAAGAGTTCTCCCCCAGAGTGAAAAATCCAAGCCTGTGGGTCTCTCTCCATAAAGGCAGCAATGATCAAGAACTGTATAAGCCCAAAAAAGCATGTATAAGAGGTGACAGATAGCCTGGCCGGATATTTCTTGAGAACCGGAGCCTGCAGCACGAGCCAACCCGACCAGGACAAGCAATGGCCTATCAAATAGATACAACCAAGGGTCCAGTTTTTGCCCTTAGCATCTCCAAGAGAAACAAACATGGGTGTGGGTCTGTGTAGCGAGGGAGCTGGGTCGTATATGACTGGACCCTTATATAAAGTGATAACTGAGGCCCCTGCTACACAGAAGATAGTTCCCAGTACTTTTGCTATTCCGTCTTTTCTGTTTAACCTCACTTTCTCTATCCTGCAATATATAACAAACAAAAAAGAGAAAATATTGTTAGGATATTTTAAATAGATCCCACTTCCACAAATTTATATGAGAGATAAAGAGTAGGGGCTTGCCGGAGCAAAGCTGCCATAAGAAAGGTAATGGCCGGGACGGAGTTTTGAATTGCTGATGCGAAGGTTGGTGAGGTGTTGTCCAAGCCCAGCAAGTAGAAACCTTGGTTTGCAGTTATTCTGCTCACATAAGATTAAAAAAAATTACTATTTTTAAGCATGCATGAGAGAAAATAAAATATTTTCTTTGATTTCTTCGAATGTTTTGATATTTTATTCATACCCTACAAGCGCCAGAAGAAAGAACTGAATGAGGAAGTTGAGAGTAATTGCTGGTCTTTCCTTCCTGAAGAAAGAAAAGTTGCAAGTCAAATATCGTACAAATCATCAGAATAAAATGAAGAGTAATTAAGCTATAATAAGTATATCTAGAGTGGTTTAATATTTACTTTTCAAGAAAATAAGCAAATGGAACAAGGAGAAGGAAAGCGATGATGTTCCTATAAACTGGAAAAACTAGCTTGCTAACTCCCATATTAAGGGCAGCCCTAGAAACAACATGGAAACCAGCGTAGCCAAACTGCAAGGCCAACATGGCCAAGTGCAGCTGGAATCTTTCAGGCACTGAACACCACATTCTCCTTGAAGAGACAGAACCTCCAGTATCCGCCATTGAAGAAACACAAAACTAGCTAAGATCAAAACAATACAATTAACTGATAGGAAGAAGGGAAGTTGTGGAGAGCAAAGGAAGAGTGTGATGGTATAAATATAGTCGGAGGGAGAGAAAGGAAAAGGAGTGCAATGTTGAGGGGTATGGCCCACAAGGGGGCCCTACAATTAGTAGATATGGGACCAAAAGGGGGTCCTTAAAAGACGTAGTGTCAACTGTTAATAGCCCTTCAAATGTTTTTGGTTGTCTCCCACATTCTTCAAGTATTCAATTCCATACTCAGCTGACAAGACAACCTCAACCCACTATGTATCAGCTAGCTAGAGAGAGTATGATCTACGGGTACTGTTTTGGCACCGTGTTATTAATGATGATAATTGAAGGGATGAGCCGCCATTGATAGATAGCGCGCACGAGGGGAGATGGTGGGTACCCCATGCGTTCTCATCCCCTATGAACCCCTTCAACCCCACCTTATTACTACCCACAATACCTTGCTTTAGCTTCTTTTTCTCAAATATTTTTTATTGTTTATTGATTTTTGTTTTTTAATTATAAACCCTCAATAGTGTAATATGATGGGAAGTAAAACTTTATAATAACATTATTTAAGGTGCAGAGCACAAGGGTCGTTTTTACCTTCTTAGCAAAATAGACTATTTAAGATTGAACTTGTATCATCGTCTTTATAGGAATTAAAATTATTTATCACTCTAATTAACACCTTATTGATTAAAATTTATTATTAATAGAAATAAAATTATTTAAACAACCAATTTTTATGTGTATCCGTCATATATAACTATTTATACGTTAATGGATCCTAAAAAAAAAATTATACATTAATTTATCTTTATATAATAGAAAGTATTACATAAGTACTAGCAACATTAAATTTAATCCATAAAAAAAAAAGAAAAACATTAAATTTAACCACCAAATATATATTCCATACTCTATAGTTATCATGGAAATTCCATTTTCTCTATGGTTAATATATTCTTTAGAAAGGTCTGAGATTTATATAAATATCGGATTTGCTTCTTGTACATACTAATTTATTAGTACTTTCTATGTTGTACAAAGTAAGCTTATCCTAATAAGTTAGGTACGGTGGTTCTTACTAAAATGAAAGCGAGAGATTTCAAGTCCAGATCTTTTCAATGTAGCGAATTTTCACTAATTTTCAAGTCCACTATATAATTCCAGTCTATTGGTCATCCAATGAATAATATAAAAAAAGAAAACTTATTTTTACTTTTTACAATGTTAAAAAAAAATAATTAGATATTTTGTTAAGAAAAAATTAGTTGCATTACTTAAACCAATTTAGAAATGTTTTCTAAGTTTAGAAACAAAAACAACACGTTGCTGGACTATATTTTTTCTGTGATTTTTTAACCTAGTATATTTTGAAATTTTGAAAATTAGATTATTATATTTCTCATATATGGTAGTATGAGATTCTCGATATGTATGTATTAGCTCGTCAACCAAAAATTTAACAGCGCATCCATTTTTTATAGGAATTACAAAAAATATCCCAAAAACAAGGCATTAATTTGAATGGCTAATTAAATTAAAATAGTAGCTGCCATATTAGCATTAGACACGTGGTGCACATTCAACTATAAATGTTTTTATTAATTTAGTACGTAAATTATTATTGTATATCCTAATATATTATTTCAGCTAATTGGATCAAAATATTAAAAAAGAAAATATAAATTTTTTATTTATTGTTAAAATAAATTGAAAATTTTCAAAATAATATTAGTTTTTTATGACGTGCTTATATGTTGTCGTTTATTATTATTTTGAATAATATTAAATATTGGTTATAATTTTCTTTTTATATTATCTAGATTTTATAATATTAAATTATGATTTCAAACCGATATAATGTGAATCCAATAGCTAATTAAAATATTTTAATTGGTCATGACTAAAGATATAGTAGGATATATTTATATGAAATATTTGTAGCAAAAAGAATACCTCATAAAAAGACAAACAGTAACAATTTTTAACATAAATATTTTTGATTATTTTTATCGAATAACATAATATAAATAGGATTAAAATTCAAATCAGATAGCATCTATTGAAAAAATAATTCAAAATATAACCGATGAAATTAATAAGTAAATGACATTTTTATCAGCTATCAACTTTAAAATACATGGACACAGATCAATTTAATTTTGATTAATCATAGTAGGGAAATGAATTTCATTTATGAAACAAAACAAGTAAACAATGATATTAATGTTTAAGATGAAGTTGCTTAGGATGAGGGGAGGGGTCACCGTTAGCACCCAAAAAAAGAAAAGGCCCACCATTGATGAACGAAGGGAAAAATCGTAGAAAAGAAAAAGATAGCAAAGAACAGAAGGAATCCCTCTTTTTCTGGTGCTTTTTGGGTGCAAATTGGAGTGATATGGAAATGAAATGAAAGAGGATAATAATTAATTAATTAAATGGGATTAAACGGGTTGATTGTGATGATTAGATTTATAAGAAGTTGATCTTTTTCCTCTCAAGGGACCTAATTAATTAATTATTTCCACTGAGGTTTCCCACTTCCAAAGTTAATTTACTGTTTTATATTTAAAAAAAAAAAAAAGAAATTGCAGTGATATCAAATATATATATATAAAAAAAAAACCTTGCTTTAAGAGACATGTTGCCCGCCCAATTGAGACCACCATCATTCTAAAATTCAAAAGAAGAGGCCTCTGCTCAGCAACAACAATTTATCTGACACCAAATGCTTTACAAATTTATGTTATGTTGTTGTTAGTATTAATAATAAGGATTTCTACCAAAAGAATTTTTTAAATATATACCAAATACCCATCAAAAATCAAATTAAAATATTTTAGATGTATTATTAGAAAAGCAAACCAAACCAAACTAAATAACTATAATCACAATTTTTATCTTCCCCAAGGAATTAATGTAGCTAAAAATTGAACAAAAAAACTGAAAATTAGAGTAGTTTGTTTCGATTTTTGGGTTTGAATTCATTTTAATTATTTTGATCTATTAATTTTTTTTTTTTATAGAAAATCAAGCCAAAATAGATTAATGCATAAAATTTGAACCGAATCGATTTTGTTTAACCATCCGTTGGAGTCGAGCCAAGTAGATATTTTTTTCTTAGATATTTTTTTCTTAATTACCATTCGGACTGGTGAAGCAAGAAAATTTTCAATTTCAATGTGGGAACAACAAGATAAACAGCAAGAAAAAACAAAAAAAAAAAAGCTAATTTTTAATTTAAAAAATGGTTTGGTCCTCTTACATTGGCGTCACCTAGCAATACCATGACTCTAATAATATAATAAAACACAAAAGGAAAATCGAGCCTGACCCGAGCTGGACGAACCAGTCGGACACCAGCCTGACCGATCCAGTTGTGATCTTAATTGCTTGGTTCTCTTTGGTTCACATAAGTACATGCCTGACAGCTTGTGTAAGATTTTCCTCGCACGAGAGAATCTTCAAATCCTGTGGTCTGGTTGACGTTTGACCCTGTTTAATTTCATTTTTAACCTTTCTTTTTTTTCTTTTATCACCGCATAATTAAATGATGAAAAGCAAGCATGGGATTTCCTTTATTTGATTTTAATTGGGGCAATTCAGAAAAAGTATATATAGTGGATTCCTCCCTTTTTAATTATCATATATGATTCTGTCTGTACATAATTAAAAAAAAGAGAAAGGTACAGTATATATGAGAGAATATTCATCCCTTCATTTCATAGAAACTCAAAAGTAAATTTCATTCTTGCATAAAGAAACAAAATACACCATCCATAAATAAAGAGTTCAAAGACATTTAAAGCCAGTGAAAGAGAGTTGGGAGTTTAACGTGGAGAAAGAAAATTGCAATTATAATAAGAAAAACAAAAAGGGATTAGTGTGGAACTGTGCATGGTGAGCCTTAATACTTATGGGCTTTCCATTAGCCAATAGAAATGATGACACCAACATTACATGCGCAGTATGAATACGTGGCATGTTGTCAGCAAGGGTATGGTCCATGATTCGTACCACAGGAAGATACCATATCCTGTTTATAATTAATTCGGTGATACGTGTTATTTTCATAGTATTTTTAATATAATTTTTATTAAGATTTTTAGTATTTTTTAATTACTTTAATTAGTTTTTATTTAGTTTTATTCATATTTTTAGTTTTATTCATATTTTTGTATAAAGCTTCTTGAATCATATTTCACTTAATCTTGAGAAATTTTAAAGGATTTTTATAAAAAACCAGCTTATTTCACTTAAACAGTTTCCTATCTTCAAAAGATTTTTTACTCAATAAAGATTCATTTTTCTAAACAAACACGAAGATATTCTAGAAAGTCTAAATAAAGAGATAAACTATCCATTCGGAATCGATTCATTGTATATTCCATCTCTATTTCTATTATTTTCTACATAGTTCTCTCTTTTTAAAACTTCAAGCATTCAAGTTGACGTCAAGATTGAAGGAATCCGTTCAAGCCTATCGTTGACTAGTTTTTATTTCTAATTTCTCTTTTTGTTTATTATTCTTCATGGAATTATTTACAAGTTTAATTGAATTTTATTTAATTACTATGTCAAACTAAACTCTCATACTGAGGGATTTGATGCAGCTTATTTTCGATTTCAATTTATAATATTAAATTTGCTTTTCTTTATTCAAAGTATAATTTATTATTGAACTTAATGCTTCCAGACAAAGTTTCTCCCCTGAATTGATTTATTTCATTAATCTTATTTCTATTAATCCTATCAGAGAAAAGTTTTTTGATATGAAAAATTAAAATAAATTACATGAGAAATATAACTTGATGAGGAAGCTATATAGTTTTATTCAGGGGGTTTTCATAAGTTAACGACTTAAGTTATGAATTCAATAAAAGCAAACCATAAAACTTAATGATGTAATTTAATGTTTGATTGCGCTATTGGAAGATAAGGGTAAATTTAGCATCGGGTTAAAATAGGTTAACCAATACATCGAGAGAGCTTGTTAGTGATTTTAGGGTTGTTTTCGCCTATTTGGAACAATTAAAACTTGATTCTCAAATTAATAGAATAAATGAACTAAATTAAATGAAATCAGAAATCCTATAGTTTTTAATCCTTGATTTTTTTTTCATCGAAATTCCTAGTAGTTTTTAATCCTTGATTTTTTTTTCATCAAATTATCTTGTTTGATTTCTTTTTATTTTCTTTTATTTCTTTTAATTTAATCTCTTAAAATAATTCTTCTTATTATAATTTAAATAATAATAAATTAATATAATTTTGATACTTGGTATACAAATATGATAGCGACGATATCATGCAGTTGTGAAAAATCATTGTCACTCGGCCTCACCACAACCAAACCATGTGATGCTCCCTTTCTGCTCGGATCAGTCTTCAGCTTTCTAAATTTCAGGGAAAAAAATATTATAAAAAAATGATCTGTATATATCAGATATTTGTAGTCAAAATATAATTATTAAATATCTTAATACGACAATGTTTAGGTTATTAGAGTTGGGCGTGGATTTAGTTTAATTATGAAGAAGGCAAGGCATGCATTAAGCTTGCTAATGCATATTATTACTAATTATAATGTTCTTTTTTTCATTTTTTCATTTGCTTCAAATTAATTATATATAACGTTTATTAACTTTTTGCTCAGTAATTGATTAAGCTTATTGCTAATTAACCTTTTCTTCTTTACTTTTTTTCTTAAAGTTAATATATATGTTTTCACGATCTAGCCAAGAATGGTACTGAGGTAATTAAAAATCTTCTAACAATGGCGAATTAATCTTTTTTTTTTTTCTTAAAAAAAAGTCAATAACACCATGGCATTCAGATAAAGTTGTCTCAACAGCGAGTTATCTTGATTATATACCCATGAAAAATAAAAGAAGACCATTAAAAAATATATTTGGAGAGGCCGTTGGTGAAGTTTGTAAGTGTCCATGATTAAGACAGAAGGCTTGAATATAAGGAAAGAGAATGATGAAGAAATTGAAAGGTTTCCAAAATGGCTTTCCTCACGCCCTAACACAATGTTCAGCACTTTGAAGACAACGCGAGGTTCATGTTTCCATTGATTTTGCATGGTCAATGCAGGCTCCTTGGTTCCATCTCTAATTGCTTGCTGGTGTTACGTCACCTTCAAATGTTACTTCTTCTGTATTGAATATATTTAACTACCATGAATCTTAATTATCACTGTTGATTTTTTTCATTAGAAGCTAGCTGGAAAAGGTATTAAAGATCCATTTTCGATACCCATGAGAGGTATTATCTAACTGCTGGATATGCGTCTTTGCTGGTAAACAATTTAATTATACATATAAAAACATGTGTGGATATGAATATATATATAGCTGAATTTATGAACAGTGAATGTTATAATCAGTGGGTCATTTCCTGAATGCAACCTTACAATAGAAACCACTTGCAGTGTCTGTACTAATATGGATTTAACGTGGAAGAAGATAAAGGGACAACCTAAATTGTATGACCCGAGGAGGATGATAACTGATATAGCTCAATCCATTTTTTCATATTAGCATCCAGGTGGACCAAAGATCTTCCTTAATTAAGACACAGGTGTAAGATTTTCTTTTTCTTATCTTTTTTCTCCTCTTTTTTTTTTTTTTTGGTGATATTGAAAGGATTTTCATGCGAATTATTTATGTCTATACATAAAGTGACTTTTGTTATAAATGAAAATTGTCAATTATTTTCTTTAATCTTTTCTTTTTTTCTTTCCTGGGTACGAGATTAAGAAACTTTGGAATGCATGTTATGGGACTGGACCGTGGAAGTACATTATGCTGTGCCCTTCATTTGCTTTAGCATATAAACTCCAAAAGATTCACACAGCATGTCATGTGGCTACATTTGTTGATCTTTTCTTGAAAATTTTCAATCTTTATTCCCAATAATTGATCAACTTAACCTGATTAAGCTCTCGAGTCTTCAAGAACGAATTGATTTGTCATTGGATGTATTCATCTTTAAAGAAATTAAAGCTGAGTTTTCAATCAGAAAAGATAAAGAAACATGCAATTTCTAATCTGTGCTAGCTTACAAAACAATCAGAACGTGTATGGCTAGAACAGGTTAGGTTTGTGGGACAAAAAACGAACACCAGAAGTATAAAACTCTATAGCAACGATGATAATAAATGCAGTGAGATGGAGATAATTCAAACCAAAACAACAGGAAAGTAGCAACCTCCGTTTGGAAAGATCCCTCTAGCTTTACGTGGGTTGGCTCTTTCTTTCCATTGAGGGTTTTCACTTGCTAGCAGATAAAAAAGCAGTAGTGACTTCTTTATTGCTTTTGTTTGGCTTTTTTAGTACATAAAGTGATTCCACACCCACCACACTCACTCACTTCTATCTATCTATAGATATTTGGTGAAAAATAATTTCACAAGACCTTTTCACAACAGACCCAACATGAATAGAATAATTTCATTAACTTAAATGGAAATTTCATAAATTGCGTCTGCTATTTAGGTCTTCTAATAAAAAAAGGTTTGTATCGATTTATTATGCATCCATCACTATCAGTTTCCTCCTTTTTGACTGCAAAAATTAAAAACAATTCCTTTCTTTATCATTACGGCCTAAATACTAAATCATAAAATTTGACTAACTGGCTTTTTTTTTTTAATTTGTATATATATTTCTATATATTAAATCTGTAAATTACTTTCTTTATCTTTATGCATTTTGATTCCTTCCTTTCATCTTTCTCTGTTAAGCATTACTTTTTATATAAGATTTCTATAAAATCTTCCTCAGTAGATATATGTCCCAGAACACATCTTTTAATCCCATCTTTTTGAAATATGTTTCAGAAATTAAATTTTCAGAAGTGAACATTAAATTTAAAACATCTTTAATTTGCTTTATGCTTTAATTTTCATCCTCCTAAAAAGTTCTTAAGAGGTCTCGTGTGAACTAAAAAAGCGAGAGAGATGAAGGGAGAAAAGCATTGATTTAAATTTTTTTTTTTCCAAAAAAAATATTGCTTATGGTGTGTGTGTGTATATATATATATATATATATATTAAAAAATAATTAATGAGATCGAAGGGAGAAAAAGCATTGATTTAAATTTTTTTTTTTTTCCAGAAAAAAATATTGCTTATGGTGTGTGTGTGTATATATATATTATATATATATATATTAAAAAATAATTAATAATAGCCCAAATATTGCAAATTGCAAATTCCAAGTATTGTGCTGATCTGCTTCTGTAGAGGAAAGGACAAGGGCATAAGAAAGTAAACTGAAGCCATTATTATGTGCAAAGGAATAAGAGCTACAGTGTTATACTATTACTAGTCATGGTCATGCAGTCTCTCTCAGATGTCCACAAACTGAAGAGTTGTCTGCAACTACAAACAAATTAACCAAATTAAAATTTTAAAGCTTGTAATGCGTTTTGTCTTTCCATCTGAATGCAAAAAAAAAAAAAAAAAAAAAAAAAAAAAAAAAAAAAAGGGGGGGAAGAAAGGTGCCGTAATGGAATATAATATATTATATTTGCAAATTACAATGTAAATTACTCTACATACATTACTTTCCACAAAACATGGAACTTGTAAAATCCCTATATCAATCCCATTATGTTTATATATAGAGTCTATAAGGCTATAGCTAATATAGTTTCTATTAAGAAAATAGACTAACGGTCTGATGGCAAATGATATCTTTCTTTCTTTCTTGGCCAATTACAACACCATACAAAATCAAGAATGTGCACATATAAATGATTTTCTTGTTAGGACATGCTTCTTTTTCAGATAACAAAAAAAAAAAAAAAAAAAAAAAAAAAAGGAATATATATAAGCTAGACCACTCTTTAATATCCCAATCAAAACCATCTTTGAATTAGTAAACTCTCTCTCTCTTCGTTTATTGAACTCATACTGTACAAATCCACTTCCATGGAATTGAGTGTCAAAATCTCCATTACTGTTTGACCTTACGACTTCCACCATTTGCGAGAAAACAAGAAAAGAAAAAAAAAAAGAAGGAAGGGACCCTTACTCCTACCTTAGCAATACAATATAAAGTTGATGGGATGATTCAAAAGCACGCTCATTTATGTTGAGAAGATAGATCGTAATGGAATCTTTAGCTTGAAAGAAAATGCGAGACAATCTTCTTTCCCAAAGGTGCCAAAGAAGATTCCTACTTGGTCATTTTCAAGATTCTCCCTCATAAATTTCATGGAAGGTTGGCGTGGGTCTGACAAGTTTGATCAGTGGGAAACACATTAGTGGCCATTAGCAGTTGACAAGAGCTAGCTCATTCATTTATTTTATGGCTTCACAATTTGTTTTTGCGTTCAACTTCCCACTCAATGAGCCACACGACACTCATCTCTCCTTTCAATCAAGAATCAACATTTGCTTGGCCTTCTTGATTAGTCATTTCGTTTCATTACCAAAACCATGCAACTCTGTTTAATTTCTTTTATTTCGTTATTATTATATCAAATCAAGTTTCTAATTTCCTCTTAATGTCAAATTTATCAGCAGGGTTATAAATCTGAAAGCGACCTCCACTCCTACAGATATTAGTAATCAACAAGTTCAATTTCTTAGAATATCTCAAGTTCCCTCAGAAATTAATAATTTAAATATAATAATTTACATATATATATATATATAATATATAATCCATAATTCAGAAAATAAATTAAGGAGTTGAATCCATGAAGATTAGAGAAATTAATTGTCATAAATCAAAAGAATTATAGATCATGTTATAAGTCTATTGACATTACGTTTCATATTATAAGTCTAGATGATAATGATTGTAATCTATAAAGAGTGGCAATGGAATCTTGTAATTGTTAATTATGAATATATATATATATCTATCTTGATTACTAGCCGCCTGTATAAAGCTTCATAAATTAGATTTGTTCCGTTAGGATACTGACTTATATTTTGGGTGTATGCATATATGAATATATATATATATATATATATCATGAGTTTGAATTGTATACATGGGTGTAGTTGAATTCTAATTTATTAATAAACTTCTTTTTGCCCTTTTCCTAAATTCTTTTCTATAAATCTAATCATCTAATTTTGTAGAAATCATCTACTGAATTCAAGCATGTCTTATCATATAACTCACTTCTTAAATTATTTTCGTGGGAGAGATACTTTCACATCTATGCAATATACTTAATTAAAAAAAAAAAAAAAAAAAAAAAAAAAAAAAAAAACCCACATAATGAAAAAAAAAAAAAAAAAAAAACATAATGGCAGACACCATATATACGGATACGCATTTTCAATAAGCATCATGATGCTAGCTAGCATATTGAAATGTGATACGTGAGAATTTTACATCAAACTCTTAGGATGCCTGCCGTTCTATCATTTGTAATTCATGGTTTTTCAAACATGAGAGAGAAAATCCTTACATAAGTTTTTTGTTTTTTTCTCCAAGTTAAATTTCATTTTGAAAACCGTTAGAACACATTTTAATATTCTGCATCTAGAAACTATTTCTTTCTTCTGAAAGGAAATTAGAAACTGTTTTCTGTTCATCAGAAGTAAAATGTAAATATTTACTTTCTTATCAAATCGTTTTTTTTTTTTTTCTTAATTTTTATTTCCAAAATAGCAAGAAAAAAAAAAGTCGAAAACAAGTCTTAAACTAACCGAACACACTTTTTTCAGAAAACAAATTATTTTTTCCTCGCTTGGAAAAACATCACTGGGCCGGGTTTTTATTGGGCTTGACATCATAAAGAATTAGAGTAATTCGTCTATGTTATCTATCTTGCCTAATGACAACGTCCCAATTAATGTTGATTCTCACTAATGTTGGAACTTGGATTTAGACACTTCAATATTTGGGCCCATTAATTATCAGTGGTCTAGTTTGCCACACGTCGACAGATTCTGATAAAATAGATGATCAGCAGAATAGTCTGATCTCAAGTGATCACGTTCACCAGAAAACGATCAAACTATATTTTCATACTGAAAGAAGAGGATCGTATAATTAACTAATTCTTCGAACCATAACTAATATCTTTAAACAAGCCATTCTGGTAGCGATTCTTTGTAACTTCAGCATTCAAAATTAACCTTCCATAGGTTAAAGATCTTCGTCCTCCGCAGAGTCAAAGAATAACAGGACCAGTACGCATCAAAACCGAGTCTATACGACTTGGATTCGAGACGGCCCACCATAAATCAATGGTTCCTCTAAGATTTGCTATTCTAGTTTTTCTGCAAGCTTCTAATTTAGTTCCAACAAAGAAAAAAAAAAAAAAATTAATAGAGTTCCAACTGGTAAGAGCAAGTTATGCCTCGGAAAGACAAAGTTATTTCTAATAGCGGATATTATCAGAATCAAAATATAAATAAATACATATATCAAAGCAAGATTATGATGCCACAGGTTAAAATATTTGCCTTAAGGAACACTGGATTTGTTCCTGTATAATCTTTACCTATTGAATTTCTAAAAATGACAGTGGTTAGCACTTTATGACAAGAATACAACAGCTTCAACCCTCAGTCCGTCCAGTTATATCTGTTGTCGTGTTTGTTGCTGATTATGTTTGTCACGCAAACCCCACCCCACCCCACTCCTGTTCTCTCCCCCTCAAGCTCGTCAGTAGCTTTCTTCTGTCTACCAAAAAAATTGAAAAATGCTTTAATCATACACTTACAAGGTCCAGATAATTAATCAGCACCCGCATCCTCAGCAGATTTCTTATATTCTGGCTTAAGCTCATAGGTTCCCTGATTTGTTCCTCGCTTGTTGTACACACACAGTTCATTCAGTATCTCCTTCAAGAATTGCTGCACAAAAAATAGAAAAAAAAAATTTGCAAATGAACATCCTGAATGAGTATCATAGCGAACATGTCCACATATAATTATTTTTCTTTTCCTTTCTTGATAACTAACTATCATTATTAGGATAATGAAATGATTGCATGTGATCCAGGAGGGGGAAAAGAAGAAAAGACAGTCCAGATGCCAACTAAATCAGCTCTATTTACCATTAAGGTAGAAAACTGCTTTCTCTGAAAGCACAATTGTGGATGTTCTTTTCCAACTTTTAGAAGTTTTTATGACAGGGATGGGACGTATTAATTTACCATAAATACAATATTTCATAGCATCTAATCAGCATTATTTAATATAGTACTTTTTCCCAATAACTCCTTGAAGTCAAATAGACTCGAACCAACCATGTGACGTCTACTACGAAATTATTAATTAGTAGGAAGAAAGTGAATGGCACTTAATAAATGAAAAACACAGCAAAATTTTAATGGACAAGAAAAAGAATGGCTCACCGCAGGCTGATCAGTTTCTTGTACAAGTTGCTTTAAGGCCCAATTTGGTTGTCTTTCGAATAGCTTGAACATGATATCCTCCAATTCCCCACGATCCCTCCTGGTTCTCTTCATGTCTGACTGTTTAACTGGAGCTGTTTTCTTCTTGTCCTGTTTACATATATTTTGACAATATAGTTTACGATTATTCATTCTTGGAAGCAGGTAGTCATGGATATTTCAGCAAAAATAGGATTACACTTGAAAGAAAAAATGTACAAACACACACTATCAAAGAGAGATACATGTATTATCTTATTCCCTATGAGAATATTGTCCTGCATAGTTCTGCAAGTTAAAGCTAACCTAAAAGGCAATTAAGCCACAGATTCTAAGGGGCCATGCAAAATGACGAGAGAAAATATACCTTGGAGCTAGATGACATCAAGCCAATCATTCCAGGCATAGGTCTCATGTGCACTCCTCGGTCATTATCAATTACCTGGAAAATAAAATCAACCAAAGATAATACCACAATCATATGTGACCAAAATGGCAAAGTAAATGAACCACCAATTCCCTACCTGTATTTGCCTATTCTTAACCATGGACTTATTTGTTCTTTCACGGCACAATCTGCCATACTCCTCAATGTTTTCCTCATGGGGCTTCATGTCAAATTTATGTTCCACTTTCCCTTCCATGGCAACCCTTCCTACAAATTCAGTAGTTTTTCAGTTCTTAAAAAGTCAATGCAAAGAGAGAAACAAGAAGAAAAAAGAAATCATGGATGCAAAACATAGCATCACAAAGTAGCTCTACAATATGAAAGATCAATATATTCAAATCATCATATTTGAACAAATTTGGCCTATGCTAAATGTTATTGTACATATGAATGAAATACACTGAAAAGAACTAAGATACAACATGGTCCACGGTATGAATAAAAAAAGAAGTCCCCAAATTTATACTTCGCAAGTTGCAACATCCAATAATAATATGAATATTAAACTACGAAATAATATAAAATTTCGAGAAATAGTAGAAGAAAAGTCCTCAAAATTCATCATAATAAGCAAGTGAATATGATCAAAGTAAAAGACCAGTACACATGGGATCCCAGCACACAAAGTTTCCTTAAGGACATGCAAAAATATTTCAAAACTATTGCACAAATTATCTGAATCATAAAAATGCAGAGCAAAAAGAACCAGAATCTCACCTTGACTTGTCTCGGAAAAGACACACATAGGAACAAAGTCTTTAAACATATTCAGAGAATAACTTTTTGGTATATTCCCAATCTCATTGCCAGCCATCTCCATAGTGAACTGAAGCATTTACGAAACACATGAAGAAAGGAGAATAATGAATTATGGGGAAAGCAACACATCCTCGAATAAAAAGAATATAAAGATTGATAAAATAAGAGCAACTGGATAGATGACTCCAACAAATACTACTATTATACCATGTTGCATCTCCCTTAACATATTTCATTAGCCAGCTATATAGGCATCACAGAATTCCCTGTCTATTACATCTCAATCGAATACAATTTCTTGATAGCAAGACAGATGATAGCATATGTTAATAGCATATAATATAATATCTGCCAACATATGATTGCATAAACTAGTAATTGTGTCATGTCAATATACACATATTGACAATGACGATGATAATAAGATAATAACAGAAGTAATCATCTGACAGACAGAAACAAATGAATTACTAGATAGTATATGGCACAACTCGTAACTCACCTAAGGTAAGACCAACTGTGACTACTTCACTGGACTAATGGATTGAATCAGTTCCACTATAAAGAAGGCCAATACACGTAAAAGATCGCCGACAAGACAACCATAAAAAAAAAAAAAAAAAAAAACTGGACCTACTTCACTGGACCTAATGGAATCTGAATCAGTTCCACTATAAAGAGCCAAATTACACGTAAAAAGATCGCGACAAGACAACCAATAAAAAAAAAAAAAAAAAACACAATTAACGTCCCACTCAAAAAAAAAAAAAAAAAAACACATTAACGTCCACTCAGTAAGTCAACTAAAGTTGCAGCTAAAATAGTCTGTTTATGAGCTTCTATTAATAAGGTGAATGGAAGACACTTGGTAAATTTAAGTTCAGCAGCAGGATTGCTTTCTCTAAATAATGAAGAAATTAGGGTTTCAAAAAGCCTGCAGTTAGCAGAAACGCATCAATAAGGCAATAAATTCCAGAGGGACAAAAGTATCCGATTCTACTTTGAAGAAACGCAAATTAAGAGTATCAAAATGTTAAAATTGCAGGCAAAATAAGTAATAAGAATCGAATTAATAATATCAGAGCAAACAAGTTGAGAGTTACCTGTAAAGCAGACGGATCGTCGGAGCGGAGAGGATCGAGAGAGAGAACGACCTTAGCGACAGGATGAGAATCTGAAGAAGAGGCATGACTTTGCCATGACTTGGCCACCACTAACGGACACTTCATCAGCCACACCGATCTGTCAGCCTTTGCAGTTTCCAAGACACCGCTGTTGCTACCATTATTACCGTGATCTTCATCCATGTCGATAATTTCTTTTTTCCTTTTATTTCTCGAGGAATTATCTCTCTCTTTTGAGCTTGCAGTCTCCAGCTTTTCCGCCAGTTTCTAGTCTCGTCTCTTCTTGTCTCTGCTCTCGCTCCTTGACGGTTCTGTCTGAAATATTGAGTTCTGGACCGATCCCATTTGAACGGCGTAGTTTTTGTCTTCTTTTTGTTTTTTACCCCTTATCACCCGTTTGGCAGCACAATTGAGCGAGCTTTGGAATCACGCGTGTCATTTAGACGTGGAATAATATGATTGGTTTACTTTTGGCTTTTCTATCTTTGGGTATCTTGGATGAAATTTCACTCCATTTTATAGGTTTTGCATCAATTTTGCCCTAATTTTAATCCTTTATTGCAATTACACTCTAAATTACAATTAATAATTGAATTGCAAGTTAAAAAACATTCTTTATTGTAGAAACCATTCAACGGCTGACAAAGTTAAACACACAGTTTTACATGAAAATGCACCGGTTTGAGCAAGTTGAATTGCAAAATCATTCAAAATTTGGCCTCTGCACCATCTCCAGGTAGTGCAACGCCTCCTAAATAAATGCTAAACATAATTTTTTATCTATATATAATAAAGTATTTCTGTAATTTAATTGAAAATAAATTTCATGATTAAAACTGCAAAGAGCGTTATTATTCAGCTACATTAATGAATTTTTATGCCTGATGCTTCAAAAGATAAAATTCAAAAAAGTATACAAATAAATATTTTCACTATCATGTAAATTTCTGGAATTACTCATAACGTTATTGTAGCAAGCAAATAATTCGTAGTTCCCAGATACCAACGAATTTCATTCAATCCAAACACAACCAGATCATAAAAACATATACTGAAGAGATCAATTCAGATCATAACCAGCCACTTAATAAAACATTTGAAGCAAATATATTCATCCGTTGGATTCCAGATCTATCACAACTTGATAAGTCAATAACAAAGCCTAAAAGAAAAACAAAATAAGCCAGATCTAACAAGATTCAGAACAATCTAGAAACAGAAATTGAATCCTAATACAGATCTACCAAACATATTATTAACAATCCGTTTATGCCCTTTCACCTCTAATTCTTCGAGCCAATTGAATATCTTTGGGCATAATTGTGACTCTCTTGGCATGAATAGCGCAGAGATTTGTATCCTCAAAGAGCCCAACGAGATAAGCCTCGGCAGCCTCTTGAAGAGCTGCAACAGCGCTGCTTTGGAACCTGAGGTCAGTCTTGAAATCCTGAGCAATTTCCCTCACAAGCCTCTGAAAAGGGAGCTTGCGGATCAAAAGCTCAGTGCTCTTCTGATACTTTCTGATCTCTCTTAAAGCGACGGTTCCTGGCCTGAAACGATGGGGCTTCTTCACTCCTCCGGTGGCTGGTGCCGACTTACGGGCAGCTTTTGTCGCCAGCTGCTTGCGAGGGGCCTTGCCTCCTGTGGATTTTCTAGCAGTCTGCTTAGTACGTGCCATTTGCTCTTCACTTGCAGAAAATAAAGAAAAGCCAAGGGAATATCGAGAGCAAGTACTATTATTCTGGAAGAAGTGATGAGGAGAATGAGACTTGGAGATTATTTATAAGGGAGGGTTTGCGGAACCGCGAGAATTCAAAATTTGCGAAATTTTGTTTGGTGGAGGCATTTGAAATTGAGTGAAAAGTAACCACTGGCTTGTAAGCGGGAGAATGAGTTTGAGCCGTCCAGTGTCCTGGTTATCGACGGCTGAAAATATTTAGAGGAATGCAACACGGATCGCGATCCCTGCATAGTGCGAGTGGACCAATGAGAATAGTTTTCACAGCGGCAACTTGAAATTTTGTGTCTTACAACTAGCGCTTTCTCTGAAAATCTAGCGCTTCTAATAGAGGCTTTGAACCGTAGATCATAATCTTTTTAGCGGTTGAGATTTCTCTCAATATGTGTGACGCCGGTTATTCGAATTCAAGCATTGTTCTGTTTTCTTCCTCTTAAACTTCATAAAATTAATTTATACTCCATAGTTCATATAACTAATTTGATAATATCCCAAAGTAATTGTTTAATTTTTTATTTTAATTAAAAATTAACAAGTGAATAATTTTTTATTCATAATAAACTTTCAAATATTTGGTATAATTATATATGATTATATTTTTCCCAATTTTTTTTCCAAAAAAACTCATAATTTAATATTCATATTTTATTTCTAAAATATCATCAATGTAATTAGTAATTTTATGAAAAATAGTACTAATATTTATTTATTTATTTTATACAACATAATAATTTTATTATTGTGTTTTTTATTAAAGTAAATAATTGTCAACATCTACAAGTCTAAATAATTCGAAAATAAATAAATGACAAAAACTACATATAAATTAATTTGTCTAACATCTTAAAAATAAATATACGTAAAAGAAAGTTTTTCGCGTGTCATACCAAAACACATTCCAATCCAATTCATCGTTGCGTGTTAGACCGCAGCATAGGGATAGCAATTTCTTAGAAGTTTTGCAAATTAATGGCCAAGAGGCGCAATTGCCGTCATAATATACATAATGACGCATGCAATAAGTCAATACGAAAAAGAGACAATAGGAGAAGGCTGTGGATGACAATAAAAGTTACACAATCAACTCGAAATTGAAAATGACGTAAAATTTAAAAAAAAAAAAAAAAAAAAGTGATTCATCATTCAAGCCCTTATCAACCAAACTCGTATTTCCTAATATTGCTATCAATTATGGAAATAATATCTTGAATTCCAAATAAAAGCAAAAGAAGAGATTAATTAAGCTAACGTGTCTTATAATTTTGTATTATAATTTTAAAATTTAAGCAGACTATAAATATAATCAAAATCCATTGAACACACTCGGCAATTATAATTTTTATTTCTTCTTTTTTAATTTATTCTGAATGGTAGATTTTTTTTGGCCCACTGACCCTCAGATAAAAATGGACACTAATGGGCTTCGTCTTTTAGTTCATCAAGTTGCAGCCCACCTGTGCAAAACGTATACGTGTCACGATCACAATTTCAATCAATCCAGTACCTGCCCTCTTCTTTGGAATTGCTACTATAAATGTAGTCATAGAAAAATCTTACTTCGCCCACTGCAATCTCCCCACGTATCTAACCAACGATGGAGCGACGCTGCCTCATTTCCTTCCTCGTTTACGCTCTCTTATCATTTACTATCGCGTCCACCACATCCCCCGATGAACTTGACGATCCGTTGATCCGCCAAGTTGTGCCGGACGGCGATCAGGATCATCTCCTCAACGCAGAGCACCACTTCACTACTTTCAAGGCTAAATTCGGGAAAACCTATGCGACGCAGGAGGAGCACGACTACCGTTTCAAATTGTTTAAAGCTAATCTCCGACGGGCGCGAAAGCATCAGATGATGGATCCTACGGCGGTTCATGGAGTCACCATGTTCTCGGACTTGACTCCACGTGAGTTCCGGCGTCAGTATCTTGGCTTGAGGCGGCTCCGTCTTCCGGCAGATGCTCACGAGGCTCCGATCCTCCCGACTAATGATCTTCCCACCGATTTCGACTGGCGTGATCACGGTGCTGTCACGAACGTCAAGAACCAGGTATATACGATATATGTGTATAATTAAGCTTGTAAATTTTTATAAAAAAAAAATGGAATTGTGACGTTTGGCTTGTATAGGGATCATGCGGATCGTGCTGGTCGTTTAGTGCGGCCGGGGCCCTGGAAGGAGCTCACTTCTTGGCAACCGGGGAGCTAGTGAGCTTGAGTGAGCAGCAGCTCGTGGATTGCGACCATGAGGTTCGAATTTTCTTTATTTAGTTTCTTTCATAAATGAATCCTTTACTCACAAAAATTCTTCAGATTGATTAGTACTTCAATTGAAAGGAAAAGAAACAGATTAATAGCAGCAGTTAGTTAGGAATTCAGTTGCTTATTTGGTGTTGTATGCTTCAACGGTGTCGTTTAAGCTATGAATAACCTCTGACGGATGACAACAATTCGGTCGTTCACCGACCCGTATCAACCGCTGTTAAACAAATGGGTTTAGTTCCATTTAAACGGCCCACGGATATCGAAAGTTCCACTGCGAAATTGTATGAAGACTTCGGCTGGGTTTCAGTAAGGTGCTTCTAGTTCTTAAGCTATAAGAATGGTTTCTGCCGCTGAACGACCGCCTAAAAGAGTAAAACTACATCAAAGTTAATTTCAAGTCTAAAAGCACGACATATCGTTTATTTATGAATAATGGCCTTTAATTTTGAACAGGAAAAATATATATTTTCTTTGTGATTTTAAGCTACCAAAAACTGGATTTTCAATTGAACGTTGGACACTTTTGCTGGCA
The DNA here is from genome assembly GCF_014843425.1 of Jatropha curcas. The sequence goes on along the minus strand of NW_023591726.1, from coordinate 72,932 downwards.
CCCATTTTTATATGGCAGGGGAGGAGGGAGTTGCTAGTTTTTGCACTAATTGCATGGGATGATTGAAAGAGTATTTTTAGTTTGCTGTTCTTCTGCTGAATTACATAATATTATGAACAAATTATAGGTTTTTAGATGCAGAGTTACAAGGACGTAGTGGTTGTTGAATGTATTTCTGGTCTTTATTCATGTCAAGCCTGTAACTTTTTGCAGTGCGATCCAGAAGAATATGGCGCATGTGATTCAGGCTGTAATGGTGGGTTAATGACTACTGCATTTGAGTACACCCTCAAGGCTGGTGGACTGGAGCGAGAGGAGGACTATCCTTACACTGGCAATGATCGTGGGCCGTGCAAGTTTGACAGAAACAAAATTGTTGCCTCCGTATCTAACTTCAGCGTCGTTTCTATTGATGAAGATCAAATCGCAGCAAACTTGGTGAAGCATGGTCCACTTGCAGGTACTAAAAAAAGTAACATTTCTGTCTCATTTATTATAATTGCATTCGCATGTGTTATTAATTTGGTGTCTTTTGCCTTGTGCAGTGGGTATCAATGCAGTGTTTATGCAGACATACATGGGAGGAGTTTCCTGCCCTTATATTTGCTCAAAGCGTCAGGATCATGGAGTGCTTCTGGTGGGGTATGGATCCGCAGGTTATGCTCCTATCAGATTAAAGGATAAGCCTTTCTGGATTATCAAGAACTCGTGGGGAGAAAGTTGGGGAGAGAATGGGTATTACAGAATCTGTAGGGGTCGCAACATCTGTGGAGTGGATGCCATGGTCTCATCTGTTGCTGCTATTCACCCCAATTCAGTTCAGTAATTAAATTATTTCATTAAGCAATACAGAGTTGCTGTAAATATAAGTGTGATGTGTACTGTTAAAAATGTGTATGCTTGACAAACTTCTTGTGGTAGAATTAGCTATTTGTAATTTCATATAAGAACTTTCTATTCGAGGATTGTATACGCTTAATTTCCTATGTCTGCCTGTAATTATGAATCCTTGTTAAGTTGTTTATATCTTATATAATTGGCTGCACTAACGACTTCTGTGGCAGAAGGAACTGTAGCATCCATGTCCTTTTCTAGTTAATTAAATTGAGCAACAATAAGCAGTTAAGAACCTGGTTACCTATTTAAGAATTTTTCCTGTGTACGATAATAGATGAGTGAAAAATAAGTGAAAAGGAAGGAGAAGAATAGATTAATCGAAACGTTTTTTATTTAAAAATTAACATTTCCTTATCTCACCCATCACGTTTTGTTCTCCTTGGTCAAGATTTAATATTTAGGTTCAAGCAAAAATATCAGCATATAGTTCCACAGTACAGGATGTTTAGTGTATGGATAAGGTTTCCTAGCCTAACCAATGAGTACTGGTTCTATCTGTCGTCAATCGCGTACAAAATATACAACAATTTTAAGTAATTCTTTAAAAAAACTCTTTCGATTCCTATTCCCTATTTAAACAAGATTTATCAACAGTAATACACTGCAGAAACTCTGTTCTGCTTTTTGCTAAACAATATTGCACAAGCCGTATTCTGTAAGAATCACTATGGAACAATACAATCAACATAATGAACAAACCAATTGGCAAGTTCTACAAGCTTGAATGTTGATCACAATTCCAGATACCATAATCACTTCTAACTGCCTGCCAATTGAACTAACGTCCAAGTTCATCTCAAGAGCCAACATACATGATATTGGCTGCCACGCTATGAAGGTTCTTTATTTCAGCATTCACAAACAAAATGCAATAAGAGGCATTGTCGTGGTACACTGATATTGCAACATCAGACTCTTCTTCCAATCTTGCCAGGAAAATCTCTCCTTCACCTTCTCTTTTGTTCAATTTACAAGAATTATAACTCTCCTATATACTTAATAAATTCAATGAATTATCAAATTCTATTTTCTATCATTTAGTCTTTAACCATTACCTCCAACAAATATATCATTCATCCTCAACAGTGAGTAAAGCAAATGAAAATGGGTGGAACTTGTATCCATTTCCCTCATAGAACTTATTCTGGAATTCTACCCAATGAAGCCGCAAGGCATGTAGAAATGCACTTAGGGTTTCCATCACTAGAAGAACACCAACAGTTGCACATACAAATACAATTATGCCAATCATAAGAATAACAATATTGTTGAACCTGCAGTTGTTAACCGGACATTCATTATAAAACTCATAGAAACCAAGATCTCAAATCACTTTCATTACAGTTGAAACATAGACAAAAGAACTCACCCCCAGGCTAGAAGTAAAACCTTGTCGTAGAAAACACTCGATAACTCTGAATGTGCCAAACTGAATATCACCAAAGGTTGGAGAAATTAGACCATAGTGAGAATCAATCAAGTATGACATGCTTATTTTGCACAACAGTTTCATTCTAAGACATGTAGAGATGAGACCCTTAATTTATAACCAACATAGTTTCCCACACTTGCAAACCACAAGCTAACTGGACAAGTCCACAATGTTCTATCATGTAGCTGCCGCTGAATATCTTGAATGGCTTGATCTAAAAGCTTGGAAGTTTTTTCAAAAACTGATTTTATATGTTTCGGTTATACTTCAAAATGAGTAAAAAGAAATTTCAAATTACTTTTTCCTACATATGTGATTTTTTTTTTTTTCAGAAAATACTTTACAACCATAATGCCACCGAGTAGTATTATTATCTGCATGTATCCTGCCACAATATTATTTCATAGCAAATCCACAGTCATGGCATATTACAATGAACTGTACACATGACTTCGAACCCTTATTCTCTTATTACTACAGAAAAATAAGCAGTTTATATTCTAATAAGCAACCAGAAAGATACGATGATATAAAAGTGCAAATTTATCTTTAATAGCAAATTTAAGTGCAAAGATAAACCTGAGTGCCCATAAACGCAGATATGAAGCTGTATTAGACACTGCCCCAAGCACAAATTCTATTGTATGTATAAGTTGGTGAACAAAGACCTCACTGAACTCAAATTCCTCATGTTTCTGGGAATCATATTGTGGCTCCATTTCAAGAGGGTCCTCAGTGCTGTCAAGTATTGCATAGGATTGGCCTTGGTGCCTCTAAAAACAGCATGGAGAAATGCTTGAGGTTAATGAGATTTTGGCATCAACACATACATAAAATATGTAAATAATACAGAAGACCATTTAGAAACGGTAGGGGTTAGCAAAAACTCTTGGAAACAACAATAGGACAAAAGCACATATTTGAAAATTGAAATATAAGCCCTTAGCATACTTCCTGATATTGCTTCTTCAAGAGAAAAGGCTTTGGAAACAGCATCCATGGTACAGCAACAAGGGCCAAAAGTAGTAACAAAATCTGGTAGCAAAATATGGTAGATATTAAGAACCAGTATCTATTTGTCAGTATAAAGGAAAATCTCTGCTAATCAGAATCACAGATAAACCTGAAGGAATTTTTGGCCAACAAAGAGCTGATTGTCACCAAGATCATCAGTGGGACTCAAAAACATGTATATCATTACATGATACAGGTCAGCTTGAGAACCAGTGAACCATTTCACAATTATGAGGAGTGAAAGGTAGCCAAATAAGCTGTTTAAGAAAATAATCTGGGGCACAAATTGGTACCTAAAAAAAATGCAGCGTTTGTTAGTGAATTATCTGAGATGCAGAAAAACATGCCATGTATTACAAATTAAAACCATCAAACAAAAAAGACATGCACAGTCTAAATATAAGCATCTATAGCACATTAAACTAGCCCTTGCCTCCATTCTAACCAAAAAAAAAATGTTTCAGCAATTAAAAATGCATGTTGTACACAACTCTATGTATTCATGCAGAGAGCAATCAAATTGAGTAAGCTAGCTCACCAGACATTGAGGTTATCTCCAAAGAACTTTGCATTGAAGTAACTCATTACAATCCCAAGATTCATTTGGGCTACTCCTAATAGAATTGACATCTTCATCTTTAATGAGTTAAGAAAAGGTAACTCGCTCCGGGTACCATGCCACTTAGGATCAACACCAAATGTGTAAGTGGCACGCACCTTAAGTAGACCAGAAGTAGAAGCATCCCTGCAATGAGAATTAGTTTTAGATAATTTATATGGCAAAATGAGCACTGATCATATATGGACAAAGTTTACTGCACTAGTTTTACCTGCATGATAGGTCACGGCAGGAATAGGCAGAGGGACCAAATAGTTCAAATGGGACTGAAAAGAACTCATTGTATATCAATCCAGTGTAGATTGAAAAAATGGCCATCATCATAATAACATAACGCCCACCAAAAGTCATTTCCATGATGTCTCCAAGCTTCTGTTGTTTAAAAAAAAGGAAGCTGAAGCATGCATCTATTAAGAGGAAGATAGACTTTTCTATGATCCACCATCTAGCTAATTACCTGACTGGACAATTTCTTTTCCCTAACAATGAAATATAATGTTGCCAGCAGCAAGCAAATACCATGGCCCCAATCACCAAACATCACAGCAAAAAGAAAAGGGAATGTGATAATTGTATATACACCGGGATTCGCTTCCTGGTACTTGGCAACCCTGAAAATTTTTTGTTGGTTAACATATTGGTAGATGATTTCATTCAGCAATTAACAAGCAAACTAGTCAAGTAAAATGATGCATTAAAAACTTACAAAGCAGAAGAAAACTCAAGTTTCAATTTTTCTATCTTATTGTACTCAAGACATGGACAAGCAAATCCCAAATTGAGTTTAATCTACTTGGACAGTCTGAACAACAATAAAATTGGTTGAACAGATATGCTGCAATTACGCAGAATATGACTTGCAGATTGTTCTTGACCAACATTACACTGAGAAGTCATTGCAGTTATTTGAAAAATAAACCATGCAATAACCACCATATCATCTTCCCTTGCAGAGAAGATAGGCCAGTCATAAAAATATATTTTCTAGTTTCTTTTTACGAACCACCATGTTTCCTAGTCCTATCTTCAACAATATTAAATGGCAAAATAATCATAACTCAAAGAAAATGTAATTCTTCCAACACCCAGGACACAGCTGATCCACTATGCAGGTGCCAATGTATCCAAAAATGTTTACCAGATTGAATAATGGAATACATCATCATATTATTATTGTTAGAACCATGATTTCTCCCACCAACTATTACATTCAGAAATTAGGAACTTATTGTGTGATCTGCTCATAATAACATACCCATATGCATCTACAATTTCTTGAAATGCAGAAGTGAATTTGTTTGTGCGAAAAAAGGTAGGTGGTGATTCCTTTGTTTGCAAAACTTGAAATATTGCCCCAATTTGTGAGTTGCTATCTACAGTTGCTTGTTGTAATACATTTTGAATCTGTCATATGAACAACCTTCTGATGACTGGCTAGTCAATCACCCATACAATGTAGTGGAATATTCTTCCTGCAATACTTAACAGATAATGCAACTTATAGGTAAAGAAAAACACACCTGGTCTATTGCAAAAACAGGACACCAACCTTCAGCAACAAGACACTTCTTTGTCACATCTATGCTAAGCATATTTAAAGTATGGTAAACGGATTTTTCCTTCTTCACCTGTATAATAACAGAAAGCAAAGTTTATTACCGGGAAATAAAAAAACAACAAATCAAACATTCACTCAATAGTCAAAAAAAAATATAGCTACAGGACAATTCAATAATGATTAATCCCAAATCCAGTATGACAATTGCTGCTGTGCTGCACAGTAATTTAAACAACAAGACATGAAGACTCATAGCAATAAATAGACTCAAAGAAATTACAAACCAGAAAATTCCATTGTTCAAACTGAACACCAATTGTCTGTAACAAATTGCTCGCGTGAGCCAATCCCACATCTATGGTAGTCTTCAGCTCTGCAAGTCTTCCAGACACCTAGAAATAGATGAAATAAAAAAAAATTATTGTGAACCAATGAGCTGAAAATTAACAAAAAAAAATTCATGAATTTGTAGTTGTGGCATATAAAACTTCATTCTTTTTTATAGGTGTTATGGAGCAAATTAGATAGGGACACAAAATAAAAATGCAATAATTATCAAACTTGAGAGTAAATTATATTATTTTAATATGTAGAAAAAGTTAATTGGATAAAGCATAGAGTAAATATTACCCGCCATTCAGAATCCTTTTGTACAAATACACAATAATTATCAAACAGCAAATCTCAATAGAATTATGGTTTATATCACCACATACCAGCTGAAGAGTTTTAAGTTTCTTATTCCACATTAATGAGTACAAAAGAAGGCATAGTGTTTACCTCGGTCATCATCTGATACTGTTTGCTTAGGTCCTCAGTGAATGGATAGCGGTTTGCTCCAAAAGCTTCACAAATTTTGAGAATTTTGCTCTTTGCTCTTTCACCAGAATAGAAAATGACAAAAACATTTTTCTCAACCTATAAATAAATACCTCATAAGTTTCTGAAAGAAACTGGTGCATGCCCCAAATCTTTAACCAAAAATATAGATAAAGCAACTTCCAGGCATTACCTTCTCTCCAGACACGGGATCAACAACAGGACTTTCAACCACAGATTGCTTCAGAAATACATTGCCCCTAGTTGCACGGAACACAATCCTTTCAAAAGCCATTAACTTTTCTCTGGGTACAAGGCCACTGACAAAACCCAGCTTAACTTGCTTTGAAGGATCTGTTATCATTTCCTGCACAAAGTACACTTCCTAAGTGTCACTTTTAAGAAAATAATGAAGTTTCAACTACAATAGAGAAGATAAGAAAAAATAAAAATCAGTACTTGCTCCAATAATAATGGACTGTCAATGGATCCTTCGTTGTTGTTGTCTACTTCAAGCTTTCTTGGCTGAACCGCAGCACTTTGTTGAGCTGAATGGAAAAGTTCACCAGCCTGAAAAGTGATCACAAAAAATGCTGCAGTTCATTTCACAAATTCAGTTGTTTTGAAAAGCTAAAATTTTGGTGATGCATGCAATTCAAGCTTAAGTACATCAAAAATAGAAACTCATAAATGTCATTAAGGAATTTTCCTTTAAATTACATATTACCTAAGAATCCTCATATCACGATCCTTTCATTCATCTTTCTTTTTTTTGTTCCATGGGCGTGTGTGTGTGTGTGTGTGAGAGAGAGAGAGAGAGAGAGGAAGAGATCTTTAACTCAAGTACCATATGGTTGATATAAGCAAGACCAGTGACATTAATGGCGTTATCTAAAGAATCCAGTTTCTTGGTAACAGACTATTGCTGCACTGCTAGAAAATTGTTTCTGTAGAGGCTCAACAACCAAATAAACATACCTTCTGCAGAACAAGCTCATATTCTAGTAGTTCATTGTATGTGCGCTTTAATCTCTCATTATTTGAGTTTATCTCTATCAGCTCTGCTTCAAGTTCACCCAGTTTAACCTAATCATAATAAAGTCAATTTTACATGTGAAAAACGACAGTCTTTAGTCCACAAAACGTAGTTTGAGAAATTATAAGTACCTCCAAATTGTCCAAATCAATATCATTGCTTCTTGCAGATCTTGTTGATGGCAGTAAACCAATCTTTGTCATTTGTTCCTTGAAGAAGCGAAGCTTGCGAGCCATTTCTGCACACCTTTTAATCTACATGTGACATAAATTACAGATATATCACATCAGATATGAATGATAAAACTAGTTTAGTTTATAAGATACAATCAATATTTAGTGAGAGTATAGCAAAAAAAGTAGGAGAAATTGGATATCCAAGGATGATTTTTTGTTCATTATAATTTAAAGCATCTAGGAAAACAGATAATATAACCGCAATCTACAGGGTAAAATTCACATAACAAAATCTAAACAGTACAAGTATATCACACACCTGAACAGCGTATGTCCGTTGGAATGGACTCTTTTCAGCATTGAGCTGGAATACAGGAAGATCCACGCAATCATTAGCTCTATGATATTTCAATCAGGGAAAGGAAAAGATAAGGCAGACTCGTAAACATGAAATGATGCACTAGAAGCCAGAATGAATTCTGAACCTATTTCCTGACCACAACAACCGAAATTTCTTGAGCCTTGCATTCTAAACATGTACAAGAAAACCTTTACAGTTTATCCACATAAAATTTGAAACTATGCAATGATTCAACACAAGAAAGAACAAATACATTGTTCGCTGTTCAACTTGAATTCTCTACAAAATGCAGCATTTGATCATATCAAAAGAATACAAACTTAGAACGAAAATGAAAGTCCGATTGCAATATCAAATATAAGATGCAAGCTCAAATGAATTCGGTTTTATAATAGTTAATAAATGTGACAAAAATCATAAAGAAACAAATTCAGCAGGAGATAATGTCCACGTTTTTACAAATTAATGGAAAATGGCACAACAGAAAAGCTCTTACATCTTTGAATTGGAAGAGGCCAAGGTCACCGAGATATGAGATTGTGCGATGAGCTGATTCCATAGGAATTATCAGTTGAACCAATTGCATTGTCTCCGATCTTAGCAGATCCATCGTCGGCCAACACCTTTGGTCAACCATTTTTCATCAACTTCTGTAGATCGATTGTCAAACTTGTGCCTTTGCGTGTATTTATGTATAGAGCCAATGCCGGTCAGACGGAAGTCGACGGACGATCAACTCTCAGGCAGCGACAAGACCAGTCTAGTTCGGTTTTTATGGTTGTTATAGTGCACGTTAAGAAATACTAACCCGTCGTTTCTGTTCGACCGTCGTTTTCAAGTGAATAAATTGGGAATTTTCCAAATTTGAATGACGGCGCCGTTAATTAATACACGGAATACTTTGACACGGAAGCCCATCTAAACGTTGTCGTTTGTATCCCGCACATCATTTCCCAATCCGTGTCGTATTTGTTTTTTCTCGCTGTCGTCGAACAAGAGCTGATTTATGTGCCGGACTTTGTTATAAGTCGTTTAAAGGATGAAAAGAGGTTTGTCATTTGTGCACGGAATAAACGTCCATTAGGCCTTTGAATACTTTGGGCTTCGTCTCCAAATTTTCCTAAGCCCATTTTCCGGCCTTCTTCCAATCCCTTTTTACTTCCCATTTTGTTGCTGGGGTTAATAATTTTATTAGTCTATTTAATAAAGTCATCTTTTAATTGGAATTAATCATTTACAAAATTTCCACTTCCTTTTTTATTGAAACAGCCAATTATGCTTCTGCCATAAAGCTAGGTTGGCCCCTGATAGTACTGTACGAATGAGCAGAAACAACCACTGGATGAGACTTGAGAGAGGCTTTAATCGAGTATCAAAAGCAATACACCAGTACTTTCTATAATCTTAACTCACCGTTTAACGAGAAACGACGACATAATTAATGAGCAATGGAGAGGATTTGCTATATAATTAATTTTTCTAATGGATAAAGTTTCCTTTTGACGAAGAATAGCATTACTAAAATGAAAGGAAAAGCCAGGACATGCAAGCAATATTGGGTTTTGGGCTGTAATAGATGCAAAGCTGCAAGCCGATATTGGGACCACAGTCTAGCAAACTCACAACAAAGCCGAGAAGAAGAAGACGACGAAGAAGATGATATAAATTAAGAGTGGATAATAATTACACGCATGCGCATTATGGATCTGACTCTATACATATATATACGTATAACCCTATCGTCCTAAACATTCCATTACCTATTAAACGATTATAGAAGCGTAAAACCCTAGATCTTTCTTCCCAATATTTGGCATTTTCAGCTCTATCTATATGTATTATCTGGCTGACGGAAACAAACAATACAATGCTTTCCCAATCCCAACACTTTTATTACTAGCAGTGGCCTAAGTTGAAAATATTACTTGCTAAGTATACATTTACCCAATATTAACTGCTATTCAAAATTAACAAAGATAAACAAGAACGCGATAAGATAGTTTTTAAAAAATGCAAGTGATCCCTGGTACAGTGACAAGGGTCATGCGCTGGGACCAAGAGGTCCTTGGCTTAAATATTGATATCCTAACATTTAATTCCTTTCTCTCATCGTAGATTACCTCAAACGAGCTTTGTAATGGACTGTACAATCCTTAATTGCTTTTAAATTGTTGTAAAAAAAAGTTAAGGATGTGCTCACTCATAGAAAATTAAAATAATTTTTTATGAAAATTGAAAAATAAAGTTTTATGTTCAAATCAGTTAATTTTTAAAAATTTAACTAAAATTCGAAAAACATTTTTAAGTTAGTTTTTCAAAGTTTCCCTTTATAACAAAAGATATATTTTCCCACTATTTTTCATTTTAAAATATCATATGTTCACAATTAAAATTATAATATGTATAAATAATTTTTTCTGTCAAATATTTTCATTGAAAAATTAAAAATGTTTAAATAACATAAAAAGTATATTATGCTTTAATAAATAATTAATTCTATTATTACAATTTCATCACATCCTTTATTTAAAAAAAAAAAAAAATTCACAATTTTCACTATTTTCTCATTTTAAAAATATCATATGTTCAACAAATTAAATTATACATATGTATAAAAATTTTTTTTCTGTCAAATTATTTTCATTGAAAATTAAAAAATGTTTAAATAACAAAAAAAGTATATTATGCTTTAAAAAATAAATATATTAATTCTATTATTACAATTTCACACAATCCTTTATTTTAAAAAAAAAAAAAAATTCAAACTGATATTATTATTATTATTATTTATTATTATAAATAATCAAATAATAAAAATTCAAAACCTTTTACCATAAAATTTTTTAAAATTTATTTTATAAAAAAAAAAAAAAAAATTCACAAACTGATATTATTATTATTATTATTATTATTATAAATAATCAATAATAAAAATTCAAAACTTTTACATAAAAAATTTTTAAAATTATTTTATAACATTTTATTTCTTTTAATTTTGAAAGTTATGGATAATGTTTATGAAGTTAAATTAAAATATTATTTTTTATTGTTACCAAGTCAACGTATTTTCTATTTTTTATTTTTTTAATTTTTATTTTCTAAAAAAAACTGTTTTCTTAGAAAATAGAAAATAGTTTTCTGTAAATAAATACACTCTAGTATTCTTTTCAAAATAAATAAAGATAAATTTGAAAAAATATATATTTTTTAATCTCTTCATATCGAACAAATGATTTTACACAAAACTTTTTCTTAAAAACAATAAATAAAAATGACAGGAGAATATCCTAATTTTATTTCTTTTTTTTTTTTTCAATGAAAATACATTGATATACCCTCATTTGTGACAAATGATTTTATTGGACCGACTTGATTTATGAATGAAAGTCCATATACAAACAAGTATTTCTCCAAAAGATTTATGATTAGATAATCATCTATACACCGAAAATAAGTTTTATTTGGCATATCGAAATTGAAATATACAATGAGAGTAGTAACTCTCTTTCTTGTGAATTTTCTAAGTTATCTAAAAGAATGTTAGGAGACATGTAAATCGAAGTGAAGAATTCAGAATAGAAAGTTGGTAAAGAGGGAGATCTTCTCTTTAATTTAATTATTTTGTGGGGGATGGCTACAATTTTATTTTGAGGAAGACAGCACAAAAAATTCAATAATTGTAAGATAATTAATTATTTTCTTCGTTCCATATAAAAACTTTAATCCACTTCAGTAGAGTCTAAACTATTTAATCCGAGTTTCGATATAGAATCCTGCTAGAACTGAAGTGGGCCATGGTGAAGTGTAGTAATATTCCAAAAATAATTTATTGTTTTTCTTTTTTATTTTTTGAAAAAGATTACTGTTAGTTCATATGCCATATATGTAAAACACAACTGATATATATATATATATATATGAGTCAATCAATTAATCATCCTTAAGGAAAGTCAGTCAGGCACACAGCTCAAGTAATCGAAATACGTTTGCCACTTCAAATCCATCTGGCAACCATACAATTTTGAACTAACACATTCTTTTCTTTTCTTTTTTATATATATTAAACGAAAAATAATCTGCAGGGAACTGCTAGTGCATGTTATGTGATTGCTGAAAATTCTAAATCAAATCAATATTCATAAGCAGGCAAAGTCAAATAAAGCATATCTACACACGAGACGCAGATCCCTTCAAGCTCATTCAAATGCTTATAGCTGGAAATCATCTTGATTTTCAACTTGCATGCATGGACATGGTCAATCATTTCAATCCCTCGACAATTATATTTTCTTATCATATTAAATTTTTACTGCGTCTATTTTCACTGACCCGATTGACTAGAGTTACCCACAACCCTTCTGTTGAAACAAGCAGCCAGATGAAGTTATTCTTTCTGGTTGAATAGGTTTTAGGAGTTATACTTGAACGTAGAAGATTAAATTTCAGGACCCATATGTTAATTTCATCCTTCACATGCATGGCTAGGTAGCTAAGTATCCTTCACATGCATGGCTAGGTAGCTAAGTATAACTTAATGATGTGATAATGCTTATTAAATTTTATGATTATACAAACAGCAACCTAGTAAAGTTTGTAATACTGCTTCTAAATTGAGGGTTAATTCATTTATTTAAGCAACTCAACTAAAATATAATTTTATCAATAAAAAAATTAAATTGAATTAATCATTTTTCAATTTTCACTGATTTATTTCCGGTTTCAGAAGACCAGAAATCAAATTTCAAGCTAGCATTGACGGTTCTTTTCCAGCAAGAAGAGAAAGAAGATTACTATTCATCTAATACATGAAATTTAGCTACTTTCCTTTATTTATTCATCTTTTTTCAATAAATAACACATAATAGGTTGAAAAAGAAGAAACTCATGCCATTGATTAACCTTAACCATCCAAATTAATAAAATAAAAGTACGAAGAAGTAGAATTAAATTTGTTGGATCCCATGCAATAGCATGACACGAGAAGATCAAAACCAGCTTAATAGTACTATAATATATAGTAATTCCATTTAGCAACCCAATAACAATGACACAAAAGAGAAGATTATGTCGTTAATCCAAAGAAAAAGAGAGAGCACATGTAATGGGTCAGAAATTACAGAAGTAGGGAAATTTTCAAGAGCTTTTGTGTTATATTCCTAAGTACTAAATCTAGTAATCTAGGAAAGCAAACAATAATAATACTCTATTCATAATATAATATGATTGGTAATACTAGACTACATATAACATGCATCACATGCAGATTCTTGCAGGAGCATTAAACATTCTAAGCTACGAGGACTAGGAGGAATACTATTAACCAACTCTTTCCCATTTCACCATTATTAGGTCACATCCATGCACGTCTCTTTTCTGCAGCCTAATTATATATAACTAGATGTAAACACCGAGGAAGAAAGAGAGTTTAATTTCGATGGCCATGCCTCTCCTCCTGCTTCTTCTTCCTCTACTTTTTTTTGAAAAGAAAATAAGTAATAAATTTTCTGTAAATATAGTATAAAAGAAGGTTTTAAATTCTTTGGTTAATCACACACGAAACCTATTTCTTCCCATTTTAAGCCGGCAAGCAAACTGATAAACGGGAAAAAGCGGCTTCGAGTTCAACACCAACCAGAAAGCAAATTCATTAGTATGAAAGAAAATTTTAAAAAGAAAAGTATACCAATTTCTTATTTTCATTTTCAATTTTTTCTTCCCAAAACGTTTTTTAAAAAAAAAAAAAAGAAAGAAAGCACACAGCACGCATCCACATACTCCACAACTACACTCAAAACAAAAACGAAAAATGTGTCATCGATAAGATCAAAAACCAATATATAAACCTTGAAAATCTGAATTGAAATTCAAAACAAAAATAATCAAACACCCACATTGTTCTAATTTTCCTAAATTAAGCTCATCTCTTCTTGTTCTTCTTCTACATGATTGGATTAGTAGGGCGTGTTAAACTTAAAAAACTACAAATTACGATCGAAAACACAAACAAAGCCAACAATTTATAGACTATTAATGAAGGGTTCATTAAGAATAATGCGAATACACTAGAGTTTAATTAATTAGAAAGGGTCCATTTTGAAAGTAGCTAGGATCTTGGGGGTGGGAAGAATTGCGTACCGGCAATAAAAGCATTGAGCGGAGCTGGATATAGAGAAGACGGGTCGATCAAAGCACCTGTACCTTGCTGGTTACTAGGAGTTGCTTCAGTGCTAGTTGTGGCCGCTGTTATTAGATTAAGCTGTTGGGCTCCACCCGAAGAGCTCTCTCCTCCGCTGGTGTAACGACTATCAGGGCCTTGATCGTAGAGAAGGCCTCTAAACATATGACCTCCAATATTAACTGCTGTTTGATATGCAAACTGCTCATCTGCATCGTCCATTGCGCTTACTTTAACACAGCGAAACACTGCTGGGGAATTCACTTCTGGTGGAAAATGTGCAACTTCCAACCCTAAATAATTGTCTCAAAAAATTTCAAGAGAATCAGTGCGCGCGCGAGAGAATCAAGTAAAAGGATATGCAACTGACAAAAGAAGAAGAAGAAGAAGAAGAAGCTAAAAAGAATTAAAGGAAGAGAATGATTGCTATGCCCTCTCCTTGGTGACGCTTTTTTCGTCAGTTTTACTAATAAACAGTAATTGAATGGCAAAAAGAAAGAGAAAAGAGAAAGAAAAGAAAAATATGTGGTGGGTGGCTGACTATGGAGGTGTGGACTTGACGCTAACACACGCAAACGATACGGTCTTTGTTGGGTCCTAAGAACTGAAAGTCTAGCTAGAAATTCTTCAAGATCTCATCATTTATATGCACACATGACTTTCTCTGGCATTTACAGTTTCTTGGAAATTCGTTTGTTAACACCTCTGAACCATTTTTTCTTCGGTCATAAAAATAAAATTGAAAAAGATAATTAGAAAAGAAGAATTCGTTTTTGGTTTTTGTTTGTTTGTATTGTAAACTACAACTTTACCTGACGTGGTAGTGCCTAAACGAGTGCAGGCAAGAGAGGGAGCACCACCTTGATTCTCTCTCTGCCTTTTGGGATTCTCTCCTCGAAACTGTTGTTGTTGCTGCTGGTGTTGCTGTTCTTGATGTTGTTGTTGCTGCTGCAAAGCAGATAGCTGTTGTTGCCTCTCTCGCCTTTTAGCAGCAGGGACCCAAGTGCTCTTGACGTGGGTTTGGCACTGAAACCCTCGGCTTTTACAACAAGTTCTACATCTCAAATGGGCACAATCTTTTTTAGCTTGGTTCCCACAGTCTTGACAGTTCATTCCTCCTCCTCCTCCTCCTAATCCACCTTGTCTCATAACCGTAAAGCCTGATCTTGATGATTCATCAGAGAAACTTCTTCGACTAGGACCCACTCCAAACGAGGAGTAGTTGTTCATATTTTGCTGTTGGTGATAATATTGCGGCCATATCTCAAATCCTTTGTTGTAGATCTGTTCGTTATTTGATCTGTATAAAAACAAATTGTTCTCTTGATTTTTATCTTCTCCTTGTTTACTTGTTACCGCACCTTCTCTCCCGCTTAGATAGAACCACCCAGCCATTGCTTGCACCCAGAAGCTGAAACCAAAGCCAATTTAGACCAAAAATCCATAGCCAGAAACGTTAATAGCTATGGGAATTCGCAAGATCAGTCAGCTGTGATTACCGGGTCGTCTTCTTTTTGGAGTTGGAAATTTGTTGGTGTGAGTTTTTAGGTAAAATCAGTAACTTGAGACGATCTTCTTCCTCTTCTTCTGATTCTGACTCTTTTCTTACTCTGAATATGTGATTTTGCTGTTTCGGTTTTCTTTGCAGCTTTTGAGGTAGACCTCTAACATATATATATATATATATATATAATCTTCTTCCCCCTTCTTCTGATTTGACCTCTTTTCTTAAACTTCTGATATGTGAATTTTGCTGTTTTCGGTTTTTTTTGCAGCTTTTAGGTGACCTCAACATATATAATATAATATATATATTATATATATTAGAATTTTTTGTTTAGGGTAAGAGACTATAGAAGATGGGTTTCCTTGACTTGAAGATTGCCAGCTTTCTTTACTTCTCTTTCGTTGTTTAAAGCAATAATGGGACGGAATTAGACCTCTGCAACGCCGCCATGGTAACTGCACCCCCCACTCTGCTACACTCACCTCATTTAAGACAAACCTACTTTCTTCCTCTCTCTCTCATCAATTACTTATTCACTACTTACATATACACAGTTGTGAGAGAGAGAGAGAGAGAGAGAGAGAGAGAGACAGATAAGAAAAAACAAACAAAAGAATGAGAGAAGAAAAAGGAAGGAACAAGTAAATCTCTCTCTGGGCACTTCTCTACAGTTCTCTTCCAGTTTCAATGAATCTAATCAAAGATATATTGAATCCTAGCCGTTTCACGATCATCCAACGGTTTTCAATTATCACACGTGGCAAAGCATCAGCTTTTCCTTATTCGTCCTTGCACCGGAAAACCCGCTATGTACTTTTTTCTGACCTGACCACCTTCCTGTAATTAAGATCGATTTCTTCTCTCGTTTTTAATCTCCCAAGCAATCTACCCCGATATAGAACCTCTCTCTGCGTGACAGCACTCTACTTATTATTATTCATCACAGATGCGTCTTTCCTTTATTTATTATTTTTTTTATCAAATATCACTTTATTATTTACAATTTCGATATTTTTCCCTTTAATTAAAATCAAATATTTTAATTTTTATAAATTAAATATTTAAATGTGAAAATATATATTCTCATGAGAAGAAAATATTCTCTATTTCGTAAAAATGAAAATAATGTGGAAATGATAGTACTACTGTTTGATTTAGTTTTTCTAGAGAATTTTTGGTTAATCTCTAGGGGATGTTTTTAATTATTTACTAATTTTTTTTAATTTTCCTTTATAAATTACAAGTAATAATATAAGGGTTTGGTTTGTCAATGCCTCGTATTCCACTATAAATTCTTAGGGTAATCATTTTACGATTGACTCGTGAAGGCACAATTTATTTTGTTATGAATTTAATTATTATCAATTGCAGAAATGGTTGTAGTATTGTTTATAGGTCAACACCTTTGATTTAGAAGCCTAACTATATGTTACCCTCACTTTATTATATTTCTTCATCAATCATACAGTACACATGTTTTTTTTTTTTTTTAAGCAAAAGATATTTTATATTTTATTTATATCTCAAATATTGAGTCCCTATAGTCTCTAAAAGTACAATTACTTTAAGCAAATGAGGTAAAGAATTAAAAGAGGTAAAAGAAAAAGAAGTATGGTGAAGTCTATGATGAGTGGCTAAAAGATGTGCGGCTTAATTTCCTTCACGACATATGTGATGAATGGAAGAAGAGTGAAGATGCAACAAATCAGCAACACGCTGCAAAACCGAAGGACCTGCTCTAATTCACTGTGTCTGATTAACATGAGTAACTAGTTCCAGACAATCCATTTCCACCTGGATGGGATAAAAACCTTTATCAATACTCCAAGAAAGCCCCCAAATCAAAGTTTTAAGCTCGGCATCATAAGCTGTCCCGGCATCAATCGGGAAACAAGCGGCAGCAACAAAATTACCATGGCTGTTTCGGAGGATAGCACCCCTGGATGCTGAAAATTTATTGAAAGACGCATCAATATTCAGTTTATAGCAATTATTGAAAGACGCATCAATATTCAGTTTATTAGCAAATCTTGCCTAATTACCATGGCTGTTTCGGAGGATAGCACCCCTGGATGCTGAAAATTTATTGAAAGACGCATCAATATTCAGTTTATAGCAATCTTGCCTAGGCCGACATGTATTTATATATATATATATATGAATTTAATCCATCAAACGTATGAATTATTAGATAATTTTTTTCGACCTTTTCAAAATAAAAACAAAATAGAAAACATAATTTTCTTTAAGAGTAATTATAAATATTAAAGCATAAATGATTTTATTTTCTACATGCTCTTCGTATCAATCTCTTAATAGGGTAAGGATGAGAATTACAAAATCTTTCTGCCCTATTGAATCTAACGTTCTTTTTAGAACATGCCTAAGTTACAAAATTGTAGCATATAGCCTTTCCCCATTTTTTAATTTATATTCAAACTCAGTACTTGTATCTATAATTGGTTAGATAGACACTTGAAGATAAACCTCCCAATTATCGCAAATCAAAAGTGACTAAACCTATTAATCACAATTATTAAAAATAAAATTCAATTATTTTTCACTTTATTTATTTTTCTTCTTTTCCTATTAATCGTTATGTCTCCTTACAAGTGGAAAGGAAAGAAATCAGAAATGAAATTTGTTATTATCTCTTACAATTTTAGGAGTTATAACTTAAAAACAAAGGGCAAGAAAAAGAAAACTTTAATTGAATACCTAAAATGAAAAGGTTCTAGTTCGATAATTTAAACCCACGATAGAAACTTTATAGGAAAAAGCTTTGTAATAATTGGACTTCTAGTGCCTAGAGAATCATCCTTAGCTTCCATCTTACTATAAACACTGTTACCATTACCATCCATTTTACTCTAATTACGATTGATTATATTTCAAGCATTACTGTTTTTTACAGTTTCACTGTTTCTGTTATGCCATGTCATGTGTGATTTACTATTTCTGATATGCAAAAGTGAAAAAGATCAGAAATGTGTTTCTTAAAAAAGCTGAACATAAGTACAGTTATTCGTTAGATTTTGAATTTTAAGACTTGTTTAAAAACTTTACTAGACTAAGAAGGTGATGTAATTATTTTAAATGGAGAAAGATTTGAAAGTCAAATAGGTTGTTTTTACATTTTCAATAAAAGATGATGTGTTTATGTATTGTATTCCATCTGCATTTTAAAATATCTAATAAGGAATCAAAGAGTTGAAATTAAGGTATTTAGTTATCGAAAGTGATAAAGAAATTTTCAAACTGAAACTTATTATAAATATTTAATTTCTGAGGTAAAGAGGAAATAAAATTATAATAATAAAATAATAAACTTACTGTTTATATTATATTATATTAAAAAATAAAAAGAACAATCGGACGGAAGCAGTGGTATTAACAGTGATTAAACTATCATTTTCATTTCCTATTATTCATTTTCATTCCTATGACATTTGATTTGAAATAATAAAACGAACAAATAAGTATCTTTTCAAGCAAAATTTGTAGAATAAAAACAAAATTTAATTAAAAAAAGGAGGAGGAAAAGGACATTGGGTATTTTAGATATGTCCCTTATAATACAAAAGTTGGACAACTGTCTCGAAGACTTATCCCCACGGCCACGGAATCACTCACTCCTCACCAGAAAATGACTTTTGCTAGAGACCATAACCAATTAATAAGCATTAACCAAATAAAGAGAGAAAAAGGTTTCTTTATCACGTGAACCGCAGTTAATTACTTTATTAGTAGCCTCTAATTATTGGATTTCAGTAATTAATAATACTATAATTCGATTTATAGGTACGGACTCCGGCGGCCTCATTGCTATTAGTCCCTCTCCACCGTACAAAATTATCTAAGTGATAATAACAGTAAAGTAAATACCCTAATTACTTTCTTTAATTAATTTTTAATTATAATGGAGTTTACAATTTGAGATTAAAAATTAAAAACGATAAAAAGGTGCAATTTAATTTATGCTAATTAGGGGCCCGAGGCACAGCAAAGTCTTCGTCTTCTTTAAAATTGACTCATTTCAATCTATTTTTTACTATTAATCGCCGGCGAGCAAGAAGCCAATTTATAGCTCCGTAGCTCCTTAATCTTGATTATCTGTTGGCCATGATTTATGGTAGCAGCCTATATGAGTTTATTATTAATTATAAATTAAGAGAGTAAACCATCATTATTATTATTATTCAGGTTTCGAGGTACGATGATGAATTCCATGTTCTCTATATTTGTTAATCTTTTGTACTAATCTTGAATTCAAGAAGCCTAATCGATTGGTTTAATGCTTAAAAATATAATTTTATTTCACTTTCCAGTAATTAAACCAGTCAATGGTTTGAAAATGAATTACCCGAGTTAAAGGTTATGATACAGGAGGAGAATCAAGTTTCCCAATTTTATTTTTATTACTTGTAAGTAAAAATAATTTTTAGAAATAAAGTTCAGTAGTTCCAAATTAATAAGCTTCAGTTTAGTGGATTTATACTTTATTTTTCATAAATAAATCATGAAATGTTTTTTTTTTTTTATTTCTAGAATACTCAATATATATTTTAAATCGTCTATGCGAAAATTTTAATAGTATCTAAAATAATGAATTTTTTGATTTTGAACTTTGATTTTTATTTTTTTAATGCAGATGATTCACATTTTATAAATTATTCATTAGACATAGAAACAACACGCTTAGTCAAGAAATGAGCAGCCTAATCATTTACTGACTTCAAAAAATAATTAAACAAATAAACAAATTGGATTAAACTCAGTTATCAAACCCTTAAAATCACCAATAAAAATTTTATTTTAATTTTAAAAATTATATTATTAAGGTTCAAACTATAGGATTACCCTAATTTGCCATTGAAGTATATATATATTTTTTTAAAGAAGACATTACAAGATTGATTTACTCTCTTTCTGATTGACTTTAATTCAAATTTACAATCAAATGACAAGAAATTATTATTATATATTTCTTTTCTTTTCATTTTGGAAACATCTCTGAATGAATAATCTACTGATGCTATCTTACAAAAAGAAAAGGAGAATTACAAAGATAATCTATCTTATACGTTGACATGACTGATGACTGATGACTGGCCAGTTAAAAAGCTATGAGTTATTTAAATTCCATAGCTGAACCCACACATCAATGATAAATTCTTCGACAAATAAGACCCATAGAAATGGAATAAAGTAATTTAAATCTCCATTCCTTTTATTATCTTATAAACAAGCATAGGGATTGCTCTCAGTTTCTCGAGCAATTCAGCTCTATTGCCTGAAAAACAAAAAGAAAACATTCTGAGTAACAATTCAAGTGAAAAGATTGAGAGAAATGACAAGAAATAACTCAGATCGATATTAGTAATGATTGGCTAAAAGGAAAAGAAAAGAAAACAAAATGAGAAAAAACTTAATTAATTACGTATTACATTGCTATAATCAGTGATTAGCTATCTTCTCAATTTTAGTGAAAAGCGTGAAACTAATACTACTTTTTTCCGCGGCTAAAGTAGTAAAACCCTTTTCCCTTTTTATTTTTTCTCTCTTTTTCTTGTTTTCGGCTGTCAAAACTGAAAAGATTATGTTCTTGAGTTACTGTAGTAAAAAAGATTAATTTTAGGGTTGATAATTAAGTTTGATTAGTGAAAAGGTTTAAGCATCAACCATTGTCGGAAAGAATAATTAATTTTATAATTATATGGAGAAATTAGCATGTAATTGTAGCTGGCTGAAAAATAAAAAAAGAAGAAGAAAGATAGAAAGAAAGAAAGAAAGAGTGAGTGATGTGTGGGAGTCTCAATAATTGTGTCCCTGTCTTTCACTCTCGAGCCTTGTGCATGTTATCTCTTTCCTACGGTTGACTCTTCCTCTTTTTACTCTCCATTGTTCATGGCTGTGTTGCGCATTTATACTTGAATTTCTTTCTCATCCAGCAGGTTAAGCTGAAGTGACCCTGAAGTGCCCATCATGATTCGTCTCTCCCACATTCAAATCTCAAATTTTGGACCTCCTCTCCTATCATGCCTCAATTCTTTTGTTTCTTTACATTCGATTTTCAAACCAAGAAAGATAGCTACTTGTACATTTCACTATTCTACAATTAGACTAATGATTTCATATCAGGAAAAAAAAAAAAAGGATTAAAGACAAAATTAACTTATTAGTTAAAATGATCTCAATGCAAATCATGGTTTTCATGTGTTAATTAATTATGTGGTGCATTATTATAAACCCATCAAGGACGATGAATCATCGTTTGTATTTGACTAATTACTATTCCTTGCGGCAAAATAATGTTATAATTGTTTGTTTCTTAGCTCTTTTTCAATCTCAACCAAAATGATATGAAAGGCTTAAAATAATTACACCAAATTAACATGTTATTTTAAAAAAAAAAATCTATAATATATATTTGAAAACGATAACAGTGCAAAAAGGACAGGAAAAGAAAAATGGCGGGCTGCTTGTCTATATCTTAATATAGACCAGTCTTGAGAAAAGCCTGACCTTCTCATGCTAACTGAGGATTGGAAATCGAAGTCCCAATAAAGATTTTTTTGTAGGGCAAAGGTCCTTCCATCTAAGGTCCAACAAGGGCTTTTGAGGGTTCTTTTGTCTAGTTAGGGATGGCAATAAGTAGCGCCTTTGTTATATGTTTGTTCAAAATTCACAAATAGCCATTCTTTTTATCTCCTCTGGACAAGTACAAAATTTGCCCTAATTCCCCCACAAAAAACGGGGGAGAGAAAAGAAACATTTATTTATTTAATCTAACAAATCTTACGTATGTGTATGTGTATGAGTTAGGAATACATATTTTATGTTGATTTAACCCTGGCCACGACCTTTTAGTAGGAAAATACAGTCACATGTTAGAAATACGTAGACAGTGGAAGGAGGCAGGGTAGGGCCCAATCTGGACAAGTAAACAAGATTTTGGTGGTCCCCCCATCATAGAGTGGGTCCAGAATGAAGTTTAGAGTGGGGCCCCACTGGGTTTGCATGTGAGCGACATGATGAGAGGATATAGTTTTTATAGACTGGATTTATAGAGCATTAGGTTCCCCTTTAAGCATATTATTGGTGTATTGGCCGTTACATGGACATAATGTCTCAAGAAAGGTTACAGCACTCTTTGTCACGTGCCTACTCCCACTTTTCACAACCCTAAGAACGAAGAAGAAGAAGAAGAAGAAGAAGAAGAAGAATACCTATTTGTTGATATGAAGTTTTTAGGGCTTTTCCTTAGCCTAATTATACAGTTTCTCTGTTGGAGGCCTCAAAGAAAGAATGCAATTTATGTTGACCCTATCTCACAAAAAATAATTAAACTATCCAATTTGATTTATTAAGGGTATAGATTGTCCATTACTTAGGTCAATAGTTTCAAAAGCTAAAATCCAAGTGGTAAACTTTAAAGAAATTGTGGCAAAAAGGAAGGTCTTAAAAGTAATAAGATTAGATTAAAACCACAACTATAGTCTCTGTCTGTGTCTCTTTTGCAAAAGTACCACTTCTCTGAAAACATAGGCTTTAGTATTTGGATAAGCAGAGACTTTATTAGGGCTATGATTTAGGGTTGAATAAGGTGGTCGGTCCAAGAATGTACTAATTCAAAACATGAGCCCAGGCCCAGATCTATCTTCCACTACCGTATACAACAACTTTGTTGTTTGTTTGTACACTGCATGTCTGCAGTTTCTGAGAAGCCTCAGCCATATAACTGACAAAAGATTTTTTTATTTTTTATTTTTTATTTTTTATTTTTTATTTTTATAAATTGAGAACGAGTATACGGTAATTATTTGCTTGCTGTATTTATCTGAAGAGATGTTTGCGGTTAA